>CAHIKZ030003337.1:332500-380000 GCA_903632075.3 Acanthosepion pharaonis | reverse complement strand
AGCTTCTCTTGTAACTAAACACTGATACAGAAAATAATCTTTGGAAATATTTTGTTTGATTTACTGGTTACTTGCAGAATTTCTCGAAAATAAACTGTCTGTGCAACACAAGCATTTGTGAACAAGTGAATTTTTCACGGTAACTGCTCCGAGGGGCTGCTTTTGCTGGTTCCTAGACTTCATGAATTTAAGCGTTCTACTAGGCTGGGATCTCGCTCTCACCCTTTCACTGTCGAAACTGTTAAATGTAGCCGGCACTTCTACTCCAATAGCTTCATGTCTCGCACCTCTTGCCTGTGGGACTCCCTTCCCTCTTCCTGTTTCCCTGATAACTATAATCTCCAACTATTCAAATATAATTTCAATCGACGTCTCCAGATGCCCTGATCTATCCCCTATCCTTCTCTTCATCCTTTCATCTATCACTCCTCTTTGCTCTCGCTCCAACTCTCTGTAACCCCTTGCGTGCTAGTGGCTTCCCGCCTTGCTTGGAGTGAAACGCTTAAAAAAAAAAATTAAAAAAATACTGAAACGTTTTCTAACGCACCTTTTAAAAAAGTATGAATGAAAACGCATCAACTGTGATATTGAATTAAACTTTACAATCATTCTCCGAATTATTCTAAAGCAACTTCATTCATTTTTTTGTTTTTTGTAAAGAGGGGCAGCAGTGATTACGTTTGATATCTGAGCCGAATAAAAAAGAAAATGAATTCTGAAAGTAACAGACATTATGACTTAATCACATCTGTTCGAAAGAAAAGCTAATCACAAAGAAAAAAATATTATGAGATAAATCACTATCGTTCGTTTGATGATATATATTGTTGCCTTATCTCAGTCATTAGGTGCGTTCTTTTATATAAAAGGGAGAGGCGGTTAGCTCTCATTACTAAATAAAGATATAAAATCGTCAGGATCTGACAGCTGAAACCGGTTTCTTGAATGAAAAGAAAAATCGATAAAGTTTACACGAGTAAACGTGCTTGGTATATTTAGTGAGTTGATTATTAATAGCGTTAGGTATGCACTTGTTTGTAAGTACGCAAATGTCAGCCTACAATGAAGAAATGTACGTGAAAACTACCGTCATTTCTCGAAAATAATATGCATTTTTACTGTAACTTACAGCTGATAGTGATTTTCCAAGCGTAGCTTAGATGTGGCACAAGGCCAAAGTATAGGGTACTCAGTGAGGATCGAACTCACTACTCAGTCGTAATTTCTGTAGCAAGAGAAGCTTGCTTAACCATTACGCCGCCTCGAGGCGCCCAATTAAAGCTGATAGTGGGGTACGTATTATAAACAGGTTTCGACAAAAATATTTTTTCGTTATTGATTTATAATAACAAATACGTACTTGTTCTAGAATAAGAAAGATATCCCAGCATTCATTTTGAATCCAACAATAATAATTAAAACATTTTTTGTCAATAAATTTATGTTTATCAGTAACCGCATTGTTTATTTGACGAAAAAATTTTAAAAACATCTATAAAAAGAAGCTAATTTCGAAGAACTTATGGAACATCTACTTGATCGTCTTTCTTTCACAAATTCAATTAAACTTTGTTCCATATCTGGATATTGAACTTTTCTTCCTCTACTTATAGTTTTTTTTCACTTGATTTATACTGTTTTAGTTCATTTTTATTCTTTCTCCATAGACGTATGTTAGCCTCATTCAACTCATATTCTCTAGCTGCAGTAATGTTTCTTATTCTTTCTGCTAATTCTATTACTTTTTGTTTAAAATTTGCACTATAACTCGCACATTTCGACGGCATTTTGGCGGCAAAATAAAATGTTTTATCGGGAAAACCGCATGGTAATATTCAACATTATTTCAGCCGTTTAGTTTCGATTTTATTCTTAACGTCAAGTCAACAAAATGTCTTAGTAATTATGTTTTTTTTGACAAAATTTATAGATGCGTATTATACATAGGGATATATTTCTTAATTTTTGGGTCATTTGTTGAGATGCGTATTATCTATGGGTGTGTTATTTTCGAGAAATTACGCTAAGTGTCAAATATGCATGTAAACATGACGTACTGTAAAACGATCTATCTAACCATTTGTCAAGTGATTCAGCCTTTTCAAAATTCCGCCGAAAATTTTAAATTTTATTCAAAATTATTTCTCCCGGAAAGTAATGTGTGACTAATTTGCTATGTACACACATTCTCTCTCTCTCTCTCACTTCCGTAATCCTTTCTGGTTGTATTTATTTCTTTACCATCTCGGACCTCACATGCTACTATAAAGTGATTATCTTTTATTGAATGAAGGATCAGTTATATCAGCAGATTATTGATATTTCTGAAAGCCCTATGAATGAAAAAAAAACGTAGTGAATGCCGGTATACAATAGAAGTTTGAAGTCTTCTAGCTCCTCAGGAATAATTTGCTTGGTATTTACTTTCGTTTTCATGGTTACGTGGCTTTGACAAATCTCTAGTTGGTCAACACCTCACACGAGCTGAAACTATTTTAAAGATGGAAAAAATCTCTAACACTTCTCATTTATGTTTAAGAAGCTTTATTCACGGACTATTTCAATGACATATGACATATATTGCATATTACAGCACCAGCATTAAATAACTTGACGTGGTGGTGGTGGGGCGGTAACTTGCGTGTTTCCGTAACCTGGTGTGCTAATCTGGCCGGAGTTTTTATCTTGGCAGCTTCGACGAAGCGACACACGTCAATGGAAAGAAGTCAGATATCTCAGAGAACAAACCTCAAAGAATTACATTACCAGCAATATATTTCTGAAAAAAAAAAATTACCAGCAATACGTTTCTGAAAAAAAAAATACCAACAATACATTTCTGAAAAAAAAAATTACCAGCAATACATTTCTGAAAAAAAAAAGAAAATTACCAGCAATACATTTCTGAAAAAAAATTACAAACAATACAATTCTGAAAAGCAAAAATATCAGAAATACATTTCTGAAAAAAAAAAAAAAATACTAGCAATACATTTCTGAAAAAAAAAATAACAGCAATACATTTTTGAAAAAAAATAAAAATTACTAGCAATACATTTCTGAAAAAAAAAAAAATTACCAGCAATACATTTTTAAAAAAAAAAAAAAAAATTAAAAGCAATACATTTCTGAAAAAGAAAAATACGAGCAATACCTTTCTGAAAGAAAAATTACAAGCAACACATTTCTGAAAAAAAATTACCAGCAATACATTTAAAAAAAAAATAATGGCAACGTACAGCAGCTGCAAAGAAATATAGGCATACAATGACAAAAACGTTGACTTGATATGCAGATGGTGGATGGTGGATGGTAAGCGATACAGTTACCCACAACTGCATGGATCAATCGATTCCAGTTATCTAAATACGGCGTTTTTTCAAAGCAAATGCACATACTGATATTGAACTGTAAATGGGAATGATAATGGTAATGGAGATATTATCAGTCTCCTTATAAGGAAACATTCGGTATTCATTGACGATTAGCCTGTTGATAGAATCTTAAAGTACTTTTTCAGATAAGTAGGTTCTTAATGTTCAGTAGATTTTATTATTATTTACGGTATGTATTTCCTTTCTAACATTTAATTTGAGCTAGTGTGGAAAGTAACCGTAATGATTATGACATTTTTTGCTCTTCGAGGTACCCATGGTACCCATTTTATTTGTTGGTGTTGTTGAAAATCCTCATGTGAAGTGTTTTCTGTTATTTGGGACTGTTCGTTTTATTTGATCAGTCTACAAGATTCAGAGAATGGCGTCCTTCATCAAAATCTATATGCTTCACTCGTTCATAGCCAATTGACTATTAAATCTTACGCAGTGGAAGAAACTAAGTTAAACGCATTTGAGACGTAAACAGACTGCACGTATACGAAAAACAATACCTTGCCCGGTGACAGAAGCTGCTGATGGCTCTTGGGGTGGCAGTACCGCCTTAGCCACCGAAACTGTGTAACCTTCCCTGGTTGGCAGCTGACGAGGGCAGGGTATTGCACGTGCTTTCACACGTTGTATGTAGAGAAGTGATTTCGCACGAAATATAGGAAAAAGAATATCAAAAACGACTGTGGGAGGGAGAGTTTATTTTCGTTTCTACAACATTTATTCTACAAGAGTTCAGTGCACCAAAATGAGTAGGATTTTATATTTTCGGGGTACTATGGAGATAATATCCTGTACCTACGGCGTTGATTTGATGCGCTTAGAAGTTCAATTCATGTCGATATTTCAAAGGGTAACTTTCCACATGAACGGAAAAATATAAAGTGCAGAAATATGGTTGGTGATCTGTTTTTTAGATCGCATGTGGTTCTAAACATGTTTACACCGTTACTCATTAATGAATCACCCAAAAGAAGAGCTGGTTCTTATTAACTTTCACGAAAGACCAAGCGACAGATAATGATTTTCATGAACACGTCTTTCTTAATTACTAACCTTTTGGTCAGATTTCTACAGAAAACATTCTTCATTTACGCATTACTTTGGATTCTTTACGACTCTAACTGTATTCATCATTGATGCTAACCTCTCCACAGATTATTAGCGGTTGTTGCAGAAAAGGAAACATATTTTGCAAGCGTAGAACTGTAAACGTTGTTAATATAGACGAGCGTCGGAGTAAGTGGAAGTGATAAGTAAGAATGTATCTTAACGCGGTTATGGTCACTACTTCCATCTTAACTAAAAGCAGTGGCAACTAAAGTTTTCATTTTAAATGAGACTTGTCATCATTTTCAGAGATAAAACGAAACGGAAAATATTTCAACATTGTGATATTTTTACGTATTTTTATATAACTAAAAAAATGGTTAAAAAAGAAAGAAAATACCGTAATGAAAAATAAAGACTGTTTGTTTAGCGGCATATCAACTCCTTATGGGTCATTTGATGTCGAAATTTAATTTTCTAGGGAACATTAGTAATTTCTTTTACAAAAATCTATGGCTGGTAGTTACTTTTTTACAAAAATGTATTGGTGGTAATTTTTTTTACTATGAAAATATATTGCTGGTATTTTGTACTTACATTCATAGGGTTTTGACTCCAGTTTGGGGGTTAACTATTTGCCTATATTTGTCACCCTAAAAGGCGCACGATATTCAAAGATATTTAAAATTCTGCACTTCTTTGATTTTGGTATCTCGGATTTGCAATTCGCACTTTTGCTAACACCCATGCATTGTTTTATTGCAGTTGATGGTTAACCATTTTTTTCTTCGTTTCTTTCACTACCTTCTGCAATTGTTTTTTTTTTTTTTTGCGGTTTTCCTTCTTTATCTGCTTACCCGTCAGCGATGTGAAATTGAAACTATTGATTTGATCCGGTACATCTATTTCCAGTTGTTTTAGCAGAAACCAAACGTAACAAAACAATGACATTTTATTTTCAATGTGCCAAATAGATTCTTCAAAAGATTAAATACTTATATTAAAGTATCGTGACATTTTAATGTCGTAATATTAACGGATATTAGGACAAAAGAACATAGAGATATTTGGGAGATATATTAAGTTTGACATAAGTTTTACAGTCATTTCTCTCACTTAGTCTGATATAAGGTCAAAATTAAGGTTTGGTTTATATGTTTAAAGGCATATCAAATCCTTATAGGTCATTTAATGCCGGAATTTTATTTTTCTGATAACCACTGGTATTTTGATTTTCAAAAAAAATTATATTGCAGGTATTTTTTTTTTTTACTCTTTTACTATGAAAATGTATTTCTGGTATTTTTCATTCTTTTACTATGAAAATGTATTGCTGGTAATTTATTCTTTATATGTGAAAATGTATTGCTGTTTTTTTTTGCGGAGTTTTACTGTGAAAATGTATTGCTAGTATTTTTTTATTATTTTACTATGAAAATGTATTGCTGCATTTTTTGTATTCTTTTGCTATAAAATGTATTGCTGTTAATTTATTTTATTCTTTTGCTATGAAAATATATAGCTGGCACGTTTTTATTCTTTTACTATGAAAATGTATTGCTGTTAATTTTTTATTCTTTTACTACAAAAATGTATTGATGGTAATTCTTTATTCGTTTACTATGAAAATGTATTGATGGTAATTTTTTATTCTTTTACTATGAAAATGTATTGATGGTAATTTTTTATTCTTTTACTATGAAAATGTATTGATGGTAATTCTTTATTTGCTTACAATGAAAATGTATTGATGGTAATTTTTTAATCGTTTACTATGCAAATGTATTGATAGTAATGTATTTTTATATTTTCAAGTTTTGATCTTAGTTTGGGTTTCACTCTTTGCTCATAGCTGGGACCATAAAAGGTGCTGCCACCCCGGGTCAGGTTGGACCTTTGAATTTATTTTATCGTCATACCCAGGAAATGGAAATAAAAAAATACATTATAAACATAGTTATTAGGAAGTGTGTCTGTGTCTAAAAGATAAGAGACTTCAATCGTCCGGGGAAATGTAGCTATGGTAGCAAGACCAACACGGTTCTCGTGTTGACCTTGCTACCTACTGTATGTGAGGTTTAAAAGTGGAAAGAGAGAGAGGGGGAGGGGGAGAGAGATGGAGAGAGAGAGAGGGTTGTAATCTGGAACTTTTATCATTCTGAAACAGACTGAGTGGTGGTACTATCCCAAAACGTATTACAAATATTAACCTAGTTATTCTAGAATCTGTCGTTAATTTGAATCTGAATAATATAATATTCAGCAAGGGGTCTTTTTTTATCTTCTTTCACTTTCCGTATTGTTTCACGAGAGATATATTACCATATTTGTTATTAGGCCAAACGCGCATTTTTGGATATGCGGGTGGTCTAATTATTAGGGGCTCGAAACACGACATAGGACAACCGAGTTCGAATTCCAGTCGAGTTTTGTTACTTTTGCTTTCTAGTCCCTTGGAATGGCAACACTAATTACAAAAAAAACAAAAAAAAAAAAAAACATAGATAGCAATGGCGAAGGACATACTATGCCAACAACAAATGGATTACAGAGTTTACAATAACTCTATGGTCTCGATTGGAGCCGTATAATCAATCAATAAATTGACATTTTTGCAATCTTACTGTTGCTTTTTATCACAACAATCTGCGTCGACGCATTCTTGGTTTATTACTACTTGTTTTCCGATTTGTTGTGTCATTTTTCTATTTAGCAATTTTTTGATGAAAAACAATAGTAAATTGAAGAAAAATAGTAGTAATATCAATTGTAGGTGATTTACATTATTACACATCTTAATATGAATGACGGAGAACATAATGCAAGCAAAGGTTAGGATATAAACCAACAAAAACCAGAAGATGGCTGTAAGAAGATGCGTGCATTAATTTTGTAATATTGGAATTTCTTCTATTCTCATCTCTCTTCGGAACAATCCGCATATAAATGCCAGAGAACAAAACAAAGTTTCTAACATTTTTCTCCGGTAAGAAGCGAGAAAACCTGAACGAATGCGCCTAAAATTTTACCAAGTCATTTTCTTTTCTTTCTCTTTTTTTTCAGATTCTTTGATTTCGTACGCATCCACTTGACATCTCTGACAAATGCAATCCCATAACCTGTTTAGAATTGTATTTATCCGTTAACGAATGAAGGCTGTTCGCCTTACTTTCACACATTTTATAGGCATCTGCTTATTTTATTATGGCTTTTATGTATTTTCCCTTCCAGCTGCCTTTCAAGGTGTACTGAAATTCCACTTGACGCTGCTTTATCTTTTACACAATACAATTTGTGTATCAGTAAACCTGATAAAATCCACTTGGTTCAGAGTACTTCCTTTTATGGTTCAGACGAATGATAAGCCACCTAGAGAAATCATCACTCCAAGGGAGACATAAACGACCGTGACTGAACAAGCGACAAACAACGCAAACTCTTAAAAAAAATAACAATTAATAACAGAGTTGGTGTCTTCCATTTTTTCCTTTTATTTTTGGCTGCATTTCCAACCAGGAAGAACTGCAAATATCTGAAGAGTTTCATTAAATGCATTATTATATTACTTTTCTTATCATCTATGAAACACGTTAAAGGTTTGAGTTTATACATACAGGATGTATCAAAAACAATTTTACAAACTTTGTTAACAGGTTCCTGACTCCAGAACAAGGTAAAATGTCCATAGAAATATATATCCAAAAGGGCATCATTGTACCTTAACGCAACAACACATAAAAAATGTTCATAATATACCTCCGCTTACACACCCTCATTCACACGACGGGTCATTGACTGGCAGATCTTTTCAAACAATACCACAGTGTCGAATACTTTCTCAAGTCTCTATAACACATTTATGAAGCGTCTTTGCACTATTAATATCTGCTGCATAAAACAATTGATTAGGTGTCCCCACAGATAAAAATCCAAAGCCCATGGAACCAGTCCTTCCCTACCTATCCATCGTTCATGGTAGATGTCAGCCAGTGCGTCGCGAACGATGTGTCTAAAATGTGCACCACAGGTACATGTTCTAAACAGGTCTGGAAGTGTGTTCGAAATAAAGACCATGTAGACAGCTCCTGAAAGCCGTGATGAGAGAACATATAGACCTCTCAGTCCAATTCCAAATTGGGGATTCCGATCCGCAAACACATGTTGGTTGTGAAAATTTGTTATTCCTTCTCTTCCAAATCTTGCTTCATCCGTAAACAAGACTGAAGAAATAAATAACGAATTGGCAGTTTGGGCAATAAACCATCGAGAAAAGTTCTCCGGAGTGATTGATCAGAAGGCGAAAGACTCTGCCCACGTTGCAAATGATACGCATACAGAAGCTGCTTTTGAATTATCATTCATGTGATACTATAATGTCCAAAATGCTAGGACCATTTAACGTGTGCTGAGACATGAATCGTACCCAAAAGCCTGTTGAATGTGTTCTTTGTGGTCAAGCGTAAGAGCCGATCTCGGGTCTTCCACGAATCATAGTTTATGGTGTCACAGATCCTGTCTCAGCATCAAGACGATAAACAGCAACAAAATTGGGGTGAGTCGGCTGCCTTTGGTCTGGAAACCCAATCTGATACAGCCGGGCAGCCTCGCATACGTTACTATTCTGGCGACCGTATGTAAAACTAACATCTGCCTGTCAACAATGTGAATATATATATATATATATATATATATATATATATATATATATATATATATATATATATATAGAGAGTTAACGAGAGTAAAATTTACTATATTTATGAGGAGATTATGTTCATTTTCGAAGGTGATTGAGGATATAAAATGTTTTGACATATGAATCAACATTACATGTTAACAGTTCCTCGCTTCATGCTATACATATATATATATATATCGTTTGGAAAAAAAATCAAATAGCCCAACTTGTAGATATATAAAAAAAAAAAAAAATCGGTAGCCGAAGAGAAAATTGGAAATAAAAAAAGAAAGAACTAAACACATTTGAACAAGGCGAAACAAATCGTCGAGTGCCTTAAGTCTTTAGTCCAAAGAAAAAAAAAACAAGTAAGACTAAGTAGAGTGGGAGGAACTAAAATAAATCCTAAAGAGCCAGGAAACCTATCTAGGTTTCAGCTAAAAAGATCTTCAGGGTAAGTTGGCTAAAAATTTATTTTATATATATATATATATATATATATAACGCGTCCTGACGATTGCGTCAAGAACGAAACAGCCCGATAAAATTCGAACTCGGCTCTCCGAACTTTCATTTCGAGCAGCCTTCAATTCTACTACGCTCACATCCGCTGCAATTTGCACATATTTTTCGGACATAAATCGAATATGAATCATGGTTATTTTGTCCTTTTTCTTTCACTTCATACAAATAATACGTTTGAGGTGAATTATGAGGAAAGTGAATATCTGAATATACCTAATTTATAGTCAGTTTCTTCTCGGTTGATTTTATACGTTAAAATGTATTTATTAAACACCTTTAAAAAGCAGACAACTGTTTTCCATTTTTAGTTCACAGCTTTAAGTTGTAGTCTATTGATTATAAGTTCGTTGTGGTCAGCTTATAGCAGCTTTGCATTATGGTTTAATGTCCATACGTGAACATCCATTAATGGCAAGGACACTGAAGTTGATGAAATAATGTGCCAAAAAATAAACAAACAAAAGCTTCAATGAACTATTGATGTGCTGATGAATACGCGACAACGCACGGCTTCGTATTCATCCCCAATACAAAGGAAAGAAAATATTTATAGATACAAGAAGAGGAAATGTCAGAAATATTCATGAAAGGTCTCTTAAAAAGAAGAGATATTCTTTAGCGAGGAGACATTAAAAGCGAATGGCAAAAACTTACAACAGAAAAAGTGAAAAAAAAATTGATTTTTTTCCTCTTAAAGAATAAGAGGAAGATGGTAATTTCAAGTACTATCATAGCTATTAATTGCTAAATTCATACATCGATCTTTTCAAATTATTATCTCATCATATTTCATATAGTGACAACGTTTCGGCCGTTTTTATTCTGGTCTACTTCAGTTCTTTGTAGTGAATACTGACCTAAGTATTTATTCAATGCTCGAACGAATATTGCTTCTTATTCCGTTTTATTATTCTAGAGGATATCTCTTAACAGTTAGCTAATTTGTCTTTGCGTTAGAGAATATAATTTTCACTGTCCGATCTTGTTTCAGTCGGGCTGTCTCAAAATTTTAAAGTTTAATAAAAACACGTGATTTATTCTTATATACGCGAAATTAAGATTTATTTCTCTCCGGGTATCATCGGCCAGTATGTGTGTGGTTTCCGGGTGTTCGCTGAACTTGGACTCTACAATCTTCTATTGATGGAATGGGTTTTTATATATTTACCTGTTATCGGTTACTCCCACACGCGCACATTATGACGCTGCAAGGTCGACCACGTGTTCAGCCGTTGGGATCAGTCACTGGCATCCTGTGATGAGCGGATCTGCATTTGGTAACTCGGGGGCAATTTCCCAGGTCAACAGGTTTCTCTGACGTCACACTGAGTCCAAAGCACATTCTGACATCATCCTGTGTTTAGTCACGTACTATATATCTGGAAGAGGTCAGGGAATAAAGCAATGAAAAGATTGCCACCAAGAAAACATTAAACCGAATCATGCATGCAAATACAGAATCTGTTTAAAAAATATATTGAAACCAGACATGTTCGGATTTGGAATCGTCAGAAAGATATTGTAAACAGTTCAAAGCTAGTTAAGTTATAAAATGCGCGCAACATCACGACCTAACATGCGCAAGTGAGATATTTGCGTGGTCGTCTATAACGACTTTTACGAGCGCGTCAATAACAGCAAACGCGTTCAAGAAACTTTCATTGCAGATAGATTTTTACTTAAAGTCCCTGGGCTGGTAAGTATCACTGCTATGACTAGCTTAGACCAGCTCTGACCAGCTTGGACAAGCTATGACCAGCTAAGACCAGGTTTAGACCAGCGGCCCGAATGGAAACATTCGGGTTTCCCCACTTTAAAAACTGACCTTGTGTCACATCCTGTAAATATCTACTTAAAGGAACGATCAATTAGCTTATCTTCATACCATGCCCGGTGGCGCAAGGGGTGGCGGTTCCGCCATAGCCACCGAAACCGTGATATCACCTCTGGTCGGCGGCTGATGAAGACAGGGTACCGCACGTGCTAACACACGTTGTATGTTAAAAAAAAAATTGTAAGTCACTTAAAGATCAGAAAGGTACTGTAAATAGTTCAAAGGTTGTAAAGGTACTGTAAATAGTTAAATGGTCGTAAAGGTATTGTAAATGGTGAAATAGTCTATGAATTGAACTTTCAATAGTTCAATGATCGTAAATGCATTGCAAATAGTTAAATGGTCGTAAACGTATTGTAAATTGTCGGACACCTATTTTAAATAGTCGGAAATGTATTGTAAATAGTCGTAAATGCATTGTAAATAGTTAAATCTTCGTAAATGTATTCTAAATAGTTAAATGGTTGTAAAGGTATTGTAAATGGTGAAATAGACTATAAATTTAACTATATATAATTAAACTGTCAATTAAAGGTATTGTAAATAGTTAAATGGTCGTAAAGTTATTGTAAATAGTTAAATGGTCGTAAAGGTATTGTAAATGGTGAAATAGACTATAAATTTAACTATATATAATTAAACTGTCAATTAAATGTATTGTAAATAGTTAAATGGTCGTAAAGTTATTGTAAATAGTTAAATGGTCGTAAAGGTATTGTAAATGGTGAAACAATCTATAAATTTAACTATAAATAGATAAATGATCGTAAATGCATTGCAAATAGTTAAATGGTCGTAAAGGTATTCTATATAGTTAAATGATCGTAAATGTATTGCAAATAGTTAAATGATCATAAAAGTATTGTAAGTAGCTAAATTGTCGTAAATATAGTCCAAACGGTTAAATGGTCGCAAAAGTACTGTAAATAGTTAAATAGTCGTAAAGGTATTGTAAATAGTTAAATGATTATAAGTTATGGTAAATAGTTATATCGTAGCAAATGTATTATAAATAGTACAAAGGTCGTAAAAGTATTGTAATTAGTTAAATGGTCGGGAAGTTATTGTAAATATTGAACTATTTACAATAACTTCCTGACTATTTAACTAATTACAATACCGTAAAGATATTGTAAATAATTAAGTTGCTCGAGAGTGCTAATGTCTCCTCTGTGGAACATTTTAAATATTGGTCTTGCGTAGGGTCAATTAAAATTATAAATAATATTTCTGTATATAGCACAGTGCAATGGTTAGCTGCGCGGAAAGTGAATTGAACGCCGTGTTCAAATCCTGGTTCATTTTACGCTAATTTTATCTTCGGAAAAGGCATGAATCCAGCTGCCTTGAACTATGAGATAAATATCAGGGATGACTGTGCATTCTTGATTTGGGTGACGACCAGCCTAGGAGAAATGTTTCTGAATTCAAAACCAGTCAAAAGAAGAATGAACTACGTCAGGTTATCTTTATTTAGTGACAACTCTACTGCTATAACTACACTACATTTGATTCTCCAATGGTTCTAATCAGTCATGACTCTCCACAACATACTTCTCTTTAATATCTGTGAATTGCCATGACTCCTTGGAGAAGGTGTGTTTTTCTGTTGCTCTAGCGACAGCTTTGAATTCCAAGTAGTTCTTTTCCTCAACTGGCTGCCACATGCTTAAGTGTCTGCCCTGTTATTTAACACATAACTGCGGACAGAAAAGTTGGTTTTATGCATTTACTAAGGCCATTATCGCGAAGAGTTGTCAACCGAATCGATCAAAATTTCAACACGACCTCACAATTCTACTTTCTGCGCCTATAGTGTCCATGCTACCAACACAAGGTATAGATAAATTAAATTATGTTTAAAACAAATTCGAGCATTATTTTGTATGGAAAATGCCCGGATTTCCGATTCTAGAATTTCGTACAAGTGATCTAATGTCTGTAATAAAGATATTTCGTTTGGAACTTCAAACATTTTAGGAAGTGAAGTTTAGAGACATTCAAGAGACTAAATATGTGGATCCTAGTGACATTCTACTTTAATCTAGTTTTAATGAATAATTTGTAGTTTATATTAGGATGGCTGAATCTCATTAGTGTGTTGCAGTCATTCATTTCACGATAGGATTAATCGTCTGCGAGAATAAATTGGCCAACATGATTCCAGTAGGAGACACCTATAATTGCTAGGTATATATTAGTAAATCCCAACGTAGGACGTGAGTAGAATATTTGTATTTTCCAAATATTCCATGCTGGGGTAACTTGACCCTTACCTGCGTTTAGAAACTGACCTATGGAAAATATGCGCTTGTTTAGCTCACCATTTAGGCTGAAGTTATTAAATTTTGTATTGATAACTAAAAAAAAAAAATGAATAAATAAAAGAGGTTCGATTATAATGAAATTGCACGTGGGGGACGTTTTTTTTACGATTGACTGATTGTTTAAATATTAGGATTTATTTAAAGCTGAAAATTTTATGGATTGTATGAACAATCCTTTTTTGTGAGTGCGTATTGTATTAACGATTTCTTGAGTAGACCAATAATTTTCCTATAAAAAAAAAAAGAGTCTATGAAACTCATAATCATATCTGAGGGAGGAGGAGATGATGTCATGCCATCACAAGTGGAGGCCACGAATCCGAGTGTAATACGAACTCAGCACTTAGTCTTCTCATCCCGAGCCGCTATCGATAACATTTATTATATCCATGAAGAAGAAGAAGAAGAAGAAGAAGAAGAAGAAGAAGAAGAAGAAGAAGAAGAAGAAGGAGGAGGAGGAGGAGGAGGAGGACGATGATGAAAAAGAGAGGAGAAGGAGAATGGGAGGGGATGAGAAAAAGGGGAGAAGGGTGGAAAGAAAGCGGGGATGAGAATAATAATAATAATAATAATAAGGAGATAGGACCTGTTATAATTCTATGTGACTACACAATACACACTGACAGAACAATCAAAGCCAACCGGCCAGATATTGTTATTAAATATCACAAACAAAAACGGTGCCTCCTTATTGATATGGCAGTCCCTGCTGACTGCAATGTATCTTTGAAGATATTCAAAAAGCTGTCAAAATACAAGGACCTTGAAATAGAAATCTCGAAAATGTGGCATATCGGAACATCAACAATCCCTGTTGTAGTTGGGTGCCCTAGGACTGGTTGGAAAAGATTGCAGTAGACTAATTGAAGGGATTCCTGGAAGTCCATGCCTCAAGGAGATACAAAAAATTGTTTTGACAAGTACAGCCCACACTTTACGAAGGGCTTTATCTATGTAATTTTTTTTTTTTGTCAGTGGAAAGTGTCATGATGCCATTTCTAACTTTAGGTCTCTGGGCGGGACCCGGAAAGAAATGTGTAAACGCCAGAAATCAAAGAATAATAATAATAATAATAATAATAATAATAATAATAATAAGAAGAAGAAG
This sequence comes from Acanthosepion pharaonis, assembly GCA_903632075.3. Taxonomy (NCBI): domain Eukaryota; kingdom Metazoa; phylum Mollusca; class Cephalopoda; order Sepiida; family Sepiidae; genus Acanthosepion; species Acanthosepion pharaonis. The sequence goes on along the minus strand of CAHIKZ030003337.1, from coordinate 365,092 downwards.
AAGAAGAAGAAATCGTCTTTTGGCTAGAAACAAGTGACTGTTCAGTTTTTTAATAGAAAATGGAAAAAATGGAGTTACACCCTCTATTTTTCTAATTTCAGTACGTTTTGTTCTTTTAACCCCTCAAGGTTAGCTAGAATGTCTGCAATGAGAAAATTAAGTCGATCACGTTAAGAGGTCAGTGACTTTAATTTTTTTTTATTTGGTGGAAGTGAAACTGTGATGTTGTAATTAAACTACCTGTCACACAAACAAGAGAAAGAGCGAAAGTGTGAAAGGCAATATGTGATAGAGTGAGCGATAGATAAAGAAATAGGTTGGGAGAAGAAAAAACACTGCTAAATTTAAAGAGTTAAAAAAAAAACAACATTTTGTTCACAAATATAATCAGAATATTTCGAAATAATTTTATTCGATATCTCATAAGCAAAGCGAGCAATTTATAATGCCTTTACCTATATACTATTACTCCTTTACTTTATATAAATTTAATTTTTATTTCATGTTACAAAAGACAAATATCTCCAAATAATACGCTACGTCTATTTATATATTTGTATATTCATATCTTATCTGTAATCTTTAGTTGTTACAAAGTTGTTTCCCTTGCATTGGTGGCGTCTGTTGACAGTGTTTTGTTGTGGCGATGGCGGAATCTACAAAGAAATTTTATTTTAACAATGGCAGGATGTTTGTTTTGATAATGGCATGCTGTACATAGAACTTTGTTGAGCCGAGAAGGTAAAACAAATGAATTCCCTAAAGAGCCTATTATGATAATAGTATTGTGAAAAATATAATTAAAATCTCATACAATAAAAGATTTTGAAATGTCATGTCCTGTTAGGATGTAGACGATCTTGGCACAACAACCGATTCCTTTTCTTCTATGATCTATAAATTATTTATTTTTACGAAAAATTGGAGAGAGGTTTCATATTGCCGTCACCAGGATTTTGAATTCTGTGTTTTGTTTCTCTTAAACTAATTACCACGCAAGATAAGAGATTCTGGCCTATTCCTCTATTTTACTCTAAGAGGAAGAAGACCAGTGGCTTCGTTTCGGCCAGGCTTCAGAACGTGTTGTCAAACATGAGCATTTTGAACAGAAGGAACATGTTTTTTGTTTAGTCGAATTTCAAAGGGTGATGCACTTTGAAGTTTTTCCAGATGATCACTCTGTGAACCTTTCTGCTCAACGACCGAAACGAGTATACGATATTTTGAAAGCTCATTATCTAGCATTAATCAGTCGAAAACACGCACTCCTGCAGCATAGTAATGCCCCAGCATGCACTTCCAACGTCACTAAGAGCAAACTTGAGGAAACTGAGGGGCTGAAAGTGTTACCTCACCTTGACTACTGTCCAGATATGACGAGCTATATTCCTGATCCCACCACACCTGACCTTTAATACTGGGATCATTCGTGTTACGTACACTCAGTCAATTATGTGCCATGCGTGATACACGCTTAGGTGATCATGTATCTTTCGATACATGACTGACGAGGCAGATTTTTTTTTTCCCGAAGTAGGTAACCAATTCTTCTGCAATAGAACAGTTGTCATCCAAGGCTATAGAACCTGGTCTGTCTTGCTATTTACCCATAGCTGAGGGCGAGAAGAGGATTCATACCTTTGCTAAGGTTATTAGCACGTAAGTGAATGTAATGGATTCGGCTGGAATTCGAAGTCAGCTCTCCGATTCCTCAATCCGAGCTGCTACAAAAGTGAATAACCCCCTTTCACAAGAGCATTTTTACGAAAGTGAAAGCAACGGGCTACGCTAGAATTGATTGGTCAATCTTTTCTTTTACGGTTTTATCAAGAATTTTTCGTATTTTTTTAAGCATTTCACCCCAAGCAAGGCGATAATGCTGATAAGAAGCAAGAGGCTAATGTGAGTGAAAGAAAATAAAATGGTTTTAGAAGGAACGTAATCAGGGAACAAGGGATAAAACTCGGATTTGTGAACCGGACGATAGGCGAATCCTGTCTACTCTTGAGGAAAAAAAACAAATTAATAAATAAATGTTTTCGAGTTTAAAAGGAAACGTTACAAGTAAACAATTGAAGTAACATTTAGAAGGAACCGGAAACCTAAACTAAACGGGAAACAAGGAATAAACCTCTAGTCCTCTTCAATAGCCCGGAGACGAGTGTGAAACGGATGATTTAAAGCCGAACATAGATTAATTCTTTGCAGCCGATTATTGCTTTAACAGTTTTTGAGAATAAAAATAACTTTATCCAGATACAAGACTTGAAATTAAATTAGGCGCGTTGATTTCTGTTTCTACAATGAAAATATATACGCTACCCGTACACCTCTAATAATAATAATAAGAAGAAATTAAATTCTTGATATTATCTTTGCGTGGTCGTGTTCCTTATCTTTGCGAGTTCGTGTTCCTTATCTTTGCGTTGTCGTGTTCCTTCAGGACCTAGCTGATAATGACTTGCCACAGATTCCGTTTTTTTATTATCTTTGAATTTTTATGGCTTCTTGGGAAATATATACGAGCGGTTTCCCGTTGCCGTCTTCACTCATTAGAATTCAAGTGCACCGCATCTCTCTGGGATGGGATTTAAATTCGGTATTTCCGCCAGGATATCGATTACAGTAGGCGGACGTCAAGACTAATCCGGTAAATTTTATAGGGAAAATAAGGGCTCAGATCCGTGCAATGATTATGAAGCTAGTTTATGAAATTAGACATCCGTCCTGGGTATGATGATAAACTACATCCGGCAGGAAGGTCTCTGATCCGGAGGTTTTGTGAAATTGATGTTGTTCCAAGGCCCACCCTTACCCGGAGTGGTAGCATCTGTTATGGTCCCAACTATGTGTAAATATTTAACCTCAAAATTGGGGTCAAAATATTATGAAAGTATAAAAATATATTTTTGTAGTAGAAGCGCCAGCAATATATTTTCATAGTAAATTAACAGCAATAATTTTTTTCTAATATAAAAAAATACCAGCAATATATCTTTATATAAAAAAGAGATAATACCAGCAATATACTTTTGTAACAGAAAAATTGCTAGTGTCATGGGTCCTTACCTATAACTACAGTATGAACTCTTCCTAACACTATGTATACTACGCTTCTCAAGAGAGGGTCGAATCAAGCCGAGCTTCTCGGCTTGACGGTCGAACTCTCTGCCTCTGAGCAGAGAGGAACCCGGACGAGGCTCCGCCGAAGGGCAGAGGCTCGTTCGGGGAGGTTGACCAACCCGATCCCGTTTATACGGGTTCTACGGGCATTTTTTTGGCCGAGCCTACGGGCTCGGGAAACCCACGTTAAACTCGGCCTTGTAACACATGCAACCCTCGTGGGGGGTGGCTAGATACCGATTCAAGCCGAGCTTCTCGGCTTGACGGTCGAACTCTCTGCCTCTGAGCAGAGAGAACGCGGACGAGGGTCCGCCGAAGGGCAGAGTCTCGTTCGGGGAGGTTGACCAACCCGATTCTGTTTTTACATTTTCTACGGGCATTTTTTGGCCGAGCCTACGTGCTCGGGAATCCCAGGTTAAACTCGGCCTTGTGCCATATGCAACATTCGTGGGTGGGTGGCTAGATACCGAATCGAGTCGAGCCGATAGTAGTTCACTCTAAACCAGACTGACAGTCATACTAACACCTTCCACATCTTGTATTATTATTTCGTGTAATATACCTTCGTTATTTCTACTCTTGTGTTCGTGTTGTTCTTACTTGGTCTTAAGCTGGATCATAACAGCTAGTAATATATTTTCGAAGAAAAAATACCAGCAATTAATTTTTGTAAAAGAAATGCTACGTAGAAAATTAAATCTCAGCATTAAATGACCCATAAAGAGTTAATATGCCACTAAACAAACAATTTTGTCTATTATTCAGTATTTTCACACTTTTTTAATCATTTACTAGTTATATAAAAATACATAAAAATATTTCAATGTTGAACTTCTTTCCATTTCGTTTTTTCTCTGCAAAAGATGACAACTATTATTTGCAAATGAAAACTTTGGTTACCACTGCTTTTAGTTAAGCTGGAAGTAGTGACCACAACAACATCATTATGCATTCTTATCACTTCCTCTTCCTCCGAGGCTCGTCTATATTGACAGCGTTTACAGCTCGACGCTTGAAAAATATGTTGTTTTTTTTCAGTAAAAATTGCTAATTTCTGTGGCGAGGTCAGCATCAATGATGAATACAGTTATAGTCATAAAGAAAAAAGAGAAAAAAAAACAAATTAGACGCTTGTACGAAGACGGCAGATGGCACTAAGGTTTAGAGAGTTGTATTTCAGCCTGGAAAATCGAGGTCTGTGAATTAAAGAAACCTGATGATAATTTTTGGCAGCTCCATATTATATCCTTAATTTGATGCAACTTGTTCTTCAACTTGTTGAGGAATTGCTTATTCTTTATTTTCTTATATAACATATAAACATTCTTTGGTTTTTTTCCTTTATTTTACAGCTATGATAATGAAGGCAGAACAATTGCAATTACTACCAAATTAATCTACCTGTGTAAAAAAAACATTACGCGAAAGTGTAACGCCAAAAGTAATTAAAGATGTGGGAAAAAAACTGGTTCAGATTTTCAAGGAAGTTAAGACCAACCTTGATGACAAAGCAAGATCAGTGAGTGACATTATGTCGTGAAAGATGAGACCATGTAATTGCTGAATAACAGCCAAGCACAAGCACTTGTACATTGTCGGCATAACTTAGTCCTTCACAAAGCGTCATCAATCGACACATCGATAATCTTGGTCTAGAGAACAAACGCTGCCCGGATGATCCTCATTAACTGGCGAAGGACCAGCCTCAACAACGTGTGAAAATCCATAAAAACTACTGGCAAATCCTCAAGATATCCGTTTTTGGCGTCGAATTGTCTCTAGGGATCTATTTTCGTAATCCTGATAAAATAAAACAGTGGCTTCGTTCAGGCTTCAAATTCTGTTGTCAAAGGGGGCAGTTTGAATAGAAGTAGGTAAGCGATCTTAGCGCTCCAGCCACTTCCTCTTCTATTATTTTTAAGTTATTATTTCTTTTTAAGAAAGATTAGGGAGCAGATTCCTATTGCTGTCACCAAGGTTTTATTTCTCTTAGACTAGTTACCACAGAAGACAAGAGCTTTTAACCTATTCTGCTATTTTACTCTAAGGTGAAGAAGATCAGTGGATTCTTTCCGGTCAGGTTTCAAGAACTGTTATCAGACAAGGGTGTTTTGAACAGAAGGTCATGTTTTTGTAGTGGAATTTCAAGGGGCTGCTGTTTTGCTTTGAACTAGTGTCAAATGGTCATTCTGTGAACGCTCGACACCTGAAACGAGTATATGATACACTGAAAACCCAATGTCCGGCATTAGTCAATCGAAAACATGCACTCATACAGCGTAGTATTTCCCCAACATACGCTGCTAACGTGACCAAGAGCAAACAAAGAAATTGAGGGGCTGAAAGTACTGCATGAACTTGCCTACTATCCAGACATGACGAGTGACATTCTTTAGCACGACACGGCTGAAATTTAATACTCGGGCCCACCGTGTTACGTACGCAATTGTGAATAATCTCCATTTCCCTTGTATTATCTTAGTAAGAAATAAGTACCACTCGGCTAGCTTATCCCCTAAAATATTGCTTTGTGGAAAAACAAAACTTCCTGCAAGATGTTTTCCCAGTCGATACTCAATTGCCTTCTTCAAGGCTAGGGTTAACGGCTAATTTTTTTGTATATCCCCATGAACATCGCATCTTTCTTGTTCTAACGTTTCTACAACACCACACAGTAACATTTAATTTTGAGAGGGTCTCGGGCCTTATATTGGGTGACCATTAGTATAAAAAACAACAAAAACAATATCTTAAATAACTGTGTAAGATTGTATTATACTTGTTTGTTTGTCACAGTGTGAATAAATAAATATAATACTATAGGTATTATTTAAAAAAAAAATCAGATAGATAAACATTGCCATTGTTTTTTAATAAATAAATAATCTCAAAGGAGAATGAAGATGCGATGTGAACACAATGCTAGCAAGAGCGGAGAATTTGAACAAAGACCAAAGAACAATAAAAAAAATTGAAAATATTGGCAAGAACACAAAAATATTGGCTTAAAAATGTCAGAAAAAAGTGAATTGGGAAAATTGAAAAATTAAGAAAATTGAATTAACTAGCAAACAAATACGCTATTATTGCGAATGCAAACATAGAAAAGATATCGTAAATTAGAAACATTAGCTAAAGTGGTGAAAATAATAAAAATCTTATATCTTTCTGTAAGCATTACAAATGTAAATATGTTGCTTGAACAAAGAGGTACATGAAAACTGATTTATGAACATTATTTTTAATAATGAACGTAAAGCTACATTGGTAGAACCTGATAGATGGGTGAAAGTTTCGGCTCTTTATGATATTCTCCGACAAATACGACTTAGATGACAACAGCAAGAGGTGGAATAATATTTTCACCTACTATTGAAGACAGCAAATTTACATGTGCTTTTGGATTTGATGAAAATGTCAAGATAAATTCAGATAATTATTGTAAGTTCTTCACAAGACATTTTTTAATAATTCATGTCATATCCAAAGCGATTTTATACTAAAGAGAATATTCATGCAAATCAATTCTTCTTCACATTCACAAAGCGGACTGTTGCCAACCTTGTCCAAAACAACTAGTTAATGGAAATCCTACGATAAGCTTCTTAGATATTAATCCAATTCAAAGATGGACGTCCACCATTAATAGATTTAAATGAGAATGAATAACAATATAAAAACAAAGAAGATATATGGGAAATCAAAAAAATATTAACTTGGCTAGAAAGTCCTGACCTACATAGGAAATAGCACATGCTTCTTTCACTTCATAAAAACTGTTCAATTACTGATCACGGAGGATATATATATATATATATATATATATATATATATGTATGTGTGTGTGTGTGTGTGTGTGTGTGTGTGTGTGTGTGTGTGTGGAATAAGCCATAGTCACTCGGAGCAGTATCGGGACTGAATGGTGGATGTGGAAGAATCTCAACAATTTCTCATATCAAACTGGTTCTTTACTACACTACAAAATAAGAAATCCTTTGATGTTAGGTCAGTTAAATGTTGTACCCATTACATGCAGCCGCTTCTTCGGAACCAATGCAGTGAAAGGTTTGGTTAAGGTAGTTCCTTACTGCCAAAGCATAAGAGTAAGCTGCTCCATATTGTTGAAAGCAAAGTTAGGCAAAGGTAGATCTAAAGCAGGAAACAAATAGTGAAACAACTGTAAGCATACATTTGCATCCCCAAGATACATACATATATATATATATATATATATATATATATATATATATATATATATATATATATATGATAAATAAATACAGAAATCAGACATCGCTTTCAAAGTATTTCTGGCATTTAAAAGAATCAAATAAAACACCTACAGTAAAATGGAAATTAATAAGAAAAGCTAGAATATGTAGGGCATTAAATGATCCACGTCTTTTGTGCACACATGAGAAACTATATAATACTAAGTTTATAAAAAATAGAAAAATACTGAATCAGAGAAATGAAATAGCTATTTTTTGCCGTCATTTTCAAAAATTTTCCTTCAATAATATTTAAAAATAAAATTTTAAAAATGGGAGCTGGTAATATATATAATTATATTTGATAAAAAAAATGATAATTTTAAATAATGTAAGTAATTCTATTACATTTACTTGTTTTTAAAAAGAAATATAGTCTATTACTAATTAAGAGTAAATATGTTTTAAAAGTGTAGTTAAATAAAACGTAAAAAAATAATCTTTAAGAATACAAGAAAAAATGTCGAAAAACATTTTGCCGTTAATAAAAAAAAACAAAAAACAAACAGACGACATGCATTTAACAGATGTCAGAATTCATTGAAAATTACAACCCTACCCTCCCTAAACTTAATCTCTTTTTTGAACGTAACTCATAATTGATACAACAAAAGTTAATAAAAAATGAACACGCTCCAGCCGCTGTCTGAATGATTGGATTTCTCTATATCCTTGGAAACAGTAAATTATAAATTTATATGTGCGTTTAAAAGTCAGTAAATTTAAAAATAAGTTATTCCAATATTCGCTTGAAGATGAAACGGAACTAATGCTTTTAATTTAATCATAAAATTAAATTTAAAGTTTTAGATTCCATTTTTAAAACATAGTTATTATTGTGTAGTATAAAAAAAACATATTTTCAATCAGCTAATTTATAATAATTATGCTCTGCAAATTTACATTGAACACTGTTTTATAAAAATTTAAAATATCAATAAGAACACCGGATTATATATCTTAATGTTCTTTCTTTGTATTTATACATACATACATACATACATACATACATACATACATACATATATATATATATATTATTTACATATTATATATGCAGGGTGCTTATTGGAAAGCGCTCAGTAGAGGTAAATATTTATATGCGTTGATGTGAGTTTGTGACACTGGGTTTTCCTCCCTCAGAGTTTGACGATCGCAAAGTCACAAATTCACATCAATATATATATATATATATATATATATATATATATATATATATATATATATATATATGATTGGTGTATATGGAATGAATTCCAATAACCAATAAACAGTATTCTTAAAAGAGTGCTCAATACAAAATAGAGCAGATATAATTATTTATTTTAAAAAATTTATAACATAAATATGTTATAAAATCACTACAAAGATAGCCATTTTGTTTCAACACCCTCGGTGTCTTATCAAGTGATGATGAAGAATGTAAAATAAATGGTTTTAAAAGTTTCAAATTAATTAACAATCCTTCGCAAGGGGAAAACGTTGTAACAAAAGCTAGATGGACCAATCAAAATACAAGTATAGGAAAATTCAAAAAGCTTGACAACGAAGTCATGTTATAATAGCTATTCAGATGTTTAAAATATGGGTAGTATTAAAAAAGAAATTATTCTAACCAATAATTACTAAATTATATGATAAAATTTAATATTAAAATTAAAAACTGCTAATTTCAAAATCAAAATTTAACCGCTATTAAGTTTACAACTATAAAATTACTGAGGAGAAAAGAAGAAATATATATGTTATTCAATATATTTCTTCATTGAAGTTACTTTAGCTAATTTTATATCCGGTCCTTTGACAATGTATACATTTTAATCCTAAGAGTGTGTGAATGGGGTCCTAAACTCACGCGTAAAACAAACGCAATCAGATTATTATATAGAAGCACCCAGACATATTTATATATATATAGAGATGATTGTGTAACAGCTATGTCTTAAAAATAATGGACTGGTGTCACAAACATTTTATTTTAATACCAAACACAAAAAACTACATTTTCCCCTTCAAGTCTTTAGTACGTTTCTATCCTTTTTTTTTATCGACGCTTCTATGCACTTCTGTAATTATTATTCTTGGGTGTCTCATAGTTTTGTCATTAGGGCCCTCTGGAGGGCCAACACGCGTTCAAAAAGGTTTTCCTTTAGTTTGAAGAAAAGGAAAAAAAAAAAAAAACATATGGAGCAAGATTAGATGAATAGGAGGTCATTCCGGTACAGAGTTGTTCCTCTCGACACGGAACTGCCAGATACTCAGAACGTTGTAAGCATGTCCACGATTTGTCCTACCACAACCTTCGTCCCTTATCGCCAAACTATACACACACACACACACACACACACACACACACACATATATATATATATATATATATATATATATATATATTTATATATTGTATCGATATATATATATATATATCTTGTATCATTGTATATATATATATATATATATATATATATATATATATGAAGAAAAATATATACGGAAAAAACAAACAAAAATCCTGATCTACAATTATGCTGTTTTAATGTTAATATGTCAACGTTGGACGTTTTGGTCTAATAAACCATCTTCAGGACATATTCATAAATTATAACATTATCAATACAACATGACAAAGACGATGTACATAAGAACGATATATATATATATATATATATATATATATATATATATATATATATATATATATCATGTCCTATATATATATATATATATATATATATATATATATATATATATATATATTTATATCCTTAATTTAATTATTTATTTATTTTTTTTATTGTATCTTAAATTTAATAATTTATTTACTAAAAAAGTTTTTTATTGTGAAAGCATTGGTTTGCATAAATTGAATTTAACATCGCGCATAGATAATTGCTGAATTCGACTTACACGTAAGTAGGGCCCGAAATGGGAAACCGGACTGATGACACTACCGATGTCCTCTAATAATGACTTGATATTTACCACACGAAGGAAAACTTTAAACATAAGATTTACTAGATTATCCAGCGCAAAATCATCTCATTTTCCTTGCAGCGGTTTTAACTGCCCTTGTCACTAGTCCAGCCACCTGACATTGTTGTCGAGGTGCTGTCCTGATGGATGCATCCTTAACCGACCCACTTTCTGAAAGACATATGGAATCAAGGGCTCAATTTCGGCAAATTGCTTGCTGTATCTTTCGCTTCATTTTATTCTGTATTTTTATAGAAGTATGCTATTTGAGAGCTCGCCCTGTTCCGTCATATGCCCATACAATCGTAGTCACCTTCTTTAGACTAGAGCCAGAAAGTCATTATACCAACAAATGTGTGGTGCGACTGGAGATAACAGAAATGTGGTTCTACAGAAGGATGCTAAGAATACCATGAACAGAGCATGTATATAACGAGAAAGGATAAAAAGAAAATAAAAAGCAGAATGGGCGCTAATATTTTGAATAAGAAAGATACAGTCGAAAATTCTATGACTAATAGTGAGGAAAGAGAGTTTGGAAAATTTGACACACATAGGGCATAATAAAGGAAAAATGGACAAAAGGAAACAGAGATTAGCCAGCCTACAGACCTTGTATGAATATATTTCAGAACAGACTGAAGTGGTTTGTACAAAGACAAACAGAGGAATAAGTTTTGGAGAGGAAAATAAAAATTATTAAACATTGAAATAAAACAAAGAATATGAGATAGAAGAAGAAAAAAAATGATGACGATGATAGGCTAGAAGAAGAAGAAAAAGAAAAAGGTGATGACGATGATAGACTAAAAGAAAAAAAGAAGAGAAAAAAGAGAAAGAAAAAGAATAGAAAGAAGAAGAGTTAGTAGAAGAGAAGGAATAAAAAAAAGGGGGATAGACTAAAAGAAAAAGAAGAAAAAGAAAAAGAAGAAGAAGAGAAAGTAGAAGAGAAGGGTGATGACGATAATAGACTAAGAGAAAAAAAGAGAAAGAAAAAGAATAGAAAGAAGAAGAAGAGTTAGTAGAAGAGAAGGAATAAGGAAAGGGTGATAGACTAAAAGAAAAAAGAAGAAAAAGAAGAAGAAGAAAAGTAGAAGAAAGGGTGATGACGATAATAGACTAAGAGAAAAAAAGAGAAAGAAAAAGAATAGAAAGAAGAAGAAGAGTTAGTAGAAGAGAAGGAATAAGGAAAGGGTGATAGACTAAAAGAAAAAGAAGAAAAAGAAGAAGAAGAGAAAGTAGAAGAGAAGGGTGATGACGATAATAGACTAAGAGAAAAAAAGAGAAAGAAAAAGAATAGAAAGAAGAAGAAGAGTTAGTAGAAGAGAAGGAATAAGGAAAGGGGGATAGACTAAAAGAAAAGAAGAAAAAAGAAGAAGAAGAGAAAGTAGAAGAGAAGGGGTGATGACGATAATAGACTAAGAGAAAAAAAAAGAGAAAGAAAAAGAATAGAAAGAAGAAGAAGAGTTAGTAGAAGAGAAAGAATAAGGAAAGGGTGATAGACTAAAAGAAAAAAGAAGAAAAAGAAAAAGAAGAAAAGGGTGGTGACGATGATAGCCTAGAAGAAGAAGAAGAAGTCTTTCATGTGGTGTGCTAAGATTACCAACCTGGTTATATAAAAGGTCAAATAAATATGGACATTTACAATATAGGCTCTTGTCATGATGCCAAATTTAGCATTTTGTCCATTTCTGTCGATTCCATGCTATTTACATTATCAGAAGATAGACGGAAAATCACCGCAAACGTCCCGAAGTAACGAACTAAATAGGAACAAGCTTCTCCAGAATCTCTTCACAGCAGACACAAATGGCGGGCCTTTTTATGATTTTTTATTTTTCCATTTCTATTCGTCGTAATATTGTAAACGGACAATTTATCCTCTAAGCCTTCAATTCAAGCTGAAGATTATCTTGTTTAGTGAGAAAATGTATGTAAAGAGAGAAAATATCTATTATCGGTCGGTGGCAGACCAATTTTAAGTTGCTCGTATTCAATGATGCGTTATATCCGTTTCTAACAACAAGAAGCAGCGGTCGCTTCTTTCTCGTCGCCGCCTAACTGAATATCGACAGTTTGGGTCAGCAATGAACATTGGTTTTAACAAAGTAATATTTCTCTATAAGTGACTATTTCTTTTTTCCAATTACAGAGATTGCCTTTGGATAGAATTACACTTGCAATTCCTTGCAAGGAGATATTGGTAATATGGAATGTCTATTCAGCTTTTGTATATTGTATAGACATAATGTTGACTTCTTCTTTCTTGATCTTTTTCTATCTTGAGATACTTTATTTGATATAAGATCAATTTATCAGGGACGTCATTCTTTCTTCATTCAAAGACTTCAAGGATGTCACTGAAATTACAGACATTATATGTGCAAAGGTTCCTAAATCTCTTTAATTTATAAACAGAATACACAGAATTAGCAGGTTTTTACAAAGAAAAGATGAATACGGACAATTTACTCTATTTAAATTATTCGGTCTATTGTCCTCATCTTTGTCGCTATGATTATTACAACGTTTCAGCCGTTGTACGCTCCGGCCTTCATCAGGTGGTTGGAATGTCGAACTGTATCCTTCATTTCGTTCACTGGGGTAGACTGTTCTAGTTACACGTGCCAAGACTATTGGATGTCATTTATCAGTTATCTTCTGTTAATTCTCCTCTGAAAGTTCTCCAACTCCTTAACCAGGTATTGAATTCACACTCTTTGGGTCCTGAAACCGGATCTAACTAACACTTTTATCCACTGTGCCATGTGTCCTTGATGAAACATGACACAGTGTACACAATACCTCATCTCAGAAATATAGACAGGCAAAGACAGTTTACTATTATAGAATTATCGAACTTCTGTTGGCATGGTTTTATTAAAGACATACTGGAATTAATCTGAAGTAACGATTAACATCGTCAAAAGAAGCAGTTTTGAAAGACAGTTTGTTTAACATTTACATGTATTTACATGTTAGTATGACAAAAAATATCTCTTTTTTAATCCCTCGATATATAAATAAGAAAGACAAAGATCGATCGATAGATATATAGATAGATAGAAACGCAGAGCCTTCTTTAGCTTTTAATTTTTGCAAATGTGCTATTTATATTTTTTCTAATATGATGACGTAAATGTTTACACAATTTTTGAGAAAATATTTATTCCTAGCATTGTTGTTTTATCAATAAAATACTTACCTATAATTCTTATTGTTCTGGAATTTCTTTTATTTCCTCGAGAAAGAACAATTCTGATTTTGTTTCACTGAAGTCTTCGAGTAAGTTTTTGATATCTAGAATTTTTTTAAAATACTTGAAAAAAAATAAAAAAATAAAAATAAACCCCAAAAAACGGCGTTCGGATTTACCGACCAGAAAGTGATATTTTTCAAATCTGTTAAGCAAACGAGTTAAATATCCCCACATCGTCAATGTTCCAGCTTGTCGTGATAAATAGCTCTCTTTCTGTCCCAACAAACATATTTGCCTCGATTTAGATTCTGTTTAGGTTGAAAGGTTCAAGTCTGGGTCTATACCGGAATTTCTCGTTTTCCATTTGTGTAAGATATCCGTTTTCACCAATGTTGACAATGTTTAAGAAATCACAATTTAATACTGAACAAATCTTCTTCTTCTTCTTCTTCTTCTTCTTCTTCTTTTTTTTTCTTCTTCTTCTTCTTGCCACGTCCCTTCAAGTGTTCTGTCTATCTCATGGCTTGCAGCTCTTAGTAAGGTGTGGCTTTTAGTAATGTCTCCCTCCCCCTGTTTCTCCATCTATTCACAAAAAGATAGCTAGATCGCTTTCCCGCTGCTCCTTGTCTCTTTAGCCTTCGATATATCCTGTAAGTATCAAACTCTCCTATCCCTCCTTCCTAATGAGTCCAACAAAATTTCATCGGTTTCCTTCTGATTCCACGTATACGTGTTTTTTGTTTGTTTGTTTGTTTCTGTTTTCTTTATGGCTTCATCCTTGCTTACGCACTTCATCCGGGGTATTCTCAGCACCCTTCTGTAGAAATACATTTCTTTTGCCTCTTATGTCCATCTGCGATAAGAATTTACCTGCATTCAGTGCCAGAAAAGAGGATTGATGTTATATAACAGTTCACTCTTTTATTGTTTTCCAATGAAATATTCCTGCTTCTTGGTATTTAGATTAGCTTTTGGAATGCATCTTTTGCTATATCAATTCGACATCTTATTTCGGTGTCATATTTTTCATCCTGTGTTAAATCACTTGCCGTATGTTAAAGATCCTGTAGTTCGATGTTGACATCTCCATTTTGTAGTTCGCAGCATCTTGCACCTTTTCTCTTGTTGACAACCATATATTCTATCTTCTTACAATGGAACTTTTTCAATAATATAAAATATGAGAAAGAACGCAATGTTTAAAACGTACGTTTGTCATTAATATATATGGTGTTATTCTTCTCATAGAATATATTCAACAGCTGGCGAAACAGTGTCGCCATGTTTTTTCAAATGATATCGATTGTCTCACCTAGGAAGAGTATTAGAGGTTCAAGTATGTAATTGAACGAAATAAGAGACAAAACTCTTCCTTTGAAGTGAAAATATGCTGCACAGAAAAGCGTAGAAAATATTTAATCTATTTGGCATCATATACACCTACATAATAATTATGACTACGCCCCCAGTATTCAGACAAACAAAATGTTTGTATTTGTTAAAATCTGTGAAAGATTTGCCCGGGCATAACCATTTATCGGATAGTATAAATAAAACAACGTAAAAATAAATGTTATTGATCTATGTCTGTTCAAGTT
Source organism: Acanthosepion pharaonis (assembly GCA_903632075.3). Lineage (NCBI taxonomy): Eukaryota > Metazoa > Mollusca > Cephalopoda > Sepiida > Sepiidae > Acanthosepion > Acanthosepion pharaonis. The sequence continues at coordinate 349,928 of CAHIKZ030003337.1, read as the reverse complement.
TAATATTTCAAGATTTTTCACGAAGAGAAACAATATCTAAAATGATCTCAAGGCAATGTATGTATGTATGTATGAACATTTGGGAAAAATAGTGGCAGAAATAACTATACAGAATTGTTGTCTTAATTCAGTTCTTTTTTAAAAGATGTTAAGCGAAATTTAATTATTTGAAGAATTATTTAAAGAATTATTTCCATCATATTTTTTTTTTCGTCGTGGTGATTTACATATTATTCTTAACAGTTTATGTGTTCAAACCCCATCATCTGAATAGAAACCAAAAACATAAACGTTACTAAAAGTTTGAAGATATATTCTGGTTTGGTTTGGTTTGATCTATTTTGTTTTTACTATAAAGATCCATTTTTATACTTTCATGGCGTTTTGATCCCAGTTTTGGTGTTAACCATTTGTCCATAACTGGGACCCTAACACGTGACACAATCCCGGGTAGACAGATTTTGATTAATCTAATAGCAATAACATGTTAGGTAGTAAAACAAAATTATATGTCAGGATGGTTGAACAAAAGATGTGGTTAATACGCCCTTGGGGAAAGCTCACTGCTTTTTGTGGCATCAATTTCTCGAATTATTGATAACAGACAGACTTATTTTACGGCCTTATTTCGAATGTTCTGAATCTTATATTTATCATCCTCATACACACTTGGCAATCGCTAAAAAGTGTTTTCTAAAATGTATATAAATTACTTTGATATTCACATATATATTTCCTCTCTTTCATTCCAATTTTATCGCCTACATAAGAATGGCAACATGGCCTTTTTATAACAGTTTTGTTTTATGCCACTATTATCTCAGTGCTTACCACCATCTTTATTTAATGGTGGCTGTCATATATCACAAGTACAAGGCTACGTATTAAAAGTAATACTGTCACCACACTTCGCAGCATTTATTTTGCCACGTAATTTAATGAGAGGGCCAACATTGGCGCCAGAGAATATTCCCGACACCAATACACTACCACTTCTGAATTTAAATGATTTCTTCGCATACTGAGGAAGCAATCCGCCTGTCAGCTTTACACCATCTGATATACTAGTTGCCGTCTGAGCTGATCAAATTAAAATAACTTACATCATTTAAAAATAATCTGGGCTAATTTTCATTAGTTCAGACAGCATGCTTGCTTGCAAAGGTTATCCTAGTTTTTTTTAATTCTTGATGATGATGAGTTTGACGAAAAGAGAACGTGAATTACATAAAAGATGTAACACTGCTGAGATAATTTCAAACCAAAATTACCTGACAGGCAAATGTCGCTGCTGTGTCAAAAAGTTCCAGCATCGGACAGTTGAATCGTCGGATTCTGTCAAGGAGTCGATTTACATAGGCGCTTTAGTGTTTTCTGGAACTAAAAGCAGAAAACATCATCATAAAGGTTTAATGTTCTATAAATAATGCTATAAATTGGAATGGAGATGGGCGCCGGCAAGCTACATGAGTGTCCACTGAACGGATCATGTGGAAGAGGAATCAAAACAACACCGTGCGGTATCACTCGAGGCCCGGTTCAACACATTGATTTACTTCAAGATGGGCGTGGCAAGTGGACAACTGGGGATACAAACACCACCAAGCTACCAACATAGGGCACAACCATAAGACGTGGAACGTTCGCACGTTCTATGCTTTTAGAGAAATAATGGACGGACATGACAATGCCGGAACCAGCGCCACACTATCAGACTGGAGGAGGTTGTTCGTCTTCTTCTGGCCTCATCTACCCACCACGTCGCATTTCGATTTGAAGCAGTCAAGGGACTGATGATGATGATGATGATGATGATGATGATGATACACACTTAGGTGTATTAACTTAATTTGCAATAGTGAAGATTGTTAACTCTTGAGATTTTAGTGTAACGCCCGAGTGATTCGGTAACGCCCGAGTGATTCGGTAACGCCCGAGTGATTAAACGGCTTGCCTTGGTGATCTGTAAGTAAACAATGTCGCAGGCGAATAGGGAATATTTGTTTACATTGAAATATCACCATATGTCATTGGAAAGTGTTACTTGCCTTTAGATATCAAAAATATATACGACTGGAGAACTTCGATGTCGTGTAATGGTTAGCAGACTTGACTCGCTAGATCAATTACAACTGAGTAGTGGGTTCGACCCTCACTGAGCGCGATCTGCCTTCGGCCTTGTGCTAAATCTAAGGTATGCTTAGTAAATCACAATCTGGTCACTTCGACGTAGTGTAATGGTTAGCAATCTTGTTTCGCTAGATCAACTGCGATTGAGTAATGATTTGGATCTTCACTGTGTGTTCCTTGATATATTATATTATATTATGCCATATTATATACTATGTATTATACTATATATATATATATATATATATATATATATATATATATATATATATATTATATATATATATATATATATATATACTTATGTATATTCCTCGAAATTCATCCGCATCTTTGTTGTCATATTTATCACAACGTTCCGGCCGGTGTGCGCTATGTCCTTCTTCAGGTATTTGGAATATCGAACTGAACCCTTTATTTTGCTCGCAGGGGTAGACTGTTCAAGTCCCACGTGCCATGTCTAAAGGATATCAGTTATCCCCTGTTATTTTCCCTCTCCAAGTTCTCCAACGCCTTAACCAGGTATTGAACTCACACTCTTTGGATCCTGTCACTCGACCTAAATAACGTCTTTATCCACTGTGCCATCTGTGTATGAATTTCTGGGTATTATAAACCTAATGTCTTCCACAATCATTTTTTACCAGTGTTTATATTGCAATTTTTGCTGTTACTATTGCATATTTTTTTTTACCAAAGCTCATACTGCATTTTTCATTGTTATTATTGCTTTTCTCTGGCACTCCTTATAACTGGTTCCCTTATTGTATTCATTTCTATGCTTCGTCGGCTCAGGAGATTTTGCGGTTTGGTATATGTGCTGATTCCTTAAGTTTACGAATTTTCCAATGATTTTCTATGTCTATGATTTTAACCTGATCTTACAGAAGGAGGGGACTTCACTTTTCTCTCCATATTTGGTCAACCACGCCTGATTTTTCCACTTCCCCTCCTGTTACAAATTTCTGGTGTCCTTGAAGCTTTACCTTAAGGGAGCGGTCTGTCTACCCTTTATATTTCTTTCCGCAGCTACACGGGATGGAATATACGCATTCTTTAGTCATGTTCTCCTCTATGGGAAGTCTTCCCCGGGAGAGGTATCTGCGAAGTGTCCTCCAGCTTTTGGAGGTTTTTCTGATGTTATATAGATCGCAGATTCTTTGTATTTTCTCCGATAACCCCTTCATATAAGGCAAGTAGTGTTGTTGTCTTCCTCTTGTACCCGGCTATCCCAGTTTATTGACGCTAGCTGCCATGTACCCAGGGTAGTTGTTACAATTTAAGGTACTGCTTATACTGACCAATTCTTTAACTAATATCTCTGGGTCGCCACTTATGACTTTTTGCTCGGTGTTGTAAGCAGTGGGCAATCCCATTCTTTACGCTGTATGGATAGTGGGTGTTGAAATTGCGGTACTGTCCAGTGAATGTTGGTTTGCGGTATACGGATGTCTTGAGCCCATGCTTTGTTCGACATATTAGAACATTAAGGAGTGTGCTGTTACTCTCTTTATTTTTATTTTTATTTTCTATAAACTTACTAATATATAGTTTCTCATAAGTTTATAAAAAAAAAATTACTGAATGAAAGAAATGAAATAGGTATTCCTTGCCGTCATTGTCAAAAACTTCCCTTAAATAGCATTTAAAAATAAAATTTAAAAAATGGGAGCTGATAATATGCATAATTATATTTGATATGAAAAAAATAATTTTAAATAATTTAAGTAATTCTATTACAGTTACTTGTTTTTAAAAAGAAATATAGTCTATTATTAATTAACATTAAAATATTTTAAAATTATAGTTAAATATAACGTATTCTAACTCAAACAACTCTTTTAGAAAGAATCTTTAAATGTACAAGTACGAAAAAAATGCCGAAAACATTTTGCCGTTAATAATAAAAAGAAAACAGACTACATGCGTTTTACGAATGACAGAATTCGTTGAAAAATATACCCCTACCCTCCCTAGACTAAACCTCTTTTTCGAACGTAACTCATAATTGATACAACAATAGTTAATAAAAATGAACACGCTACCGCCACTGTCTGAATGATTAGATTTCTCTGTATCCTTTGGAAGCAGGAAATTATGAATTTATATGTACGTTTAAAACTCAGTAAATTTAAAAATAATTTTTTTTCCAAAATTCGCTTGAAGATGAAACAGAACTAATGCTTTTAATTTAATCATATAATTAAATTTGAAGTTTTTAGTTTCAGCTTTTGAAACATGGTTATTACTGTGTAGCGAAGAGACCATATTTTAAATCAGTTAATTTATAATAATAATTTTATATAATTTTTAATTCTGCTTTATGTAGTTTTTCAACACATAATCATTCCCAGATTGGTATAAGAAAGCTGGCATTATCTTTAAAACACTGAAAAGTCTTCAACAGATCGTTAGGTGATGAAACAAGATTTATCCTCTCAATGCAGACTTCCTTTATCTAAGATGACTCTCACCTCTAACCCCCCTCTGTATCGTAATCTCTCTTTTTTTCTTTCTGTACGTCCCTATCTCTCTTTTTGTTTCTCTCTCTTCTTCCCTATCTCACTTTTTTCTCTCTCTACGTCCCTATCTCTCTTTTTGTTTCTCTCTCTACGTCCCTATCTCTTTTTTTCTCTCTCTACGTCCCTATCTCTCTTTTGTTTCTCTCTCTACGTCCCTATCTCTTTTTTTTTCTCTCTCGTCCCTATCTCTCTTTTTGTTTCTCTCTACGTCCCTATCTCTCTTTTTTTTCTCTCTTCTTCCCTATCTCTTTTTGTTTCTCTCTCTACGTCCCTATCTCTTTTTTTTTCTCTCTCTCCGTCCCTCTCTTTTTTCTCTCTACGTCCCCTATCTCTTTTTGTTTCTCTCTCTACGTCCCTATCTCTCTTTTTGTTTCTCTCTCTTCTTCCCTATCTCTCTTTTTGTTTCTCTCTCTACGTCCCTATCTCTCTCTTTTTTCTCTCTCTACGTCCCTATCTCTCTTTTTGTTTCTCTCTCTACGTCCCTATCTCTCTTTTTGTTTCTCTCTCTTCTTCCCTATATCTCTTTTTGTTTCTCTCTACGTCCCTATCTCTCTTTTTGTTTCTCTCTCTACGTCCCTATCTCTCTTTTTGTTTCTCTCTCTGAGGCTCAAAACTGACCGGGTTTAACAAGATTATATCATTTCTCTATATTACAATATTTTTGTAATATTGTAAAATCTATATTTACTATATTGCAAAATGATTATAATTATTAGAGAAATATTTGAATTTCAAAAGGTCAGCTGCAGTTCAGTGAAAATTTGTCCTCAACAGATCGTTAATTCACAAAACAAGATTGAACTGCTTACTCCCTACAACTGCCTTTATGTAAGATGACCTCCCAATCAATCTCTTGCGTTGTCTTTCTCCTTCCCTCTCTCTCTCTTTCTGTTTTACTCTCTACGTCTCTCTCTATCTCTCTTACTGTTTACCTCTCGACCACCCGTGACTACCGTATTATATACAGATGCCGTGCTAAGATAAATGATAAGGTTACGAAACATCGAGAAAACAACCAGACATATTACAACAGCGTGAATATTAATTGCGGTTGTCTATTCGAATTAATCAGTAAACCATTTCATTGAAAGGTTAATAAAAAAAGACCACGCCATCTGTTATCAGTAGTCGCAGATAAAATACGCGGGGACAGTGGATAAGCGCTATGTTTTATTGCTTTAAGATTCATTTCATCGAATTTATTGCTTACCAAAATGTTTTGGTCGTTATTTTCTCCGATTTTCAACGTTCAGTATTATATTCTGAGACATCTAGGAAGGCTAGGCATGCTCATATTCTTCAGCCGTATACATGTCTTTGCGTCTTCTTGGTTTTATATCAAAAACTTAGACAAATCGATGACGACATGTAGTTTGGCATTAGGTGCCAGTCGCCGCATTTTGTAGCAAAATGAACTTAAACATGCTTCAACAACCAGGAGTAATAGGTTGGTTGGGTTTTATGGCATATCAACCAGTGTAGGTCATTTAATGCCAAATTTAGTTATATATATATATATATTTAAGTAATTCACTGAGTCTGAAAGACACCTAAACAGAATGCAGAAAGCACTGGACGGCCGTTTCGTCCCATATTTGGGACTCATCCACCACCGAGAGTTGTCAAGCAAACATCATATTAACTGTTCCACCGGGCTTCGGTGACGAAGAGATTGCAAATCAGACTCAATATAGTGTCGCTCGCTCACATATTCCGTGGTGGAACTCTTACTGAGTTCTCTGTAACCATAGGACTGTGCCCCCTGGAGCCACGACTACTCTCACTAAGCATTAGAAGCCGGTTGAAGCAATAATTTCTATCATATATATATATATATATATATATATATATATATATATATATATAGTCCTAGTAAACGTATAACTGGCAGCATTATTTTTTCAAAAACGTATAGCTGGCAACATTATTTTTTCAAAAACGTATAGCTGGCAACATTACTTTTGGACGTAGTTTATCGTCATACCCAGGACGCGGATGTAGTTTATCGTTATAGGCAGGACGCGGATGTAGTTTATCGTCATACCCAGGACGCGGATGTAGTATATCGTCTTACCCAGGACGCGGATGTAGTTTATCGTCTTACCCAGGATGCGGATGTAGTTTATCATCATTCCCAGGACGTTAGGAGTAATAGTAATTTTTATTCATCACTACTACACACATTTATTTATTCTTTGTTTTGGAATCATTGCTCATTTTGCCACAAAATGCGGAGACTTGCACAGAATAGCAAACTGCTGGTTGTCATTGTGGTTATTTAAGTTTTAATTATTAATCTCTAGAATTAATCAGTTTCAAAGTGTGGATCTTGGGAGGAGAGTGCTACTACTTTGCAAACAATGTCACTGATATGGCGTGTAATTGAGAGGCCTATAATTTCTTAAAATGACTAGTTATCAATTTCTGAATGTAGCATACGTTTGGCGTCCGGAACTTTCTAATAACGAAAAAGGAGTGAATCCGAATGAAGTATGTTTCCATTATTACAAATCCTAATCTAACGCAATCCTAACATGAAAAGTAGGTAATATTCTTTATGCAATTTATCAAAATGCCATTATATTATGATTTTTTTCATGGATACGCGTTGGGTTATTCAGCGCACATACTATAATAATTCAGCGCATATTCTATAGTAATTCAGTGCGTATTCTAGGGTAAATGAAGGCTTACCTCGAATATTTCAATGAATCTTTAGTATTTACATGCGTTTTCGACAGGAATTCAGTGCGTATCCTAGAATAAACAAGACAAAAATATCAGTTTGACGTACAAGTTGATATAAGCAGCCCTCTTCCCAAGAAGTCTTTAAAATACCAATATTTGTTTAGTACTTATTTGTGAGATTCCGTGATTGATTATCCGAAATTAAGAGTATTAATTCTACTTGCACAATATTCTGTGATAATTCCTAAATTGAATATTGATTCAAACATAGTCAGCTGTATTTCATGATCTAAATGAAAATTGTGAATAATTTCACAATTATTTTTTATTAAAATGATTTCTTCATCAATTTATACAAATAAAAGATGTAATTTGCCAAAATCTATTGCGCAAAAGTCTAGGTATTTTAAAGAAAAGGTTTTGAAATATTAAATATGAATAATTTTTATAAGTGTACAACGAGATTAAAAGTTTGAAGGACATTGGAAAAATTCGAAATGTTAATTGTGTTTCGATTTACAGAGGTGATTCTTGAGGGGCCTCAACACGATCTGCTCTGTTAATTGAAGAACAAGACAACGTGGACTAAAAAATGTTTAGATGAATAGTGAAAATTCTAATATCGTAAAGTAATCTTTTCTAAAAATGCAGAGAATATTATGATTATATTCACCTTCTGCAGCTTTCTAAAATCGAGACATTTTCATGATGAAATAGCCAAAAAATAAATGAAAATGTTACTTTTTTTATCATAAAGAAATGCGAACCGAAATTAATGATTCGTTTATTTTGTAGCAAAAAAAACATTTTTGTATAAATATATCTAGAAGATTTAACAAAACAAGTTGCCGTCAATTTACATAGACCATTAAAAAAAAGGAGTCGACCGTAGCCGGGATCCTCGAGTCAATGCGAGCGATCCTTTCCTTAGCTGCAAAGTATATGCTTTCTCTTTATTAATATCTTTCCATTCTCTTTCACACTCAGTGACACTTTGTCTGTTAGTGGCATTACCGCATTGCTTTGGGTGAAATGATAAAAAACAACAACAACAAAAAAACTCTCAAATAACCAGACAAATCAATTAATACTATTATAGCTTTTTAAAATACAAATAGAAAATTCTCTATTTCTGCCGTTTTTGTTTGTTTTGTTTGTTTGTTTTTTGTTTTTGTTTATTTTTTTCTGTGTTACAGTAAGAGAAAAACACAAACAGAAATTGAACCATTACAAATTGAAATTTTTTAGCTGAACAATCTATATGAGTTGCCTTGGTCAGGCGATAGAAATCCTTTTTTTATTTCTTAAACATGGTTTTCAGTTGGTAATGATCTCTATGCTCGGCCTACTGATGAAGTTGCCATCTCTATGCTCGGCCTACTGATGAAGTTGCCAGTGCCTAACAAGTGAGCATATATGACCAGTACTCGTATCCACTAGTTTTGTTCTCTGTCAATAAAATATCTATTCCACAAGGGTTGACGGCCACCAGTTTCGCTCAAATATCACTCATCGGATAACTGTTTTCCTACTTTTTTTCTCATGTACTTTTAGCGTGCTGCTAGTCTGTCCTTTAAATTCTTTGTCACAACTGCATGGGATTGAATACATGCAGTTTTTTGTCATATTTCTTTCGAGTGATCTTACCTCGGAAGAGATATATCAGATGTATTAAAATGTTTTTGAATACTATCCTGATGTTTCATAGACTACACATACTATGAACATTTTAGATATATTCTTTATGTTAGAAAAGAAAGGAATTACCCGCTGCCGACATCATAGTGCTATACTCATAAGTGGCGATAAATGCCAACCAAAGAAGATTAGTATTAAAAACATGCTTCAGTATTATTGTTATATAGCAATCAAGTGTCGCTACCGACAATGAAATTTGAACACAGATCACCAGAGAGCAAACATAGACGATCCCATTTTGAATAGATCATGTGATGGCAACATATATATCGGTTTCCTGGGAACTGAACTGCTTGAACCTCATACGTCGAATTTGGCGGGAGATTCGACTATATATATATATATATATGATATTTAATTAATTCATCATCTGATAGAAACCTCTATGCAGGAAGTACTGGACATTTCGTCCTATATTTGGGACTCATCAGCAGTGCGCATCCACTACCGAACCCTGACAGTTGGGTTGTCAAGCGAACACCATACCAACTGTTCCAAATGGGCCTCGGTGACGAAGAGATTCCAAATCAGACTCAACTAAGCGCTAATCAGACTCAACTAAGGCTTCTAATGCTCCAGTTGGTGGCGGCTTGGTGAGTATTTCGTGGCTCCCGGGGGCACAGTCCTATGGTCACAGAGAACTCAGTTGAGTTCCGCCACGGAATATGTGAGCAACTTAGGTTGAGTCTGATTTGGAATCTCTTAGTCACCGAGGCCCATTTGGAACAGTTGGTACGGTGTTCGTTTGACAACCCAACTGTCAGGGTTCGATACTCGGTAGTGGATGCGCACTGCTGATGAGTCCCAAATATAGGACGAAACGGCCGTCCAGTGCTTCCCTGCATTCTGTAGAGGTTTCTATCAGACTCAATGAATTAATTAAATATCATTATCAAATCCTCCTACTAATTACTATATATATATATATATATATATATATATATATATATATAGTCGACTCTCCCGTCAAATTCGACGTATGAGGTTCAAGCAGTTCAGTTCCCAGGAAAAAACGACAGCCCGACAACAACACATGAGATTTGATTATAGTGGTGAAGGTTTCGTGCAATATATATATATATATATATATATATATATATATATATATATATATATATATATATATATATATAGTATAGTATAGTATAGTATAGTATAGTATGGGAATTAGCGTAGCGTCTAATTGATCGCTATTTCTACTCTATCTTCTATTACTATACTGATCGCTATTCTCTATACTATTTCTCTATAATATTTCTCTATATACTGATCACTATACGGATCCCTACACGGATCCTTATTCGATGGTTTCTATCCGAGCGAGTATTATTGAGTAAGTGCTATTAGTGCAAATGTTATTCGAAGGCATCTGACACCAGTATTGTTCAACGGCATTATTATAGTTGTATCTACGAGTCCCTACCACAGCGAACATTTACGAAAGTGACCACGAGTATTCGTTGACATTACAAAAGTGTCAACGACTGTTCTTTGACATCACAAAAATTATAACCATCCTTTTTAAACATCACCTCAGCTTCACCAGCAGGGAAATCGATCGAAAATCTGCCACTGTCTTTTATGGTATCTGTCTACTTAGGGATACGAATTATCCTCTAAGCCTAGAAATTGAAACGAAAACAATCGATCCCTGCTGATTGAATAAAGGTTTCGATACGAAATTCCAATATTAGGTGAAAAATATAATTCCACCTACATAAAAAGTATGGGAATGTTAATGGCAATATTAGTCGTTACCTTATAGGGAAACACTCGGCATTCATTGACCGAGCAAATAGTGTTGTTGTCGGTTAACATATATAAAATTCCGATTAAAAAGAATGTTTCAGGGCAATAGATTTATCAAGTCATTGCTCTTTCCCGTAATGATGAGGATTTCCTACCTAACCTTTTGTTTGAAGTAGTGTGGAACGTCAACATCTTGAGGAAGCCATTATTTCTTCTTTGAGTTACATGTGCTATCCATTTTAGTTGTTGCTGCTGTTGGACATCCTCAAGTGATTTCATTTTTGGCACAGTTCTTTGCTTGTGATACTATAGCCTCAGGCCAAGATGTCCCAGATTTTTCATCCATAAAATAGTCGCATTGAATTTCCATGCAGTGTTGTAGCATACCTACAGACGATAATGTGTATATCCCCGTTCACATAAATACAGTAGTAAATACTGTATGTTGGTCTGGAGTTGGAAATTCGTCTCCAGTTATGCTGGTTAAACTCTTTGCCTCCGAGCAGAGAGGATCAACAGACGAGGCTATGTCGAAGGGCGAAGTCTCATCTCAGCTACCCGACTCCATTCTATACGGGATCTACAGGGAATTTTTGGCTGAGCCTACGGGCTCGGATACTCCACATTAAATTCGGCCTTGTGCCACATCTGATCGCGCGGGCAGTTGGTAGATATCCTGCAGTTGGGTGATTCATTGTGGAATTCATTTGACTCGCTTCTAGCAATTGGTGACTTCTTCTAAGTGTCGCTGACGAATCTTATATGTGTTGCTCTTGTCCTAAGTATTATCGTTCATTACAAGCATTCGTGATTATTGTATTCAGTAATCTTCCCTAACAAGTAGAAATATAATACATGAGCTAAAAATCATAATTACAGGACTGAAAGTGCAATAAAAATAACACACACACACACACACACACATTTATATATATATATATATATATATATATATATATATATATATATATATATCCAAGTATAGGATTGGTGTTTACGAAATAATTTGCAATAACGCAAAAAATATTCTTAAAAGAGTGCTCAATACAGAGTAGAGCAAATGTAATTTAGTCAAAAATTATAGCATAAATATGTTATAAAATCACTAAAAAATATCTATTTTGTTTCAACACTTCTGGTGTCCTATCAAGTGATGGTGTTGAATATAGAATCTACATTCAACACTTGATAAGAGACCAGTGTGTTGAAGCAAAATAGCTAATTTTGTAGTGATTTTAAAACATATTTATTTTATAATTTTCGATTAAATTATATATATATATATATATATATATATATATATATATATATATATATATATATATATTGCGTATATTTTCGCAAAATAAACTGAAGTAGACATTGAAAATTTTAGATAAAATATTTAGAATGAAATTAAAACAAATAATAATATCATCCATACATTTTATAATATCGCATATATTTATATATATATAAGGAAATTATTGAAACATTTTATATATATATGTGTGTGTGTGTATGTATGTATATATATATATATATATATATATATATAGATAGATAGATAGATAGATAGATACACCTAGTGGAGCCAAACAAACCTACCTAGGTTTTGGGATCGTCAGGGAAAGTAAGGCTTACTTTTCCTGACGATCCGTTTAGGTGAAACCTAGGTAGGTTTGTCTGGCTCACTAGGTGTATCTATAGGTGAAAGGAGGCACGGTGGAGTAATGGATAGCGGCTTGGATTGAGGAATCGGAGAGCCGAGTTCGAATTACATTCACTTACGTGCTAAAACCCTTTGGAAAGGTGTGAATCCTCTTTCTTCTCCCTCCATCTATGGGTAAATAGCAGGACAGATGGGTTCTATAGCCTTGGATGGCAACTGGTCTAGGAGAAGGAAAAACTCTGAATTCAAACCTGCTCTTAGAGGAGGGTGAATGGAGTCTCTCTGAGCCTTGGTTGGCAATCCATTTAGTGTTGGTGTCACGATAAAAACACCCTTGATAACCCTAGCGAAGCATCAAGAATTCAGCTATTTGACAAGATTATGAACTCCACCAATCAAAGTATTGGTGAGTTCAATCTCGGCTGAGGCCGCAAGATGATGAGGTGTATCTAGGTCTGCTCTACGGTTGTATTGAGCGCTTTTGTTAGTTGTTTACTCGTATCGGGGTTTTTTCTTTGGGCTTCAGACCTGCATCTGTGCGATTTATTTGTCGGCAGAAGTTCATGTTTGTAGCTCTTTCATTTTAAAACCTTTTTTTCCCTCGAGATTGATTTGATTATTAGCAAATCAAAAATTCGAGGGTTTTTCAAAACGAGTCTAGTTATCTATCTATCTATCTATCTATCTATCTATCTATATATATATATATATATATATATATATATATATATATATATATATATATATGTATGTATTATGCATGTATTACCAATTTGTTGTAGGGATAATTCCAAGAAGGATATTAATCCAGAGAGAGCACAATGTAAACTATATAGCATTATAATAATAAGTCAATAAGAAAATCTTAAAGAGCCATTTCGGTTATAAGTTATTTCAAACCGAATATTTTCATATTTCATCTCTTCAAACCGAAATATAGATCTTAAATTTAAGATATTTCCGTCTGAAGAGATGAATATATATATATATATATATATATATATATATATATATATATAGTAAAGGTAAAATAAATCCGTGCGTATCTAATCTGAGTGGATCCTAGTAATATAAAACTATTAAAACTGATCCACAAAAGATAGCTCGATTTATTTTATTTATACAGTGCAATCTGAATAAATAAAATAAAATCATTTACTTCATTTAGGGAATAGACTATTTCGGCAGACGATTAAAGTGGTCATCTGTCTTTTCAACCCCGCCTCTAAAGCTGTTGGGAGTTTGTGCAGTGCCTAAAATTTTACAAACTATATTGCAGGTTTAAAATTTCACCCTTCAATTCCCAATTTTTTTTTTTTAAAGTATTGTTTGATGCTTACGTTTAGGTTTCTAACATGACCCCTGTTTGTTGCCTATCGTCTGACTTAAACACTGACTGTGAACACTATATTAAGTATCTTCAGTAAGTTAAATATTAGGTTGACACTTTAGCTTCTAATACCATCTCCTTAGAGTTAACTCCAACTTCCTTCTACGGAGATGATCTTCATTCCACATCAGAGTTGGAATGACAGACGGATACTTTCCTCTAGTGGCGAAACTGTCTATTCCTCACATGAGGTAAAGAAATTATTTTCATTATTCATATATATATATATATATATATATATATATATATATATGAATAATGAAAACAACTTATATATGTGTGTGTCTGCAATTGTTTTGTTATTAACGTACAAATATCCTTGCGCCATTGGCATTTAAAGCGTCGAGAAGAATATGTTTCCTTAGATTATTAAACAACAATATGACACATTGAAACAGGAAGGAAAAGAAAATATCTCCGAACACTTCAATCATAACAATACAGACCGGAGTAACACTGGAATAAGCAGATGAAAGCCAGACAGAGAGTATCGATTAAATAATGAAAGAAAAATATCCATCATTTTGAAAACGCAGAATGGTGAAAGAGGGCAATAGTAAATAAAAAAACAAAAAAATCTAAAAGAAAAAAAAAAAAAAAACAAAGCAGCAGACAGTAAAATGAAAAAAAAAAACAAAAGAAATAACATTATTTCTTTGAAATGCATAATCAACGAAATACATTGACCCATTTACAGAAAATCCTCCGGAACTTGTAAAATAAACAAAACAAAGCATTTTTTTTTTCCGGGGTAAAACATTCAGTAAACAAATGAATATATGGCAAATTGTAATTTATTATGCATTATTTTCATTATTACAAGACGAACATGGCCTTTTCACTCATCGTCAGAATCAGATTTTGAGCAATTCTTCAATTACTATTGGCGGAAGAAAGAAATGCCTCCGTGGTATTAAGTTGGGCTGATACTCCAAATTTTTGAATACTATTAAACAGCTAAATTTCTTATAATAGTTTTCTTTTTGCCAATTAAAGTGGTTTCAAGGATGTTATACATGAGAGAAATGATAAGAAACATTTTATGTAAAATTTTAGGAATAGGTAAGAAAATAGAAAATATTTGGTAAATACATACTTTACTTTTGATAGTTTCATGTACAAACAAATATTCATCGTGTCTCAAATATTTTCGCAAAGGTGTAATAAAAAGTCGGCAGAATTGGAGCATTTCTTTCGCTCAGCAAGTATTTTAAAGTATGATTAGTTCCTTTTCAATGTGATTGAACCAACACTTCACCTACAATTTAAAAATAAATATCTATTAGCCCAGATCAAAATTTACCAAGTAGTATTAGTGCGAGTGATATTCGAAGGCGTCTGACACCAGCATTGTTCAACGGCGTTACTATAGTTGTATCTGTGATTACAAAGTCTCTACTACAAAGAGCATTACGAAAGTGACAACGAGTATTCGCTAGCATTCCAAAAGTTGCGACGAGTGTTCGCTGATATCACAAAATATTTCTCGATATAATTCTTGGAGAGTATATTGATTAAATTTAAACGGAAAACATCTTTATACGTAATAATTTCATAATAAAATAAAATTGTATATATATATATATATATATATATATATATATATATGTGTGTGTGTGTGTGTTGTGTGTGTGTGTGTGTGTGTGTGCTGTCCATCAGTATAAGTTTTGGGGGAAACAGTCCGAATGTTATGATTTAATCTGTTTCATCTAATAATCAGAATAAGTCTCCTGTTAGCTAAATGCGGCAGACTAAAAGAAAAGTGTCTTCACCTAGCAAAATTTTCTTACAAGGAAGACATGATATGCACTTTAGAACGAAAGATATTCGAAGTTTTCTCGCTGCGAATTTTCTCTCTCATCTGCTAATGAAACAGCATATCTGACGCAATTTTCTTTTTGTCTAGAATCAGATCAGGTATCTAGGCAGTGATTTTGTGTTGTACTTAAATTACGTTATTTAGAATTTTAAAACATTATTTGCTCTTTCAGATTGATTGAAAATGATTTTAATATAGGTACAATAATCAAGTTTGTAGCTACTGTCGCATCCAGCACCTATATATGTAATTTATATTTTGTCTTCGATGATATGCATCATTTATTTGTAAGACTAACAATTTTATCTCTTTTCTTTATATTTTATGCAGTTGAATATTATACAAGATATCTGGCGGTTATGGCTGGAGCGACGGTAAATCTAAAATTCCCTTTTTCAATAACACCATAGAATCAAACATTCTTATTTGAAATTCTTCTAATCTGTCTTTTTATGGCAAAATTCTTCAAAGACGAAGCACCCAAAATAGTCTCCCAAATTTCCGGTATGGAGTGATTTACTCCTTTTAAAAAGTATAAGCAAAGGCCAGACAATCAGACTTGCTACATATCTGAATGTACAGTGACCTTCTTTCATAGGAAGTATTACGTCAATCAGTGACACCACTGCAGTGAGACTCTTTCCGTATTCATGGAAAGAAGGGGTTGTCGGATGCTAAGGTCAGCTATGCACAGTCAGACGAAGTTAGAATTGGATATGAGACTTGACCTCGTTCGTGTTTCCGAGAATTGCGAGATTCTTAACAGTGGCAAATTATCTGTGCCTACTTTTATTACTGGCCCTGTGGTTATTTCATCTTAACGGAACAAGATAAAGCCGAATGCATTGGAATTAGCCTCAAGCCCCTTTCCAGACGACAAGGTTTTTGCCTCTTTGATTTCCCTCATCTCACGTATTGAGACCTCACTGTCACTGGCTTACGGCCGCATCACGTTGAAACATCGGTTCCCGTGCGATCACCCAAGTGAAGCCAATGATGTTGGTGTACATTTTCTAAAGATATTCCGTGTGTAAATATCCCTAGAGCCATTCAAGCTATAAGTTCAAATAAAGAAAAATGTGTTAGAAGCTTAATTCTTAACAGAAAAAAATGGAATGACATCTGCTTTCAAAAAACTGAGGAAGAGCGAAAACTGGATAACAGGCAAACTTATATACTCCTACTGTTGAAAAGAAAAGTATTTCCATAGTAAACAAATGTGCCGAATTTTAGGCGTAAACGTTGAATTCGACATGAAAATAAACCGGAAACCCAATCTTAAACAAGAAACACGGGCTGAACATCTACTCCCATTCAAAAGACCGGGGTGGGAGTGAGAACCAGACGCTACGGAAGATGTGCCCTAAGGACTCAACCGCCCCACCGCAGCGCACGCAGTTTGGCGTAACAGCCAAGCCCGCTCTACAGAGCCTTTTGCCGACCCAGAGGGCCTTCTGCAACACCAGCCAAGTGAGTGATGCCTCGTCGTTATTGAGACACCACCACCCGGACGCCCAAGGCCACAGAAAGCTAAACTCCTCATTCGTCAAACCGAGCTCATCCCTTAACCTTCATTAACCTGTGTAAACTCTTTCAAAGCGCGTCGACACTAGCAATAGAAGGAGTATTCGGCCCGAGGAGTACGGCGGGCCTCCTCCTCGCCTTCATGCACACATCTCAAAGACGGTAATGCTTTCTTAACGTCTTCCTTCCAGAAGAGGCCGTCACCCTCATCTTGCTGACACATTCGATCCAGGAACTTGAGCCGCAACGTCTTTTGC
>CAHIKZ030003337.1:327500-330000 GCA_903632075.3 Acanthosepion pharaonis | reverse complement strand
TCATTGAATGATATAGGTATATTGTGTCTAGTTGTACTGATCCTTCCCAGTTGTCTAATCAGTGTCTTGATGTTAAAATGAAATTCATCAATGAAGGCACCTTATTTTTTGTTAACCTTTACATAATAATAATTTTAGTAATACAGACTTAATTACCTAATCTAACTGGGTGGGTAGAAATGGTGGATGTAAACCATTCTCAATGTTATTCGCGCGTAAGGGCATATAACGAACCCAACTGGAATTGGAAATCGGCTCTCTGAACCATTATCCATTACACCACCACCATTCAAACTTACCACACTTGGTATCACCACGCGGTCACCCATCGAGGGAACGATGTAGAAAAAAAGTTGAAGCGATCCTTTTTCGGATGTCCTTCATGTTAAGAGAATAAAATAAACTTAGACAGAATTTGAACTCGGCTTGCTGTTTCTACATTTCATCCCTATAACTATTACGATCCCCACACACACCTTCACTAACATTTGGCAAATAACAACTCTATTCATTACCATAGAATTTGAAATAATTTACACGAATCAGTACTGTTTAAACATTCATTTAAATCTAGCAATAAAGATATTTTTGATAAGCAGTCAGTCAGTTATGTGCCGTGCGTAACACAGACTGGGTTCAATAGCCTTGAATGGCAACTGGTCTAACGCAGAAAAAGTGGCAACCTACTGCGGGAAATATCTGTCTCGTCAGCCATGTATCGAATGATACATGATCGGACAGTTATGTACCATGCGTGTATCATTCATGGCATATAACTGACTGAATCCATAAATATTTCAATCATACCACAATAGTGAAAAAATTTCAACAAAAACAAAATTAAAGTTAGCTATAGCTGTACAAAACATCCTTGAACAATATATATCACATCATAATGATATAATATTAAACAATCGTTTAAAACACTTCCATGAAAATAACAATGTCGAAAAAACACGTAAATGCAGAAAAACAAAAACCTGCCCACTGAATGCTAGTCTAAAAGTATTATTTATAACGCTAGTATTAGACATAACGGTGAAACTAAATTTTATTTGGTTCCACTACAAACCACTGGAAAAGACGGCATTACCAACACAAAATGAGTCTTAACAATAGTCAATATTCCAGCAACACTACACTGTAAATATTTCTGTAAATTGGAATTACATAAGTAAAACCAAACCTTTTAGTGGCAAGTGGTGGGGGGGGGGGGATAAATATAACCTGCACTTCATAGAAAAAAAAACTTATCATCCTCAAACAAATTAATAACCCCAACCTGCGGAACAAACGAAGTAAACTAATGACCATATGCAATCATAGAAAAAAAAAAAATTCTTCGTAAACATTTCGATTCGGGTTAACCTAATTAATCTAACAATTCATAAAGTTACCTTATCACGTCGTTTTTTAAGTTATTGTTTTAAATCTAAGGTAATTACCTTTATTTTTATATTTAATTTCTTCTCCATAAATATAACGTTATATCTCTAATATTACATCTAATACTATTTCTATTACAATTATATTCTCCTTAATTTCATATTTATTTTTATTTCTATAATTATATATTTATTAATTATTCTTATATTTATATGTATTTATTATATATATATTTTTTTTATATTTACCCTTATAAATATATAATATATCTATATATTTATATATTTTTAATTAGTTATTACATTTTTTTTTCTTTTTTATACTTATTTATATAAAGTTACCCCCCTTGGTTCTCCATAGCTTTATGTATAACGAAATTACCAAAAAAATATTTCGCTGTTTCGAAGCTTAATTTTTAATCTATTTTATTTCCTTTTTTTATCCCCTCCCTATAATTTTGTTACTTGAATCTATACATCAATAAGAGATTCAAATTATTAAACCTAGAATTCATATACTATATAACGTCGCATCCAAGAAACAGAATTTTTGAAAATACTAAAGATCGCATCGAACAGTGCATCACCATTATAACAACCTGAAGATTGTGCTGAACATCAAACTTCGAGCAATATATATATATATATATATATATATATATATATATATATATATATATATATGTATTCTACAGAGAGACTGTTTCGCTGTATCACACTTCATCAGTGTAGCTAGATGTCCGTTTGCCTTTAGTTAGGATCGAATATATATATATATATATATTAATATATATATATATATATATGTGTGTGTAAATATATATATATATAGCTATGGGTTAAATAGCAGGTCAGACTGGGTTCTATAGCCTTGGGTGGCAACTGGTCTAAGAGAAGGACAACTCTGAATTCAAAACCTGAGGGGGGTTGTTTGGGGACCTTGTGGCACGTAGTGCACCAGGTCTCTGTATTCGGCCCTTCAAAAACTGTGGATGGTCCTGCACGAAGCCTTCACCACAATAATCGAATCTCATGTGCCAGTGTCGGGCTGTCAGTTTCCTGGAAACTGATCTGCTTGACCCTCATACGTCGAACCCGACGGGAGAATCGCTTTA
>CAHIKZ030003337.1:320000-325000 GCA_903632075.3 Acanthosepion pharaonis | reverse complement strand
TGCTGCAATCAATTAGCGTAAACTCATTAAGAAGGTTACATACTATGTCCTGTGAGTGGTAAAAATTGCAAGCTTTCTAGTCGTGATAAATTCCAGAATAAGCATTTTGTTAGTGAAAGTATGTTTATTTTAGATCATGTTTTCTTTAAAAGCTCCTCGTTACTATCAGGTTTCTACACAAAATGTCCTCAGCATTTACCGGTAACCACACCTCTGTCTTTTCAACTCTCTCTTCATATTTGAAAGATCTCATAAAACTGAATAAATAAAGTACTATCTTATGTGCGGGTGACGTGATACATAGTGTCTCGGAATGAGAAGTTGGAGAGCCGAGTTTGAATTCTAGTTGATTTCATTACACTAACTTACGACCAAAAATGAAGTTATGAGGCCATCTTTTCCCCTTATCTATGGGTTTAACAGTAGGAATTGTACCAGGAAAAGGTAATTGTTATGTGCAAAAAAAAAAAAAAATATTAATGCAATATTCGTTCACAAGAAATAAAAGACTTATTCTTACAATTAATTTTTTTCGACTTTAAATACCTCACACAGGGTTGATAAACCGTAAAAATCACATCAGTCACTATTGAAGTATGCAAGCCAATCACAGTTTATATTGCTATTTCTATGAAAGGGCTATCTAAAGTCTCTAACCGAATACCTTTACTTGAAAAAATTGAAAGCAAATTGATGAAACTAAAGTTCTTTATTTCCCGTGAGAAAAAAATATGGCAAGACACGGGAAACGCTATCATCGCTTTGAAAGGCCACTGTGTTGGTTACTTAAGTGCTTAGTTGGTTGGTAGTTGGGCTTTACGGCATTTCAATTCTTATGTGTTTATTTTGTACTAAAATATATTTTTAGCAACTGTGTTTTTATATAAATACTAGCAGTATGGCCCGGCGTTGCCCGTGCTTGATTCAAAAATCGTACGACTCATACAGCAATCGCTATCACTTGACTTAAAATATTTTGCCCTTCCTTGCCTTTAAAGGAGTGCCCTTTGCCGTGCTGATGTTGCTACATGCCTTATTCTTGCTTATCTCACACTGCGAATTTTTTCTAAGCACTATACTAAACATTAAATCTGTTACGAAAAAAGAACTAAACAAAATGAACACAAAAAGATCATCTTTAAAAAAGGATTTGTAACTGGAAAAACCGAATGAAAAAAAGAATGTTAACAACAAATACTTTTTCACACCCAACCCAATTCTGCGGAATCAGAATCAACGTTGAGTTTAAGCAAGCGAATGAGCCAATTGGAGTAAAGTGCCATGCAGATTTAAATTTTTCCCACTTGTGACGAATGTAGCTATCGATTTTTTTGCATGCTAATATGCTAGTTAACATTCGTGTCAGTCAGCTGTTGGCTCTCACGCTGGCCAATAGAATATTCTTGCCTATTCGTTGCAGCCAGCTATAGGCTCTCCTTCTAGCCAGTACAAAATGGCCTTAAACTACATGAAAGCTGCCGTAGAAGCATGAAATGTCGAGTATTTCCACTATCGATGTGAGTTGGGAAATGCAACGTCGGTCTTGGCCTTCCCGCTAACTTGGAGCATGTGCATGTAAATTTTGGTGCAAATCCGTCGAAAATTGCGGCCGTGCATTCGTTACACACACACACACACACACACACACACACACACACACACACACACACACATCCTGCCTTTTATAGATAGCGATCTAACTACTGATAGCATGTGTATGATTTCCTGTTTTCCTGTCGTAAATAGTCTGTTGATGACCATTCGTGTTTTATGTTAATAATTTCTTTGTACGTAGCTGTGGTTCTACAGAAGAATGCTAACAATACAACAGAGAAATGAGAAAATCTTAACGAAAAAATAAATAAAGAAACATACTTAAAATCGGGAAGAGTCAGTTTAAATGACTTAGAAATATAAAGCGAAAAGATAACATTTAACACACACAGGACATATATAAGGGAATAGAAGTAATGCTGGGAAAGAGAAACAAGGCGTTTGGGTGAATAGATTGCAAAACAGGGATAAAGAGGGAATAGTAAAGTTTAACAAAATTACTTAGTGAAACAAAATAACCGGAAGTTATACAGGGTCATGATCGGCCACATCCTCAAAGGACTTGCTATGTAAAAGAAAAAATACTTCGAAAAGAGAATAAGAAAAAATGTTCTTCCAAGAGAGATTACTATAAAAAATGTTTTAGTATACAATAAACACATAAGATTTGAGATGCCGTCAAATCCAAACAAGAAAACAACTAAAAAATAAAACAACCAACACAGTGTTCTTTCAAAACTTAGGCGATGATAGCGATTTAGCGTCTGCCGTGTCTTTGCAATATTTTCCTCATAGGAAATAAAGAACATTAGATTCATCGATATTTTTCAAGTAAGGGTATTCAGATAGCACTTTTCATAGAAATAACAATATTGACTGATTTTTTTTTTACAGTTTATCCACACTGTGTGGTTATTTAAAGTCAAAACATTTATCGTTAGAATAATTCTTTTCTTTTTTTTTGTGAGCGAGTATTGCGTTAATATTTTTTCACATACAGATTTTTCAAGATACAAGTCCTACTGTTAAAATCATAGATGGGGGGGGACGGATCTATACCTCCATATTTGCGCTTAAGTGAATGCAATGAATTCGACTAGAATTCGATCACGACTCTCCAACTTCTCATCCTGAGCCGTTATCACACTATCAGCTCAACCTCATAATTAAATAAAATAGTTCTCTATTTTTTCAGTTATATTTTTGAAAATTAAAGTTTTGCTTATTTAAAAGAAAAAAAGAAAAACATGATACTCATATTTCTGGCTTGAGAATTGAATGAAGTAATCGATTTGAACAAGGCAATCTTGACATTTGTTTCTACAAAGTACATCTTTTGTTGGGAAAAGAACATTTTCCTGAAAGGATAACCTGCTAAAAATGGAAATATTACAGTTATAGGAAATTTTTACTATTGAATTTCATTATCACTGTATCGATTTCATTTCACGATTGAACTCTGTTCATCATCATCAAATTATAATCATTGAAATCACTTGCAAAAGCTAATATTAAAATTTAATAAATACGTAAAAGTTAATAGTTCATGTATACAATCAAATTTTTCGAAAAAAAACCCCAAAAAACAACACATACGTTAACGCCTAGAGTTTGTCTTCATAGAAGTATTAATTAGTTCCTTTCAAACTTTTAAAACGCTTACCAGTGACTAATGGGAGCACCGCTTACTTACGTGAGAAGGGTATGTCTTCCCACTTCTCTGTATCATTCATTAGAGACCCATTCAGCTAATGACTACTTACACAACAAGTGATACACTGAATTTAAAGATGCTCTTTAACATGTACAAAATGGGAAATAATAATAAGACGTGTGAGAGATGGGTGGGGGGTAATTACTGATGAGAAAGATTAACGCGGAAAGGGATATGGCTGGCTTATTAACAAGATGGCTCAATATAAAAATTAGCAAAACGAAGATAAAATATAGCTTCCTGATATCCTGATAGAAAGAACGAAAATACGTAAAATGGAAGAGAGTATAGGAAACAGAATTTCTTTTTAGTTAACTTGAATAATTCTCTTTGTACTTCTTTTGAAATGACATTGGTTGGTTTTGGTTATCGCTTACTCTTAAAGAATATCATTTCATTATAAATCTTTATATAACTTCTTGGTCGATCTTATGTGGAGAGTGCAGTGTTTATCAGTGCTGAAAATGAAATCAGAGAGAAGAGATCAAATCCCCGCTTAGTCTGTTGTATTTACTTTTTCGAAAAAGATATTGAAAATTATATGTATCCAACATTTCAACCATTAGAAATAGGTTAAATAGCAAGCAACTTAAGAGAAGAAAAAGTCTGAGTTATCTGAATATATCACTTAAACAGTACAACAGCGTTCTTCTGAAGAGACAACTGGAAAACAATCCACTAAATTTTCCATCAGTTATGGTAAATCGCAGAAAATAAAGGTGAAATTGGGGTCCATAAAACATCTTGATGGGACATAACATTAAACAAGGATATCTTGATTTTGTTCATTGACATGTTTTCACGATCTCTTTTTGTCCTAATGTCTTTTGAAAATATATGACTCAATCTCAACTCCATAGTTATGTAGGGTAGAATGGATTCTTTGGAAGTGGTCAGGCAGCTAAGCTCGGATACCTAATCATAATTCAAAACATTTAAGACAACGAAAAATCACTCTAATCTCATTCCCAGCAAGTTATGATAATTCACAAATAACAAAGGCATGGAATTTGCCGATCGTCTTCACCGTGAAGTATCATGAATTAAAAACTAGAATGGATAATTGGGATAAGAAAAGAAACTGTTTAAGTTTTTTATGCTCCTTAAGTACAGGAATATATTAAAATTTGTATGCATTTTTTACAGAGAAATCTGTCCAAAAACATCAGTTTTCGTCGCTAGACATTAATCCTGGTGAGTACTTAAATCGGACAAGATTGAAAATGGCGATTGCCAAAACTAATAGGAGAGTAATTCTAGACGGAAAATTGCCGCTTTTGGAAAGCAAGGAAGTTGTAAAATTTTAACTTGCGTATCAACAACGGACTCTTGTATCAGGTCAAATCTTATATCTTATTTGCGGAGGAACGTCAGGGTGAATAGCAAAGAGACACTGTCCCTAAAAATAGAGACAATGCAAACTTTAATAGGGGTTGTGACCGCGAATCGTACTAAATTCACGTAGATTTCATCTGAAAACATGATTAATGAATCTAACCACTCCAGAACGATTTGGGCAACATTTGCTAACTAAACATGATTTTTAGTGCTTTTCCAACCATAGCTTAGAGGTGGCACAAGGCCGAAAGTAAGAACACCCTGTGAGGATCGAACTCACTACGCAGTCATAAACGCTCTAGCGAGACAAGCTTGCTAACCATTACACGATCTCGAGGTGCCCAAGCATGAATCTATAAGTAGAAATTCCTTAGGGTTTTTGATCTATCAATTA
>CAHIKZ030003337.1:300000-315000 GCA_903632075.3 Acanthosepion pharaonis | reverse complement strand
GTGTCACGCCTGACAAGATATTTATGTTTGACCTGGCTCTCTGAGCTGATTGTGTACGCCGATTTCAAAACATTTCGGAAAAATAATGGATGGCTTTGACGACTTTTGCTTTATTCTCAGGCGAACTGTCATAATAGAAGTGCGTGATTAATGGCATCTATTCATTTGCGCTACTTGAACTAGCATCATCTGCAAGAGGACTTAAGACAACATTATGTTACTTTATTGTCAACCTTGTTGGTAGCAGTATGAGTCTTCTTTGATATACCTATATCCTTTCAGGACGTAGCCGATCACGGCTCAGCACGGCTTCCTGTTTTTTGTTGTTCCAAGTAACTTTGGCCTTTGTGCACGACCTCATTGTCTCTCTTCATAAAACTCCATTAAGTAGACTACTCGCTACTTTCCCTGGTATTCTTGCTTTCATTATAACCTTGAGTGTTAGAATCTACAGGCACTGGATTATAATGTATCCCAGAAATGTCAACAGGGCTTGATTGTTGTTAGTACTTTCTTTGAAGTTATTATGATCCTTAAAATGTCCTTGATACTCATATGTTTGTTGCATGTTATTCTGCGAATCCTTTGGTAATAATATATCGCACATATAGTGCTGGTGTAATTACGACAGTGCTCGATGAAATACAACAGAGCTATTAAGTGTATATTAATAAATATACATATTATCCCTCATCAGAGTTACATGCACAACGCAATCTCAAGGCTCTGAGTATGAACTGACCGTTACGTAATTTTAATTTTAATATATATATATATATATATATATATATATATATATATATATATATTTTTACATACGCTCTCTCTTTGATATTGAGCACTTTATCCCATAAATATAGCAAAGCTTAATAGTAAATTTCTTCATATACATACATATATATATATATATATATATATATATATATATATATATATATATATATATATCGATGCTGGTGCAGTTATATATGATACTTTAATTTCAGTAAACTATATGTGGAAATTAAAATAAACGACATTTCTATATGTATATCTATAAAACAAAATTAAAATTTATTTTTTGAGTTGTGAAAATTTATTTTTTAATTAAAAGAGATTACTTGCTCTTATTTAAAAAAAAACAAAAAAAAACTGTAATTTACATTAAAAATAAACTGTAAGTTACATTAAAAATTAATCTGGATCAACGTAGCAGATATTTATTTTTATGCACACATTTGACCATCAGTTCATTTCCCTTGTTTAATAATCTCGGTTTACCATCCAGAAGTAGTCCGGTTGACAGTGATTTCTTTGTAATCGTTGTAATACATATATACACATATATACATATATATATATATATATATATATATATATATATATATATATATATATATATATATACTGAAATTTAAAAATTACTATATGTAGCCCTGCATTTAGCCACACGAAAAACAGTAAATGCCATGATTTTCCACTATCTGGTATCAAAGGAAACTCTCTCGGTACCTATGTTATAGTGATTTTCCTAGTGTAGCTTAGATGTGGCACAAGGCCGAAAGTAGGGGGCACCCAGTGAGAATCGAACTAACTACCCAGTAGTAATTGTTGCACTGCCTCGAGGTGCCCGGGTACCTATATTACATATACAAGAGGTATTGAAATTTTCTCAGTCCTTAAAAAAAAACAAAAAAACTTTACATATAAGGTATTGCAGGACATACAAGGCACACAGGCCATTAAAGTTCATGTTTAAGTGCATGCACCAAATCTAAGTGCATTAACACGGTCGCTTCCGATCTGATACCGGAAATAATAACGAATGATGCCCACAAAACGCGGAGAGAAACAGCTTTTTGAAAAAGGACAAGTACTTCTTCGGAAACAACCTGGGGGAACATGCTATCCATGGCTAAAAGAAAGAAAAGTTCTTAACTATTAGACGTTGTTAGGATACCATAGTAAATTTAATAGCTATAAGACATCATCAGCCACCACCTAACATGAGAATAATTGTCATCGATTAGCGGGCAAGGTCGTGTTGCCACAGATTTGAAGTGCATGAAGATATCGGTGACAAGACTACGTGATAAGAAGGCACTTCATATGCGTGAAAAACACGAAATAAACGATCGAATCACTTTCTGAACACATGCTCAAACTCGTAAAAAAAACGTAAACACAAATAGCCATAGGTGGCCCTAGGCATTACAAACATAAAAACGCAAGGTGATTCACACTAAATTCAATATCGATTTCGATGGTCAAGAGGTTCGTGAGAAACAAAAGCCCAGTCAACATATTCTAATTTTTCTTCTGGGATCTCAACGTAAATGCCACCATCTACATCGATGGGATAGGATATTCAAGCCAAATGGGGTATTTGGTTTAGAGACAGCTTTACAAGCTGCTTCGGGATTATGCTCCTTTCCTCTTGGGTCTTCGAGAATGGCGGACTGAAAGTTTTCTCATTTATATGATGCCGTGTCTGTGGTCCCCGAACACTTTTAATATGCATTCAGCTGATTACAATCTAAGTGGGAGGCTGGGAATGAGAGTGACGTTCTGATACACAATAGTAAGGTTTCGTTGAAGGCCGACATTGTTGGCGCGGTGGCAAACATGAAGAAGCGCAATTGTATCAAGACAATTCAAAAGGCTGGGAAGGGTTTATTGAATGATGTTTGTCCATTTTCCTAATGTAAATAAATGCGTGAACATTAAAAATATATTGCTTAAATATACTATTGAACATATCTTGGGTTCTATTTATATTATCTTTCGTCCTTCATTACCGAACAATATACGCTTCATATATATATATATATATATATATATATATATATATATATATATATATATATATATATATATGTAACACTAATAAATCCACATACACACACATACATATATATCTATATATCTCTCTCCTTCTACACACACTCACACAAACACACACATTACACACACACACACATATATATATATAAATTCATGAATCATTCATACAAAAAACAAATATAGAGGTTAATGATTTAAATGGCGAGAATACATCATCGCAAACAATATAAATATGATACACCAACTCCGAACATGTATATGAATGATATGATACCTGTTTATAAATTCCAGTTGCATAAGGTCTTTTTAATTTTTTACAAGCTTTCGTCTGTTCCTACAGACATCCTCATGTATGGAAATAGATTTTGTTCTTGTTTTTACTTCTCGGTAATAAGAGGACAACGAAAATATAGATGTAATCCAAAAAATGCTATGAGAAATGTGTTATTGTTTTGGAACGTGCGGTTGCACCGCTGAGTTTGAATTTAAATTTTAAGGTTGTGCGTTTTTGTACAAATATAGCAATAAGAGAATTCTTTTTTACTGGTAGATTTTCCGTCAGTATGGCATGAACTATATTGTTCAATAATTACAGTAATGTCACACTTATTATCCGAAAGTTATATATATATATAAATATTTAAAAGAAAAACAGAACACTTTAAGGTACCATTATAATAATTTATTTCACCAGAAATATATATATATATATATATAGTGGACTTATTTATTTCACCGGAAATATATATATATATATATATATATATATATATATATATATATATATATATATATATAGTGGACCCCTGTCGTATTCGACTTATGAGGATCAAGCAGTTCAGTTTCTAGGAACCGACAGTCAGACCCCAGCACATATGATTTGATTATAGCGGTAAAGTCTTTGTGCAGAATAAACCACACTTTTGACTGGATGAATACAGAGACCTGGTGCACTACGTGCCTCAAGGATCCCAAACCACACTCTACAAGTTTTGAATTCAGTGTTGTCCCTATGTATATATTCTTAAAAACATCTTTCTGTCTACAAACAATTATTTCATCTTCAAGTTTTAACTTTAAAGGAAAAAAAAATACAGCCTGAAGATGAAGACAAGGATCTTCGAAAGCACTTGATTAACTTAAAGAAAATATACACTAGAATCATCTGACAACAGTTTTATAAATGAGGATCACATCATTTAATGGGTTAATAGTATTTTAATGCATACATTGTGTTCTACGAGCGAAGTTATTTCACCATTAATCGCATTAATATTGCTGATTGATTCTATGTATGATTATTTCTTTATATATATATATATATATATATATATATATATATATATATAACATTTCCATGGGTTCAATTATCATGACTAAAATTGAAAAGAAGATATTTAATACCACTAAAAATCCAACCATCTAAGATATGTAAATGATATTCACATCTTAGTCAAAAACATAGGTGAAATATATGAACTAACAAAAGACTTACTCGTCCTAAAGTTCGCATACGAACATAACAATAACAGTAATATCCTTTTTGTTGATGCATTGATAGACACTAATAATAATAAATTTACTACCTCCCCTTAAAACAACATCGTGTATTATCAACTATAAAACACGTGAACTCTCAACTATAAAAGGGAATTCCCTAACTATTACAAAATAGCGATTATACAAAATTTGATAAGCCGTGCAAAACGTAACTCTTCAACGAAAAGTATTTTCTGCACTGAATTAAAACTCACTAAATAAAATCTTGTTAATAATAACGTTCCTAATTACATTGTTGCTGTACAAGTTAGAAGAGCTATTAGAAGTATTAACATAAATCAAAAAGAACATTCTCAAATCAAAAAGAACTTCCTCAAATAAGCCTAATCATACCAATCTACTATAGTGCGATCAAACACATTCTAACTATAAACAGGATGAAAAAACCCTAAACAATTACCCATAAGTACTAATATATCCCCTAGAAATTCCAGTAAAAAATAAAAATAATCATATTCTTTACTAAATTTAATAGAACCACCATAAACATCCGCAATAAATCTTCTCCGTCAATTCGTGTTTTGCAAAAGACCAACATTCTATATCAATTTAATTTCCATTTGGGAGATTGTATCTCTGACTAAAAATTAAATACATATGTTGACTACACAACGACAACTTTATCGAGAAGAATTACACTTCATATGTCGGATTCTAGTTCGATTGCACAACATTAAAAGAACGTTCCTCTCTACATACACGATTTAGAGAAATAATAATCGACAATACAAGTATACTCCGCCACGAAAATAAAATAAAAATTCTGGAAGCCCTTTATGTAAAAAGACGTCATTCCTTCCCCTTTCTCTGACCAATCGTAATTGTTTTATTACCCCTTAAGCAGAGGAATATTTCCCGCCAGTCCAAGGAGAATTTGGTTTACTACTACAGACAAAAGACAATGGTTAAAATAATAAAAAAAATCGAAAAAATTAATTCTTGAAATAATATGTAGAA
Source organism: Acanthosepion pharaonis (assembly GCA_903632075.3). NCBI lineage: Eukaryota > Metazoa > Mollusca > Cephalopoda > Sepiida > Sepiidae > Acanthosepion > Acanthosepion pharaonis. The sequence goes on along the minus strand of CAHIKZ030003337.1, from coordinate 309,660 downwards.
ATAACCATTATTAGCCTGACGAAATTCACAAGACCAGCAATAGGTTTAGCAAAAATTATGGAAAATAACGTATGGTCAATCCGAAATGTATGGCACGCCTTCTTCTGAGCGCCATCTTAGATCTGTGAAGCCAAGAAATGTTCATCGCCGGTGCAAATTCATAGACAAAAGCGGTGACTATGTTGAAAAAAAAAAAAACGTTTTGTAGTTGAAATCGTTCCCCCGCCCCGGTCTAACAGTTTTATTGATCTTAGTTATAGTTTCATTGACAAAAAATGGGAGGAAATATTTTCAGAGGGTCCCTTCTCTATTCATCATGTCTCGTCGGATTTGTGAGCATAGATTTTTCAAGGGCAACTGAATTATATTTTCTGCCTAAGAAAACTTTCACCAAAGTAATTCTTAACTTTTAGTCATTCAGCCTGTAACAAAAGCGGAGCTAAACATTTTTCAGTACGTTTTCCGATTCGAATGTTTTGCATGTTTGTGCATTGTCTATCTACTTGATAATTAGATAATTATTTCTCTATTCAATATTTTGGTTGAGATCAATATTTTTCTAATATGAAAATCATTGATTACTCGAGTTATACCAATATTTTCTATTATTCTGTTTCTTCGAATAGACAGTTAAGTATAATCTGAGGAGGACAATGCATACACTTTAATCGATATACCTTGTTTACATCCAATATATGCTTATATACAAAAATATAAATTAAATGGTCTTGCACAGTAGATAGATGAATCACATGTATTATATCAGCACAAATTATTTGATCAGAACCAGTTAAAAGGTTACCAATCATGATTTCTCATCTGGAATTTGATTTAAAGATTTCACTCCAAAAATGAACAAAGCGATTAATATTCAGTACTGACATATATATTGACAAGTGCTTGTGTCGGGAAATATTCATTGTATAAAATGAACTTTTCTGTTTGGTTTAGTGTGTGCCTGCATACACAGCTCGAAATATATTTTTTTCTATGTAATATTTCTATATCCTTCATCAACGTTGAATTTCTTCTTCTTCTTCTTCTTCTTCTTCTTCTTCTTCTTCTTCTTTCCTTGTTGTATACACATTTCATTTCGGGCCCCAACCAGAATCCTAAGCTCAGGAATGGCTTCATGACATTTTCCACTGTACTCTTTTGTAAAAAAAGCAAAGAAAAATTAAGAGCTCATGCATTTTACGAAGAAAAAGCACTTTGTAATGTATGGGCTGTACTTTTGGGTAGAAGTTTTTTGCATTTCTTTAAGGCATTGGCTACCAGCTAGGAATCTCTTCTATGTGTCTTTCAGAATTTTTCCAATTGATCCGAGATTTCCAAATACAATTGGAAATATTGATGTCGTCATGTGCCACATTTTTTCGATTTCCAATTCAAGACTTTTGTATTTTGATAGTTTTTTTTTTTGAGGATCTTTAAAGATACATTAAAATCTGCAGGGACTGCCATGCCAATAAGTAAGCGGATAATATCGTTGTGGTTATTGATCACGATTTCTGAATGATTTGCTTTGATTTTCTTGGCTCTGTCGTAAAATCCCATAAGATTGTTACAGGCCCTATCTCTGTAAGCGAGGCTGACTTATGTCCATAGCAGTTTCTTGCAGTTTCCTTCCCGTTAAGTTGCATATCTTCCAATGCAGATATTGACTCACTCTATCACGTCGAGTTTTACATTAAGTGAGTGCTAATACCGCGAATCCTTATACAAGATGATCAAATATGAATTTCAGGTCAACACAATCTTACAGTATGTATACTTGGTTTATTTGCACTTCTTCCCTTTTGAATTATTATTATTATTATTATTATTATTATTATTATTATTATTATTATTTGTGTAAGTTATGTTTCCTGCTTTGTATCCTCTGGAGCCGGGTCTAACCTATGGCCCTTAGGACCTATAGGAGAATTTTCATTTAACTAATATCACTTTTCTTAGTATATGAGATGTTCCTAGTAGAGCGACCATCTGGGCAACTTGTATGTTCATGTTACTTGGGACACTGTTAGTAAAATTGTTCATTCCTTTTCTAGCGAGGCCAAGAGCTTCTATTACTATTGGTACACTCTCAGTCTTCATTCAACATATCCTTGTATTTGGACTATTTCTCGATAATCTTCACGGAGGTGTTTCTCTCAGATGGCACTGCTATGTCAATAAGCATACACTTCCTGAATTTCTTGTCTTTTATGATAATATCAGGTCTGTTGGCTTTTATTTCCCTGTCAGTTTCAATTGGCATGTCCCAGAGGATAGTTACATCGTTATTATGGGTAACAGTTTCTCTCAGTGGTTTCGATTTTGTGTTACTTGCATATCTTCCAGTGCAAATATGTCACTACCTTGTTATGTCTGTGGGTATATTCATTCTTTGATATCCTCAGATATGATCGGCAGCTTTATCATATCTTTCGCAGAACATGCATTTCGGATCAGTGCCATCCTTCATTATGTAACAGTAATAGGATCTGGTTGCGAGGCTTTCGTCTTGAGCTGCAATAATTAGGCCTTCTGTCTCAGCTTCCAACCTGTTGTTCCGCAGCCACTGCTGTGTTTTTTTTTTTTTTGGTCTACATCTGCTTCTTTCGTTCCTTTTAGGTATTTTGCTACCTAACGCTTTGTTCTCGCAGTTTTTTTTTTATAATTTCATTTGGCAAAGTTGTTTCGCTTTCTGTTTTACTGGTTTGGCGTAGATGGTGTTCGCTTCGGTTTTTGTTGGTAGGATTACAGGTATATTAACCTGTTTATTGGAGAGTACACTTTTTCATTAATGGAGCGCATTTGGTGTTCTACTATTTATTGGAGAAGGTCATTGGTTTTTGTTAGGTATGCTTCCAATCAGATTCTTGTAGTTTTTAAAGTTATTTCAAATTGGATTAGACCTGGGCCTGCTAAAGCTATTGGCACGAACAGCCTATCAACATCTGATTTCAGCTGGTACATCTTTATTTTTCTGGTCTTGCTGCCCAATATTGCAATGTCATTCAACTTCCATTTGATAATGCTAAAACTGTATGTCCTACGGGTATAGCTAAGGTGTTGATAGCCTTCATTTTATTGGACCCATTAAGTTCACTTTCTAGTATCAGACATTATTATTATTATTATTATTATTATTATTATTTCTTTTGCTTTCTGTTTTGTACAGTCGTTTACTGAGAACTACCGTAAGATAAATTAGTAAATATAAGGATTTTGTTCGCACAAGTTTTCATGTTAGCCGATACATTACATATACTGTTTGTATCTGATTTACCTTATTATTATTATTATTATTATTAGTAGTAGTAGTAGTAGTAGTAGTAGTATTCCATTTCGATTTCTGCTACGGTCACATCACCTACCATATCAATGAGAAGACCTGAGGCAGGTAGCGGTGTGTTGTTATGTCTACATTTCATGATTTGTTTTTCTAACGGCCATAACATCACAAGCTTTACAGAGACAAAGTTCTTCTCCTCCTTCCTTCCTTCCTTCCTTCCTTCCTTCCTTCCTTCCTTCCTTCTACTTCTTCTTCTTCTTCTTCTTATTCTTCTTCTTCTTCTTATTATTATTATTATAGTGCTTTGTGCTTAGTACACTCACTTAACTGGTCATTACGTAGGGTAAATCAAGGTAGGAAATATATATAATCCATTTGTACAGATTCTGATGCAGTATTTATATTTTTTACATTGTTAATACTCTTCTGAGTAGATTAGCTAACAGAAACAGTGCAATTTTTCTTTAATATCTGTGACTGCCAGAAATCTTGTTCATGTTCTTGCATCTATATTTTCTTACGCAGAACACCAATTATTAATGTATAACTGTATTTTTAAGATGTGACTTAAAATAGATTTACTTCAAGATCCTTACACACACACACACACACACACACACACACACACACACATATATATATATATATATATATATATATATATATATATATATATATATATATATATATATTCGTTTAGTCCTATTCTTTAACAGATATATTTTTTATCAGAAGACATTGATATATCTATGAAAAGGTACATTTTTTTTTGTAATCTTTAATTACTGCACCTGTTCTGATTGCTTTTATATGTCTGTCTATATGAATGGTAAAGTTTCAAATAATAATGACCTGGCTTTCCATGACTGCTTCAGATAATATTCTTGCAATTTTAAGTATGTGGCGAACTTTAATACTGATATATCTTCCAGTGAATATACTGCCAAATCTTATCATGCCAAGCTTCTAATTCCTTTGATGTCATCATTGAACAATTAGACATTGAATGATTAAAATTTTCATATGATCTACATATTTTGCTTGCACTATATTCTATTGTTTGTTTGGTAATTGCCTATAAATAAGCTTTGATTCTTTGTAGAAATGATAAATACTTCTACTTTTGATTATATCCTTACACTTTTTCCACCATTCCTTACTAACATTACTTCTGGCAAGAAAATGATGATCAATATCCGCTTTAATATGGTGCACCCTATGACGTCATTAATTTTCTAATATTCAAATACATTTTCTTTAAAATAATAACCACATCAGCCACGTTTCTAATGGCTTCTTAATGACTTGGCGATGCTAACGTGTTCATATTTTTTTTTCTTAGGGCTACAATAAAAACCTCTTTATAACAAAATTGCTTAGCAGTTGTGTGGTCGTAACTATTTATCCATATGATATATGGACTCATACACAGTTCATATCTGTTCATAAGCGGGACTAGTGGGGAGAGGGAGCACCGTGACCGGGTGTTGAGAGGTTTATTTTCTTTTTGTGAAGGATAAGGCAACCAAAATAAACTGCGAGCCACATCTTGATTCTTGGGAATACTTTCCCTCGGAGTCCGTTTGTGGAGACCGGTTTAACCAACCTGAAGTTATTTCTAACTTGGCCCCCTCTTCATTTTTCTGTGCTACTATTATCAAAACCTATTACGATATCACGAACATTTGGCTGCGCTACATGTGCTTGGTATACACTTATGAGACTGGGCGTCACGATAGGTATATTGGGTTTTGTATATTTTACGCTAGCGTTACATTACTCTTCTGCTGGTCTCTTTCTGAGTAATAATAAAAATATAAAAAGATGTCATATTTAGTGACTTTTGAATGTCTAATTTATCCTGTTCTGGAACTTCTCCAAATACATACTTCTTTTTTTGCTGACAGCATTTGCATAATTTACTAATAATTTACATTCAGATAATTCGAATTGTTCGTATCTGGAATTATTTTCTATTAATGTCTACCACTGACAGCAGCAAAGTTGCTTCTTTCATTGCCAAAAGGCATTTTAATGTTTAGAAGTTGTTTACCTGCTAAAAGAATTCCTCTGTATCATGGGATAAAAATAACACTTTAAGGGAAAGAAAAATATTAAAAAAAAATTCAATATTTTCGAAGATTAAAAATTATTTCTGTATCCAAGCGCTAAAGGCATATTCCTGTCCAGCCTACACACTGTTCAAAAAATACATAAAACATCAATTCATAATCGCAGACGATCGTGAACATATTAGCAATTGAACCTGTGACGTCATTGTTGATACAGCTTTGTCTGTTTCTTTTTAATTAGAAATTCTAGAACAGTAATTGCCTTTTATCGAGTGAAAAATTACGATAACAAGAAAAGTAATAGAGGAGAAGAAAAAGAAATAATTGGAAAAAGATAAATAATACAGAAGCAAATTGTCTAAACAAGTTAGTTACACATTTTTCTAGCAAATAAAGTCATCCATATACGTATGCGCATGTGTGTGTGTATGTATAAGTGAATAAGTGCATGCATATATATGTAGATATGGGCACCTCGAGGTGGCGTAATGGTTAGCAATCATGTCCACCTAGAACAATTACGACTGAGTAGTGAGTTCGATTCTCACTGGGTGTCCCATACATCCTGCCTTGTGCCACATCTGAGCTACGCTTGGAAAATCACTATATATGTAGATATGTAATTATATGAGGGTGTGAAGGAGGTGTAATGGTTCTCTGGATGAGAAATCGGTGAGCCCAGTTCGAATGACGGTTGATTTAATTACGTTCACTTTCACATAAATACCCTTGGGAAACATAGGAAGCCATCTCTTCCCCTACATGCTTTGGATTAAATAGCTTAGCTATATAGCTGTGGTTGGAAACTAGTCTAAACGACAGACAACTGCGAGCCCATATCTAGTGCTGATAAAACAGGTTCTAGGAACATTCGCCGTAAACATTTTTGCCGTAGGAAAACACGCCTTAGGAATTTTCGCCATAGAAAACTTTGCCGTATAGGATTTTTACCGTAAGACAATTTTCACAGGAATGCCTTGTTATCAAGTATAACTGTCAACCAACAACAGAGCAGAAGGCTTCTACAATGCATTACTAATATGCAATCAAATTTATGGAAGTTAATTGCGTATTTGAAAAAGTAAGTGATGTTAGCTAAAAAGAGTAAGTGTGATTTTGATCGAGGAGATGCAGTACAAATGAAGAAAATATTTATTGTTATCAATGGAAGACTTCGGCGGAAAATAATTCATTAAAGTCCAGCGCAAAAAGCACATTATTTACGAAGCATTGCTTGGAATTTGCATACATTTTAAATTATTTCCTTGTTAATTTGATATATTTTTAGGCTTTTATTTTTTTTAAATAAATGTTTACTTTTTGATTTTTTCTGGCGTTTGACCCTGTAAAAAAGACATCCATATATGCTTGATAACAATGTACTTCGTATATTAAATTGAACATTAATCCAAAAGGGACTTTCAAGATAAGGGTATCAAAAAAATGCAGAGAAATTGTCTTAAGGTAAAAATCCTATGCAGCGAAGTTTCCTACGGCAAAAATTCCTGAGGCGAGTTTTCCTACGGGAAAAATATTTACGGCAAATATTCCGGATATGGACAAAAACATTTTATAATTCCTATGAAAAAAACATGGAGTTCGAAATCCGGTGCAGGCCTGTGAATTTGACTAAGCTCATGGAAGTAGATAACTGTATATATATATATATTGTGTTTGTGTGAAATCAATGAACATAAAAATGGAAGAAATCGAATTTCTTATTCAAGTTTACCGACTATGAGGTCCCCCGGTGTCGCTGCACCAAATGTGACGTCTGCCTGTCCGCGCCCGCCGTGCTGTCCTGGTCGCGCCGCCAGTTGTGTCGTCACCCCGTCTGTCTCCGCGCCGACGCCGTCCTATCCTGTCCCGTGACGACCAATGTGACTTAGTATTGGTCGCGACGCCAAATGTGACGTTCTAACCTTTTGCTGATTCGGATGGGAATCTGGTTAGATTCGGTATCAGCCTTGTCGTTCCCGGCTCGCCTCCAACGTCTGGTTACCGAAGTAACTGTTTTGATTTCTTGTCTAACCTACCCACGTTGGGATTTGATCTTAGGTAGACGAAATCAATCAGTCACTGGGCCGTAATGCAAGTCGAGTCCGAACAAGTGTGATATCGCACAATATATGTAAAAGAAAATAAAGTAATAACTCGAAAAGTTCAAATGTGTTAAAAAAGGATAACAATATTTTATATCTGGTTTCTGAATACAGGACTGCGTCTTCTTCCCAACCGTTATATGGATTCGTGACACTTTGTGTTTGTTAGGCGAGTCTTAATATCTTAAGTTGTTTGTTCTTTAAGAAACTGCTTCTTGGTGTATCTTCAGGCGATATTCATAAAACTTGTTTCGGTGGTGTGAGTCTAAGTCGTTCTTCAAAATTAAATTGTTCTTGGTTAGTAGTTGAGGTCGTGATTTGCGTGGAATCTTTCAGTCAGGTTCCTGCGAGGCGGGCCCAACTCAATTCAACTCAGCTGCGAACTGCGAACAACTGCGAATTTAACCGAACTGAACTTAATTGGAACTCAACTGATTTTCACTCGCTGCGTCTCTACTTATATGGACACCGACCAAAACCGGGGTGGGCTTGTCGGGGTTTGAGGTCCCTTGATAATTCTAAATCCACAATCCACTTCTTTGTTTTCGGCCAGGAAAATTTATTATTTTCCATTTTTGGAAGTCTTTCGTCCTACCACCTTCTTCTGTTCTCATATTGGTATCTCACCATACCCTCAGAGGGTGTCAACGGGTTTCCCCTCTCTCTCACAGTGGCATCTCATACCGATCCCCTCAGGGGGTGTCAACAGTCCTCCCCTCCTACTTCACATGATTACCTTCGCCTAACGCTCACGCCAGCATTCAGCCAATGGGCGCCCAGCAGTGTGGGTGTGGCTACACTAGCCTCGGTTTAAAAAATCTTGCTCAAAGAAAAAAAAAATCATCTTCGTTTTTTTTTCTTTTCTTTCTCTTTCTTCTTTCCGACAACAAGTTCTTTAGACTCGTAGTGTGGTCTCTTAATCTCAATTTTATGTCACCTGGAATTCGTCACTCGGGACATTCGTCAAACAAGTGGCTGGCCATCCGGCGAGATCCACTTTCTAGCGTTAATTATTCGTTCTGATAAAATAATTTTCCTATGTTGGCTAGCTTCGACATAAAACAGATGTCTTTTCCAAACGAAATCTTCGTAGATAGCTAATGGTCAATCTTTTGATTTTTGTAATTCTGCGGTTGGTCCAACAGACATTTTTGTTTTTCGGTCAGCGCATGACCTATTTAATTTTTATCTCTTTAGAATTCTGTTTCGCAGGCGACTTTACCAACCTGGAATTTATCATTATCGTTGTCATGGCAGACTGCTGTCGTTTATTCGGTGATCCTCATAAATCAAATTAAATTCTGTGTTTTACTTTCTCGACAATGGAAATAGAATCTTACCACTTTTCCTTGTCAGAAAAATAACACGCTTAGTGTCCGGTTCGGGATCGCTTCTTATCACCTAAATTTAATTCTCGCCTTTTTTTCTTTTCTTTCGTGTCACAGACGAATGATTTTCAGATTGTGACTTGTTTAAATGCAGCGTCAACGGACATTTTTTGTCGACTTGAACCCCGTTCATCTTTATCTTTTCACCAATCTTCCCTCTCCCCCGGCCTTTCTCTCATTTTCACCCACTATGAACCCCTTGTATGCTAGTGGAACTCCAGCCTTTCTTGGTGTGAAATGTTTAAAAAATTCCTCTCCTTTGCAGCTCTGAATCAATTTTGGATTTCTATTATCTCTAGTAAAGCTTGTTCCACCATCCATTTAATCAAGCTCGTCAGGTAGGTCATGCTTTGCTTTCCTCTGACCCAATTGCTTTCAATCAGTTCTGTGAGTATCGAATTTTCAAACCCTTCTTTCCTTATTATGTACACAAGGAATTTTAACTGTATCTTCTTGATACCATTTATATTTCTCTTTTGATTTTTTTCAATTTCATTAAAACTTTCTGACTGCTCATATGATCGGTTCAGGGTATTCTTAGCATCCCTCTGTAGAAACACATTTCTGTGTGTTCAAGCGTCTCTTCACCTGTGTGAAGATTTTCTAGCGTTCACTGTCATATAGAAGGAGTGATATCATTAATTTCTTTGTTAATAATGAAATAATGAAGTTATCCAGTTCCTTAATACTTATCTTTTGGAATGCTAATAGCGCTTCCCAAATCGTCTTCGGATTTAGTGTCACATTCCGGTGCAGGGCTGTGAATATTTAGATCTTGACTAAACTCAAGGAATAGGCAGGTATATATATATATATAT
>CAHIKZ030003337.1:295000-297500 GCA_903632075.3 Acanthosepion pharaonis | reverse complement strand
ATAATATCGAATAAATTCTATGTATTAATTCCCATTGTTGTGGAATATTTGTGTGATATGGATTAAATTATACCATCGTCATTATTGTATCAAACTCTGTGGCAGATCTTCGAAAAGTAACGTTGAGAGTTTTGGCATCAAGTTACTTGTTCGAACCCTGCAGAAATCGGTATTACCAGGAACTACCAAAAATCCTGCGTAACGTACTCTCTCTCTCTCTTCCTCCACCTCTCTCTCTTCTTCCTCTCTCTCTCTCTCTTCCTGTCTCTCTCTCTCTCTTCCTGTCTCTCTCTCTCTCTCAATCTCTGAGACTTGATGGAGATCAAAAGCGCCAGTATGATGTAACACTGTGCAAAGTAAGTAATGATAACCATAGAATCTTAAGTAACTGTTAAAATACAAAAAACGAACCGATTTTAAGCGTACCTATATTTATTTGGATGCTAATAGCAATGTGCAAAGTGGGTATGACTCCTAGATTCTCATAACTCTCGAACATAATAATGAATGATATATTTGTTGTCAAATGGTTAATAATATGTCGACGTTAGTGAAAAAAGTCTCTGGTTAGGCAACTGCATTGATTTAAGTGAATACAAGCATCTTTGCTATGATTTACAGCTACTGTTATTGGCGCCTCTGTCGTTACAATAAAACGAAAATGAAATCAACAAAACTAAACTAATCCAAAATAAGTACGTTCTATTTTTTATTTTTTCTTCCTGTTGCATTATTCATTTTATGTGACTTATTTTTATTCCTTTTTATATTTGTTTTCCTTTTTCATTTTAATTTATTTGTTTCCAATAATTCCTTACTGCCATTTTTAGTTGATTTCCGTTTCTTGTTTTCCTTTTTAGTTTATTTAATTCATTATTTATTTTTTTTCTCTCATTCATCTTTTTCTTTCTTTCTTTTATTTATTTTCTCTTTTCCTTTTCTTTACTTATATAGTTTTCTTTTGGCTTTCTTTTATTTATCTCCTCTATTTTCTTTATTTCCCTTTTTCATTTTCTCTTTTTTTCTTTCCTTTATTTACTTTTCTTTTCTCTAGTTGCTTTTCTTCTTTTATTTCATCTCCTTTTGTTAAATGTGCCTCATCTTGACCTTAATGGAATATTTTCTCTCAATCACTTTCAGTTATTGCTCGACACGTGACAAATCGCCATCTTGCGATTAAACAAGCTATAAAGATTTGTATTACACAAAATAACTGGTTTCTTTGTTCCAGTGAAAATTTACTAGCTGCCATTATTGCTTTGCCAAAAGAATAATTCCAAAGTAATTTTTCTTTGTTTTATTCTGTCAATCGACCTTACCTAAGAGTAGCAATATGGAATGAAACACTTATAAATGCAGTTTTTATGACATGTTTTCACAATATAAAAGACAAAAATGCAGAGTAGAGACTAGACAGATAGTGTTCGTTAGGTAGAGTTGTTAAAAACATCCACACTTTTTATTGTTGAAATCTTGAGTCGAAAGGTGTACACTGGTCCTGTTTATAATTGAGCCAAGAGGTAAATATTAGTAACCTTGGTACTTGAAACTATAGACAAACGTTGGTCGAGTTTGTAGTTGAGTCAAAAGACAAAACTTAGCCCGGAAAATATTTGAGTATTTAAAAAAAATACTGGCTCAAGATATATTTGGATCAAAAGGTAAATATTCGGCTTAAGTCTGAAAGTAATTTCTTAGCGGTTTCTTCTAGCGTCTATATTATAGATAAAAATTATTCTTCCTAATACTTTCGTATATCGACACATGATGATGTTTATAGTTAAAGGATTCCGGGTGCTGAATAGTCTAAAATTCTCCAGACCTAAACACATTTTTATTGCTTTTGTCTACAAGAAGAATCGTAGAGCCGATTTCAAATTATGGATTAGTCTGTTGCATTCACTTTCAAACAAATGCTATTAGAATAGACACTAAGCTATCTCTTCCTGAGTCTACTCAGTTGACTGGGCTTCCTCGCGTTGGTTGGCCAGCAGCCTAGAAGAAGGATTATTCTGAAATTCAAACCGTGGAAAACAGTAACAGGTATCCATCATTCCCAAAACGTCAAGTCAATTCGCATTCAATAAATAAAAATCACATATGAAGTTGCTGCCATCGACTATGAAATATACATAGAACCGCCAGAAGATTTTGAAGAAGGTGATAATTATATATGGAAACTTAAAAAGTCACTATATGGACTCAATCAGAGCGGAAGAATATGGAATAAATTAATCCATTCTTATTTAATTGAACAATTTCAATCCTCTCAAGTTGACCCATGTCTGTACACGAAAAACATTTAATAATGAAATATCAGTAATTCTGGTTATTTGGGTCGACGATATATTAATTGCATCAAAGTGTGAGGCCGCTCTATTAAAAATAAAAAAATCCATAGAAATAAGGTTTAAAATAACGGATTTGGGCCGACTATCATGGTTTCTTGATATACAGTTCGAATTTAAAGGCAACGCTATTACAATGAATCAATCTAGAT
>CAHIKZ030003337.1:267500-290000 GCA_903632075.3 Acanthosepion pharaonis | reverse complement strand
ATACATTTTGCTTACGGCTGTGCATCTTCTTGCAATTGATGTTTACTCATTTCATCTCGCTTTCCCTCACTACCTTTTGTATCTGCTACCAAGACTATGTCTTCTGCATTTCTTATGTTTTTCAGATTGTGCCAGCCAATAATGAATACTGGTAGTATTTCTAATTCGCTCAGAATTGCCTGAAATTATAAGTGGAATAAGGCAGGTGAAAAAGCAGATCCTTTTCTTAGACACATTTCATTTTTTTGTATCGTTACAGGATTCATTTTCTATGTGTACGCAGGCGGTTTGCTGCCAGCATATGTAATGGATTATTCGAATATCTTTCCCAAATATATCACAGATACTTAGCAGTTCCAACATTTATTTGTGAACAAAATATACGACAATTCTCGCACAGTATAAATGTAAGATTTATAGTAAATCCCCGTGCCTTTTAATCACTATTTTTTATCGTAATTGTTCTGTTGCGTTTATTTCTTTTGCACCTAGACTTTATGCATTTAAGGGCATTACTAAATTGGCAGCAAGTTTTCCTTATGTAACAGTGAAACTAGCTACATGTAATCGTATGTTCTATGTTAACAGTTCCTTCTCCAGCACATTTTGTTTTTGGAAATGTCTTTTATCGTCTTGCTTTCCAGTTAAATCTGTTCTTCAAAAATTTTCCCACAATATCAATCGCTATCTTCTGTCTTCTTAATTCCTGGTTTTTATTGTTCTCGTTCCTCAATAATTGTTATGGGATCTTATCCATAATAACATAATGGACTATTCCATACGTAATAAATACTGAGCCTCAAGAGGAAGCAGGGAGTTCAGTCTGAAGTCTGGAGTGAGGTCCGTCAGAAGTCCGTCAGGAGTCTGTCAGTCAGTCAGAGCGAGTCAGTCAGTCAGTCAGTCAGAGGCAGTCCGAAACAGAATCGCGTTCAGACAATTACTACTAAACCTGATTGTTTTTACTAACACTTTCTACTTCTCTGTATATATTCCTGTTTGTAATATATCTGTGTTATTCCATATCCGTGTTCGAGTTCTTCTTTATTGGTTCTACCGTGGATTATCACCGTAGTACAAGGAACCTGATCATAACAACAATGTATACTTTACTTCTATCTCTCACACTCAATAACCCTTTGCGTCTTAGTGGCTTTAATGTCTTACTTGGGGTGAAATGATTAAAAAGTTGTAATGACGACATTGCCATGATTAGATTTGTTGTCTTGTGGTAATCTATTTTAAGTAAAGATCAGTAGAATATGACTTTTTCCTATTGGTTTAAAGCAGCCTCACGTTTGAGCGGCTACTGTTGAGCTCTGTTGATGTCTATGTTTGGAATGCTGGATCAAGAAATTTGAGCACAGCTCTCTATCTCGTCTCAGTGCTTACTAAATGTCATGATCTAACCGGAGACTCAACGCTGTGTTCGACTCGCCTCTACAACATTTGAAAGGTCGTCCAAACATCACTTCCTGAACAGGAACCTCAAAAGTAAGACCAAAATCACAGTCTGCATGTTAATGTTTCCAATACCATCGCAATTTTCGCATGTATGTACGAGTTTTAGTGTACTGTTGTCTAAGAATTCTCAGACTGGATTTGGTTGGACACATTGCCGCAAATCGAAATTCGAATTCGTTTTTCGGTACAAGTGTTACAGGTAACACATCCAAACCATCCTGAAAACAGGTAATATTTTCCTTAGCCAATTAGTAAAGGTAGCTATTTATAGTACCAGTTGACGGCGTGTCTGCGTGTACGCTATTCAAAGTTTTATACAGCAGGTTGAGTAACCTCGTCGAAGGCGTCACACATGGAATCCTTCCACTGTTAATATTTAACAGCTCCACCACGAGGTATGTATACGGTACAAGACAGAGTTTACCGTGGGTTCTGCGAGCCCGTAGGCTCGGCCAAAAATATTCCCTTAGAACCGGCATTAACGGGTTCAGGGTCTGTCTACCTCCCCGGACGATACTTTGCCATTCGGCAAAGCGTCGTCCGGGTTCCTCTCTGCTCAAGGCAGAGAGTTCGACAGTTGAACAGGCTATGTCACTGTTCCCCGAATCATTCGACTGTTATCACTCAAGAACTTTTTGGGTACCCTGTATACAGAAAAAAGTTTCTATTCGCGTGTTATTCTAATCAGTCACACAAGAAGCCATCCACCAAGAGAGGAAAAAGATAACCTAATCTTAAAAGTCAATCTGCAATGAAGAAGGACATTCTTCTTTTTTTTGTGGAGACACCGTGACGTAAACGTTAGTGGGTCGGATTGAGAAATCGAGGATTCGGTTTCGAATTCTTCTCGAGTTCATTTCATTCACTCTTGGAAAAAGTATGAATCCATCTTTTCTCCTCTATGGGTAAAATAGCAGGACGGACTGAGTCTTTGGGCGGAAGATATTCTAGGAGATGGTAACTTTGAATTCAAAGCGGATCTTACTATCCTAAAAGTGTGTATACATGCGACTGATGACCGCTTGTGAATCCAAATTCTCACAGGAATTCCTACGATGGATTTGCACGTCCGAACGAATACGATCACTTGATCAGTTTGTTGTTTAATTGGCCCAGTGAATCCCGCAACAGGGAAGAAGGTAGGCTCCTTATATTTAAATACAAGTAAATCCAAAGTAAATCCAACTGAAACTCCTAAAGTGGATTTGCACGTCCGAATGAATACGATCTCTTAGTCAGCTTGACGTCTGATCGAGCCGGCTGAGACGACCGAGTGAATTCTGCAACAGGCAGGAAGGTAGGCTCCCTATATTTAAATCCTAGTAAATCCAAATTTCCACTGAAACTCCTACTATTTACGCATCAAGATAAATATGACCTCTACTTCGCTTGGTCAGATTTCGTTCGGATGCGGTGTCAAAAGAAGACGAATATTGTTTAGGAAACGAGAGTAAGTACGTAAATCGAATGTTGTTTTTTTGTTATCTATATTATTGATATTACTATTTCCCCTTAACATTAAAATTGAGGTTAACATTTGAATAATATTACAATTATATTGGTTTTATTTCCTGTATGAATAATATAGGGGATTTATCTATGCAATTAACTGTCTTGCACATTTGCGTAAGAGGCACGGCGGAGAAATGGATAACGACTCGGACTGAGGGATCGAAAAGTTTGAATTCTAGCCGGATCCATTACATTCACTAAAGTGTTAATACTCTTTCAGAGCGCAAATTACTACTTATCATCTCTCAGTTGCGTCTCTGTCTTTGGGCAGAGTGCACTCAGGGGCGACTCCTTCAAAGGACAGAGTCTCAACTGCGGAAAATTATACTCAGAGGTGCCGGCCCTGAGGAGCACCTGCCCGAGGCCGTGCCTTCTCATTGCACTAGAGAGAAGCATCGGTGCACGCACCGAGGCCAGCGCAATCGACAGTTGCGGGGGCTCGGGGAATTTTTGTTCCTTGCCCGGGTGCACGCGCTCGGGATCCCCACATTAAACCGACCTTGTGACCTCGTGGTGAGGTTGAGTAAATATCTACCCTTGGGAAAGTTATGAATCATCTTCTTCTCCAGGACAGACTTGGGTGGCAGCCGGTCTAGGAGAAGATAATTCTGAATTCAAATTCTGGAGAGGGTTAAGCTCAGTCAGGCTATCTTGCCCAAGAAACACCACTTCTACTGCGACTGCAGTACATGTGGTGCCTCTACGACCATGATGGGTCACAGGATTCACGGGTGATCGTGACATTTACGTAAGACTTTTTACACCATTAAAGTAAAATAGAAATGTGCGCGTAGAATAAATTTGAATCTTTTTTACAAAACTGGAGTGTGTCATTTATTGTAGATTCTTACATATATCATTTGTTTCATTTCTGTTACAGCAAACTACATGGATATTATATAACACAAAGGCAATATAATGCGTGATAACATAGTAAAAATCACTGAAAACAATAACAGCAATCTAAATAGTCGCAAATAATCCACCGATACGGTCAATTTAAATGCTCCACATTATGCTAGCTTACGGCCACATCGCCTTTAAACACCGGTTCTGATATGATCACCCAAGTTAAACAAGATTTAGTCTGGTCATTACCCAAATGGGGGACCACATGTGAATACCATGTGTTTTAAACTTGGATGTGCGGGTTGGATAATGGCTCGGAACTTTTAATCAGAGAGCCAAGTTCCAATTCCCATTGTGTTTGCTATATTTACTAAAGCGCAAGTACCCTGGAGAAAGTTATGAATCCACCTCTACTCCCCATCTATGGATTAATTAGTAACACTTGTATCACTAAAACATTATTATCTCCAAAATCCCAAAAACATTCTACAATATATGAATGTTTTCTGGCTTTCAATAACCTGCACATGGTTGATAACCCATAAAAACGAAACAATCAATAAAAACACGTTAGCATAGTGACTTCACAAAGAATATTGTGTAGCATTATTTCTGCTCTCTCTCTCACCATATATATATATATATATATATATATATATATATATATATATGTGTGTGTGTGTGTGTGTGTGTGTGTGTGTGTGTGTGTGTGAAAATATATAAAAACAGGAAAGAACTCGTTAGATAAATGATCCAAAGTTCTTTAGAATTTTTGGTATCATTTAAAAAAAACAGTGCTCAATACAAAAGTAGAGCCTAAATATAATTATTTATTTAAAAATATGATTCCATCGCTACATAAGAGTACTCATGTTTCAAAACAAGAGCCGAAAACTTCAATATAATTATTTGAATTAAATTGAATTAAAGTACCAAGTTCTGTTCTATCTTCAAGCGAAATTTTTTCAAGCGAAATTTTATTCCAAAAAAATGTATTCCAAAAACATTTCGCTTGAAGATGGAACAGAGCTTGGTACTTTAATTCAATTTAATTCAAATATGTTTTGAAACTTGAGAACTCTTATGTAGCGATGGAATCATATTTTTAAATATATTTAATATAATTTTTAAATATATATATGTATGTATTTGTATATTTAGGCAGCAATCATTCTTCCATGCACATTTCATTCAATACGACAGAGCAGATGTTTTTATTTAGGTTTTTTTACACAATGTCTCATACGATCTAATATTTTCTTTCATTTTCAGATGATAAATTATATAAAAATTCTCCGAATGTTCGTTTCATCCGAGCGCTTTCGGCTATACATTTAGCCATTTTCAAGAAGTAAATATTTTAACTGTTAAATAATAAATATTTTGTTGCATGTATGTATTTATATATACATGGATAATTGGGCACTTCGATGTGGTGTAATGGTTAATAAGCTTGATTACCTACATCAGTTACAACTGAATAGAAGGTTCAATCCTCACTGGGTGCTTCATACCTAACACTTAGTAAATCACCATGTATATGCATTTAAGTATTCCTAGAATTCGCCTTATCTTCCCTGTAGAATCTCATAAATTTAAAATCAACATCTATAGATCTGATTACTTCCTTGAAGAACTATTTTTTGTATTGTTGCCGTTTTTATTTATATGAATTTAATTTACATCGATTTGGCAATCCATTTTCGTTCATCTTTAGTAAAATATCAGAAACCTCATCTCACTTTTTCTTTTATAACTGGAACAATAATCTTTTTCCTATTCCAGAATTGCAAATTTCTGGATATTTTTAGAGCTTAAAATGGAAAACCAGCTACAAGAACGGATCGATTTTTGGGACATGACTGGAGCCGACTTGATGTAAATCGGCTCGAGTCTTGGTTCAAAATTCAAACATTAACAAATTAAAAAAAAGAAAAGAAAAATATTTGCATTTTTTTTTTCATCAAGTAATGGTTTGGAATTCAATCACCAACATTGTAAACCGTGGATTTCAAGGATGATTATAGCCTGAAGATACAAACTAAACCAAAATCCCATCGGAAAATTACCTTGAATTCACATAAAACTGAAAATACAAAAAAAAAAAAAAAAAAAAAAAACAAAAAAAAAAAAGACGTTAATCTTGCCTGAGAACACCAAACCTTAAAGAATTGACAAAACGAATTGCTGCCTGAAAAACCTGACTTGACAACTAAGCTTTTAGCAAATTGGATATCAGCAGAAGTTAATTTCTGTTAGTGGAGAGACGAAAATCAAACCACTAAACGAGTCTGTTGCTTCCGGTTACAAAGCTCCCCTCTGTTTCTACCAGCAAATAATGATTAGCTTAGCCGGATGGACAGGCAGGACCATAGCTTTTAAGTTCCTTAAAATCTATATATAAAATAATAATAATCGTGTCTTGTATGTCTGTATGCCAGCAAAACTTTGTAATGCAGTTGGAAGTATTGAATGAAAATTTATCTCAAATGCATTAAATTAAAAAAAAAAAAAAAAGACCCCCCTCCAAAAAAAAAAAAAAACCCAGGAAGTCCGGATGATTTTTAAATGAATGTTAATATACTGAAAACAGGTTTCTGGCACAAATTAAAGGTTACACTACGAGTTTCGTAACCTCATAAAGTGTCCAGGTCACGATTTGTACTGGAATCGTAACAGCAGTTAGTGTGTCTAGCGTAATTTAGCCTGAGGAGCTCATGCCTCTTTAGGTTGGCTTTCCTTTCAGAGATTTCTTTGTTCGTGACTGGTTTATTATGCTCAGTTTGTATTGTTAATAACCCAGTGCTAGAAGCGGGGAGAGATTATTTACCCTTTTCCAAAGGTATGTGTGCAAAAGCGAATGCAACGCCCTTGACTGGGTTTCATACTCGTCACACCAGTTCCACCTACCGTACCATTAAGAAACTCGATACACACTTATCCATTTAAATCAAGCAGCAAATGATAATTATAGAAGACTATACATCATTTAATGAAATGGGCGAATGGATGAAAAAAACAAACAAAACAAGGAAATGCTAACGTGTTAAACATTACTTAGAACAAGGCATAGGGTGTTACAGAGACACATGATCATCAACGTCCCCAACGTCACACAAGAGAAGAATGTCTTTTATTTATTTACTTGTTGCATATAAGTAACACTAATTGGTGTCAAATATAACTACGCTTATACACATAATACTTAATTTGGAGTAGTATCCGGAGAAGGGAATTATTTTTTCCATTTCTTTTATCTCAAGAAAGGTACTAAAACTCAAGGAATTACTAAATGTTAGAGAGAATAAGGAAAACAATACTATTAAGAAGAGAGAACAATAAATGAATAAGAATTAAGAAGACGGAAGATAATTCTTGACATTGCGTTTAGATTTCTGATAATCAAAGTTGACTGAGAAACAAGAAACCTGAACAAAATTCGACAAGTGAAAAGTGCAACAGAATAAACTATTACATAGTTATGATTACACCTAGCAATTTCAACTGTAAAATGATGAGACATTATGGCTAATCTACAACTACGTTTAATAAAGTCTAGGTACCATAGAGGAAAGCTCATCAGAAAAATTGTATTAAAAGTGTTTATAGAAAAGTTACAGGGAAACTACGTTATGACGGTGAGAAAGTAACTAAAGCCATGATGCCAGGCCAGGACTAATAATATTGTATATTATTTGGAGTTTATCAAAAATATTTTATGACTATTGATAATCTTTTTTTCCATCACTGTTTTGCTCGAACTTTTATTCAACAGGTCAGGAATATTTCATGAATTATGACGTTCCTGAACGTTTCACTCGTAAAACGAACTGAATATACGTCCTTATCTTATTGATCTGATTTCTATACAACAAGAGTTTATGTTTTACGAAGGTCGAAACTGCTACTCGCTATAAGAATTTAAAATATAAAAGGTCAAACAAAAAATTATATTTTGGCCTGGATCCATTAATTGTGATGCACTTCCATAGAAAAATATAAGATGGAGAATGAATTCTTAGAACACACTCGACCCATCTCTAATATTATGAATACTTTCTGGTTTTCTAATATTACACTGACTACTTAAGGTTTACTTTAGGATATTTTATTTTCATAAATGCTATTTATCATCAGAACTTGGGCGATTAGGACTTGTATTTTTCTTTTTAGAACGGCCCAGTTATTGCTCGCTCTGCTTCCATCATGCGGCGCTAAATACGTATCAGATGGGATGTCCCTGGACATGAACAGCAGATCCAGAACAATCCATGCCCGTAGATTAAATAAAGGATAAAATTAGAAATACTCGGGAACATCAGATAATTGAAGAAAATCGGATAATACAATATTCAAAACTTTGTAATCACAAAGATGGAGACATCAGACCGAAATTAAATAACGTAAATAAGACGCCATCCCATAAATTCATAGAGAAAGATTTTCTTATTCTTAAAAATGCCTATCGTAATATATTTCTCGGTGAAATAAACTATGTTGCAGTTGGGAGGTACGTTGGAGTAATAGATAGCGGTGCGGAATCGGAGAGCCGAGTTCGAATCCCAGTAACGTAGTTTCCCTATGCATTTTCTATAAACACTTTTATAGTAATTTTTCTGATGAGCTTTCCTCTATGGTACCTAGACTTTATGAATTATCTTCCATTACAGTCACTTACGTGTTACTACTCTTGAGAAAGTTATGAATCTACTTCTCCCACCTTCTTGTATGGCAACTCGTCTACCGCAGAAAGAAATGGCAACCTACTGCAGGAAAAAAACTGCCTCGTCAGTCATGTATCGAAATGTGGCCTAACCGTGTATCACACATGGCGCATAACTGATTGACTACAGTTTAATTGGTTGATTGATTTTACATGTCAACACTTGTTGGCTGGATTAGTGTCGAATATTGTATGGATACCTAGAGAGGGTCGAACTCATTCTTTAGCGGCACTCTTACTACAGTACCGTTATTCTATTACTAGACTACAGACCTATATTCTATGTGGAGTAGCCTTTATTTCCTAGGTTGAGCTTTGTACAGCACGAGGTCAAATTCAACTTGAACGATTGTGACAAGGAATCCTTCAAATCTTGGAGAGTCAACTTATATAGGGAAAATTCAGTGTAAGGAATTTGCTGCATCATATTACACAATTATCTGAAAAATATTTTTATTTTAAATTAACTCTTATTTTTAAACTGATAAAAGAGAACAAAGTTTAATTAAATGTGGATAAGTCAAGACAAGAACGAAATAATGTCCGCTTGGTGACTCATAGAAATATCAATAAAATTGGTAAACGTTATCTCACTTGTCACAAGGTATGCGGTTATTTAAAGACGGCAATTTTGTTTCATGATTAACCAGTCGACATAGCCATCAAAATGATTGGGCTATGGATAAAATATGTTGTACTACCGATAAAAGGTGTTGATCTACGGATAAAAAGGTGCTGGGCTGCGGATAAAATGTACTGGGCTACGGATAAATGGTGTTGGGCTGCTCATAAAAGTTACTGGGTTACGGATATATGATGTTGGGCTACGGATAAAAGGTATTGGGCTATGAATAAATTCTCGTTTCCCGAAATCTGACCATTAACCGAACATTTGATTTTTTTTCTAATTTTAAGAATATTTCTTGGTAAGTCTGAGAACATATAAGCGCATTTCGTATAGAAACGAAATTAGTAATTAAACAGAAAACACATTAAAATGTACCTTCAGGACAGAGGCGACCATAGTTTCGTTTTCAGCAATATCTGTGAATTTTCATGACTTTACTTGAGAACGTAATTGAAGGAATTCCTGTTGGTTCGTTCTTAGTTATAAAGTCAGTATCGTCCATAAGCTAGATTAATTCCGCTATAGATCAGTAGAGACATTCTACCATGTTATTTATTAAGTCACAATTGGGGAAGGGAATTATAGTTGCCTTCATTTTTGTTAAAAAGATTGATGTGAAACCTTTCAAAAAAGCCAGGCTGTAATTTGAACTCTGACTTTTGGTTCCAATTTACCCGCTGATAATCCTTAAGCCAGCCGGAAGGATCCCTTTATTATACATCTATAGGTCTATATTTCATCCTCGTGGTATTACGTTTTGGTTGTAACTTTACAATATAGAACAATGCATGAAATTATTCCTCAACTTCATTGTTATGAGTTATGTGGTTACAGGTTATTAGGGTGCATTCATCTTGTGGGATTCGTTTGAAGTCTAATAAATGCAGTTGGCAACGATTTATTAGCAAAGCATTGTTTTACAATGATCGTACAAACTATTAATATAATTCTTCTTTTCTTCATGAGATCAGACCTTTTACAGATTATTATTCGTTTCATCATAATCACCATCTTCCGAGGCAAAAACAACAAAAACCTGTTACTTCCTAATAAACCATGACAGCATTCAGTCAATCAAGATGTATGCTTTAAAACTAAATAACTTCTGAATCTAAATAAATAAAGCGCAGTGTACGTGTGTCCGTCTGTCTGTTTTTCGATCGCGGCGAATCACAAACAACCTGAAGTAACTAATGTAGTTAGACGCGATTAAAAATTAAATAAAAGTTAAATTTAAATATCGAAAAAGAGTGAAAGGTTCAAAAAACAATTCTTTATTAAAGGTTTAACTTTAATTTCGCTTTCCGTTGCAATTGATATCGTCTAATTAAACAGTAATTAAAACTTAAATGAAGTACGATAGGTTGCTTATATGTTTTTCTTTTTCTTTTTCTAGCACGCATACTGTGACATATACGAAATCTTACAAAGTTCGAGTTTCCTAATGTCTCTCTGCCTTCGGGCGGGGAGGAACCCAAATGAGGCTACGCCGAAGGGCGGAGTCTCTTTCGGGGAGGTAAACCGACCCTGAACCCGTTTATACGACTTCAAAGGGCATATTTTTGGCCGAGCCCACGGGCTCGGAGATCCCACGTTAACTCGGCCTTGTGCCACATGATGCCATCGGGGAGGGGGATGACTAAATACTGTTCAGTCTGAAGTCGGGCGACCGACTGACCGGCTGATCGTTTGAACTCTCTGCCTTCGAGCGGGGAGGAATCCGAACCAGGCTACGCCGAAGGGCAGAGTCTCTTTCGGGTAGATAAACCGACCCTGAAACCGTTTATACGGGTTCAAAGGGCATATTCTTGCCGAGCCCACGGGCTCGGGGTCCCACGTTAAACCGGCCTTGTGCCACATGATACCCTCGTGGGGGGGTGACTAAATACTGTTCAGTCTGTAGTTGGAGTGAAGTCCGTCAGAAGTCTGTCAGTCAGTCAAAGCGAGCGAGTCAGTCAGTCGAGTCAGAGGCAGTCCGAAACAGAGTCGCGTTCAGACAATTACTACTAAACCTGATTGTTCGTACTAACACTTTCTACTTCTCTGTATATATTCTTGTTTGTAATATATCTGTGTTATTCCATATCCGTATTCGAGTTCTTCTTCATTGGTTCTACTATGGACTATCTCCGGGGTACAAGTAACCGGACCAGAACAGTAAGACAAAAATGAAGCAAGGCGTTTCGGATAGAATTAAAAATTACTACCGTAATTCTTTATTGGCGGCTATTGTCCCAACAACATTAGATATGCAGACGATACAGTGTTCATGGCACTGAAAAGAAATTGCAAGGATTCATAGAGAAGGTAATGGAAGAAAATGAAAAAAAAAAGCATCAATTAAAAGAAGACAGAATCAATTGTAGTTAGCAAAAGGAACAGCCCAGCATGCAAATTTCAAATTGCAGATACGAAATCAAAATGCACAACAATTTAAGTATCAGGAAAGTGTTTTAACAGAGGACAGGAAATGTGACGCTGAAATCCGAAGGGACATTGGACTATCGAAACATCCCTTCCAAAACCTAAGCAAAATATTAAGAAAGAGAAAAATATCGTTAGAAACAACAAAAGTGTAATGAACTTCTATGTAATATCAGTTTTCCTATATAGCAGCAACCTTCCTTGGTATGACGATAAAATACATGCGCGACCTGGGTAAGACGATAAACTACGTCCAGCAGAAAGGCCTCTGATCAGGAGGTTTTGAGGCGCGTGAAACCACCTCTTAATTGCTAGTGTTCCCAGGTTCACCTTGACGCGGGGCGGTAGCACCTGTTAGGGTCCCAGATATGGGCAAATAGTTAACGCCCAAACTTGTGTAAAAATAGGTTTTAATACCAGAAATACTTTGTAATAAAAAAATATATATATTACTATCAATAATTTTTGAAGGAAAAATTATTATTAGCAAAACTTTAAAAAAATACCAGCAATACAAACATCTATACATTCTTTGGAAAAATATGACCAGCTATACATTTCTTCAAGATAAAATAATCCCAGAAATAGATTTTTGAAGAAAAACATTACCAGCAATAAAAATTTTGTTGGCATTAAATAACCCATTGAGGTGGATACGCCGTAAAACATACCAAACCAAATATAGCATATATATATGATGGATAGTCTCTTCACAGATAAACAAGAGATTTGAACCAATAGAAGGATGCCGAGAATACCATGGACCAAATATACAAGCAACGACAAAAATGGAAACAAAAATAGACTTATATTTAATATCAGAAAGAGACAGTTAAAATTTCTAGGGCACATTAAGATGAAAGAAGACTTGGAGAATTTAACACTCACAGGATATATTGAAGGGAAATAGGACAGCGGAAAGCAGTGTATTACCTATATGACAAGCTTGTGTAAATGGATAGAGGAACATGGTTTAGAAGAGATAAAAGTTAAAATTTATAAAGGAAAAAATGACTGGATATTGTGGAGTGCCATAATCATCTACGTTGTTAATAAACACTGCACTTAAGTGTAATAATAGCTTTTAAAAATACTGGTCTTAATTATATTAGGTTGGTGCAAAAATAATGTCGTTTTTGACGTTCAACTTAACGTCAAAAAACGACATTATTTTTGCACCAACCTAATAGGTTTGTTCCTATAACACATTTATACCGACAGTCTCCAAAATTGAAAAGCTAGACATTTTTATTTACATAGGTTTTCTAGTGAGAACATTGAAAACAGTGAAGTTAAGCAAGTAATGTTTAAACTAAAATTAATAGATTTTTTTTTTAAACGGCAAAGTCCCTCGCCTTAGACCCACTTGTCAAAAGTGAAAAACCTCTGATCAAATTAATAATGATTTGTCGTAGAGACAAGATCAATAAATAGAAAAAAAACACAGCCAACGGATTCTCTTAATTAAATGAACATGCTCATCTAATAATAGTAATTCAAGTGATATCTTGATATAATTAAAGCCACACGAAAACTGATTCATTGGAAGTATTGCGTATTTAAGTGCCATGAGATTTGAACAAACTAAATGATTCATGGCAAATGATGAGAGAACAAAGAATCGAAAGATAACTTTCGACCATGCAATTACTAACAAGAATTGGCGTGAAAACTCTATCGACTAATGCTTGTCCCTTGAGTATTTAAACAACCTGGACAATATACACGTGCCTTTTACGTATTATATATATATATATATATATATATATATATATATATATATTATGAAATGGACAAAGTCCGACAATTATTTTAAAGACATTTTATGTTTATACATTCTTTTTATAGATACAAATATTTAAGTAAATGCTCTGTTTATAATAAACAGTATTAAGCAACATTTACCGGCCTGAATATGAAAATTTCTCGGACATTCAGGCCGGTAAATGTTCTTTAATACTGTTTATTATAACTAGAGCATTTACTTAAATATTTGTATTTATAAAAGAATGTATAAACATAAAATGTTATATATATATATATATATATATATATATATATATATATATATATATATATATATATATATATCAGATATCGACGTATTGTATATATATATATATATATATATATATATAATATATATATATCAGATATCGACGTATTTCAAATATATATATATATATATATATATATATATATATATATATATATATATATATATATATATATATGACCAGGATATTTTTTCTTAATCAGTATCACCTCATGCAAACCGTCCTGTGTTTGACGATAAACTGCATTCACTTCCTGTGTTAGACGATAAACTACGTCCTACAACAAGGCCACTGATCAGGAGATTTTTAGGAACGTGGAAGCATCTCTTAATTGCTGGTATTCCCAGGTCCAACCTGACCCGGGTTTGTAGTACTTATAACCTTGTAACCTCTAAACTGGTGTCAAAACACTATGGAAGTGTAAAAATAGGTTTTAATACGGAGAAATGATATCTTTTAAAAATTATTGCGAGTAATACATTATTACCACCAATACATTATGTGAAAAAAAATATTACCAGCAATATATTTTTGAGGAAAAAAATATTACCAGCCACAGATTTTTTGAAGAAAAAATATTGCCAGCAATACATTTTTAGAAAACAATTATTACCAGCATGTTATGGGGTACACTCCTTTTTCATACCAGTGGACTCGACCAGTATGTACTTGGACTGCTGCCGTTAAATACCCAGAGTCAGTCAGAGTAGAGAGAATTGAGACTGTGATTGAGTTGGAGGTAGAGTAATAGTGTGAGGTAACCGCTTGTAGAAGTCACAGTTACAAGCACATAGACTCTAAGGAAGTCCTACTTCGAGACTGGATTTACCAGACTGTATATATATATATATATATTATGATTGTTACTAACCGCGTTTCTGGATTTACTAACCGTATTACTAATTTTATTATTGTGTAAATACATTTATTTGTTATATTTCATTCTTGCGTTTGTCATTCATTGGAGACCAAATTTCATCTCGGAATCCACAACACATCAATACAAATTAAATAACCCATTGAGGTTTATATTCAGTAAAACAATCCAAACCAAATCTCGTGCAATGCAGTAAAGCCACTATGACACAAGAGGTGTGGAAGAATTAGCGACAGAAATCTTAATAAATAGAAGGAAGAGGAAAGACTAATTGTGACAGTAGATTGCGATTGACACTACATTTAAATTTTTTCGGATAAAATTGGTTTGAAATCATTGAATCGGAAAGGGAGTTACACAAGCAATAAACTGTTAACATAGAACTTACAGTTACATCTAGACAGCTCAACTGCAAGTCTACCACTGCTCTTAAATTCAAAAAGTCTAGGTACCATAGCGAATGGCTCATTCGAACAATTACCGTGTGAGCATTCATAGAAAAGATATAGACAGACAAACTTACGGAGGTGGGAAAGGGATTGAAGCTGAGCTGTCAGATCACATCCATTAATATTGCTGATTCTTCTTTGTGTTTTATCAAGGAGCTTACGGTAAATAGCAGGGGCACCAGAACATATGTGGCAGAAATATTGTAAGCATGGACGAATAGTAGACTTATAAATATGTACGATAGATTCTGGAGCGAAAAATTGTCTCGCACGACACAGTGAACCAAATGTCTTAGCAGATTTAGCAATGGATTCTATATAGTCTTTTCACTTCATGTCAGCTGAGACGTAAACCCGAGAAGGCGTAAGGAGACACTTTCTGGGTGGTTAGCATCAGTCACGGGAGACAGAGAGGGATCTCTCAGATGATTGATGGAGATTTATGTATGATGTCATATTAATGATATATTTTGCACAGTATTTACATTAGTCGGACTATTGTCCTCATCTTTATTGCCATATTTGTCACAACGTTTCGGGCGTTGTACGCTCCGGCCTTCTTCAGGTGGTTGGAATTTCGAACTGAACCCTTTATTTCGATCATTGGGGTAGACAGTTCTAGTTCCACGTGCCATGTTTAATGGATGTCAGTTATCAGTTATCTCCTGCTAATTTTCCCTCTGAAAGTTCTCCACTGCCTTAAGCAGGTATTGAACTCTCCTTCCTTGGGTCTGTCACTGGATCTAACCAACGCCTTTATCCACTGTGCCATGTGTCCGTGAGGCCTTTATCCACATGTGAGTTCAATTCCTGGTTAAGGCAGTGGAGAACTTTCAGAGGGAAAATTAGCAGGAGATAACTGATAACTGACATCCATCAAACATGGCCCGTGGAACTAGAACAGTCTACCCCAGTGATCGAAATAAAGGGTTCAGCTCGAAATTCCAACCACCTGAATAAGACCAGAGCGTACAACGGCCGAAACGTTGTGACAAATATGGCGACAAAGATGAGGACAATAGTCCGACTAATGTAAATACTGATTTGACCTCCAAAAGGGATCATACATATTCAGAATCACTGTATATACGGACACTGTTTATGAAAAAAGTATTTCCACGATTGGCCTGCTAAGGAGATGTAATATTGCGAGATTGGTCCACGGTGATGGTAGCTAAAGGTTCAATATTTTTAATGATCGATTCCAGTCAGTTTAGGGCAACCCATTTTTCTTAGTCACATGTCTTTTGCGAATATGTCCTAATAATTACTGCAATGTCTAAACAGGATATTGTTCTATAATTACAAACATGACACCTCAAAATTTTCTCTATGTTATTCACTCTAATCTATATAATAAACTCCACGCTGCCTTCTGTTTTCCCGCCTGCTGAAAGTCATCATGTGTTGCCCCAGTTTTTAAAACTGGTTAAACTCGACCCATCTAACTATCGGCATATTGCCTTTCTACCCTTCTATAGAAAACCCGTAGAGGCCATAATCTATGCTGAATTGGTTCATCATCTCTCATCGCACAGCCTTTTCTTTGACAAGCAATACGGTTTTCGTTTCTTCAGATCAACTGTTGATGTACAAACGATAATTGTGGAGTTCTAATTTTGGACATTTCGAAAGCCTTTAACAGGGTTTCCATCCTTAATGCTACGCTGATTTTAATATTCATTAGCGACCATCCCGATAACAAAACCTCTCAACTTGGCAGCTACGCTGATGACATTACCATTTACACTTGCCTCAATACTAAGGTTGATCAGTCCGACAAGTACAAAGTGCAACTAAATTACAAAACGACCTCAAGACCGTTGTTTACTGGAGCAACAGATGGCCCGTCACATTTAACGTCTCCAAAACTAAACATCTCTCTATTAATCATCTGCCTTTCCTGTAGGATAGCATGGGTGATGCCTTTTCCACTGACATTAAAAGGCTATATCGAATAGGTCAGCTGCTAAGAAAGTTGGTTCACTGTGTCGGGTCAGAAAATTTTTTCTCTCCTGAATCTATCTTGCATATCTATGTCTACCATTCGTCCATGCTTAAAATATTGCTGCCATATATTGCTCGGTGCCCCTGCGATTTAGCTGGAACTCCTTGATGAGATTCAATGAAGTATCAGCAAAATTAAAGGTCCTGATCTAGCCACTCGGCTTCATCCACTTGCCCAACGCCTTAATGTTGCCTCTCTGTGACTTTTTCTATAAATACTTTCAAGTAACTGTTTGGATGAGCTCTTTGTTATGGTACCTAGACTGTATGAATTTAATCGCAAAACTAGACTGGCGATGAGATTGCATCAATTTAAAGTTGAGCTAGCTTTATCTAGGCGTAACATTTACGTTAATAGTGTCTTTTATCGCAACTCTTGCTTGGTGAAGTCACTTTCGGCTCCAATGGTTTCCAGCCAACATCAATCTGCAAGAATTTAAAGGCAATGCCAATCGATATCGACTGTCCACTTGAATGCTATTTACTCTTTATACTCATTACTAATGTTTCTGTCCCTAATTCATCCATACGCTGTAACCCCTTGCGTATTAGTGGTTGTACTGCCTTGATTGGGGTGACACTGAGTAAACAAAAAAAAATATCCAATAAATGAGAGAAGTTATTTTTTTATATCGGTAGACTTAAGATATATCTACTCATTCGCGTTTATTATATATATATATATATATATATATATATATATATATATATATATATATATATATATATATATATATATCAGAGTATTTGAAAACTCTCTTTAAAACAGTTATTCTTTCGGGGTGAAGAGGAAAAGAAGACCGAGAGCTCTACTGAAAGGAAAAACAACTTGGAGATAAAGGATAGGTCGCGTTTCGATTTGCTAGCTGCGTTGTAAATTACCAATCAAGAAGCACTACAATGAAAGTCAGAAGGCTCTCAATGATAGTTGGAAAATGGACATTGTTAACGGAAAATGAAATAATGTTGACTAATGCTCCCACTAGCAAAAAAAATAAAAGACATACCTAAGATATGAGAAGCAGGGAAAAAATAGCGAATGGCATATTTGAAAATTAGAATCCCAGATCCAGGGCAAAGAGTGGAAATAGTTGCTTATTAAATTAAAAGCCAGGAAGTTGTGGAACGCCATGATCTCACAAATCCTGCTAGAATATAGTATATAAAAAAGGCACAATATACCTGCAATTTTTTTCTCTTTCGATAGATTATGCTACATTCATTTCGGTATTAAAAGGTATGTGAAAGCCTGTTCGTCTAAGTATATACGCTGCGTAATTTTTTTTTTTTTTTTGCGGTTTGATTTTTTTTTCGATATTACTCTTATTTCTTTCGATGTTACGTCGGACAACAAATAAACGTGAATGCTTAGTTTTGTGTATAAATGTATATAAACTTATATACGTAAACTGTATGATTCGGCATTTGTTTTTGAATAGACCCAATGGCTTTTCGTTTTACGTGTATTTGGTATTACATATATGTGAATTTCTGAGACATTGCTGCAAGGAGTACTCCTGATTTTAACTGTAAATGTGTAACGCATCCCGAATCTGTTTTCATGTTCTTCAACGCTCGCCTGACAGCGGTACAATAAAATATATTTAACTCGCACTAATTAAATCTTTTTAACAAGTTAGCCTTGTTAATTCTAATTAGTTCTGACCTCTCTAAATGAGGCCCTATATCAATGCTCGCCTAAACTAATTCTGAAATTAACGTCGTTGCAGCGATGGAAAGAATTCCAAGTAATTTGCTCTTTCATTCATTACATTTAATTTTATATGATTTTATTTGACTTTCTTTCATTCCTAGATCTTGGCTCCATCTTTCTGTCTCACCCAGGCTTTTAGCCTGCATAAGTTCATCTCGACGCTCACAACATTCAGAACACAACCCCCACCACCGCCTGCCCGCCACGGTATTTTTCGCATCGCCTCTCTATTACAAACACAGGATTTCGCTTCCATTTCTCTTAAAAAATAGTTCCCCTCTCCTGGATCCTCTCAGCATTTTTTTTTCCCTCTCTTTTCTTTTCTTTGCTATTTTCTGTTCTCTTGCCTGCCGGTGTGACGTCCATCTTACACAAGGGCATGTGAGACACAGACAATGTTAAAGAAAAAAAAAAGATGAATAATTGAACGAAGAAAGAAATGGCCGAGGAAAAAGAAAAAAAAAATGAAAAAGAAGAGAATTTCATTGCTGCTTTGTACCAAGCCAAAATCAATATTGATTCATCCCAATCGGAATTATGTCATAGACATTACTGACAGTTAAATTGATTTGGACTTTTCATTCCTTTTTCCTCTAGCTTAAATCGCAGTTTATTTTGAGATAGTAGGCAAAAAGCGAATGTTCCCAAAATTGAGTTTATTTTTCTTTTTGCTTCTGCACCACCAAAACTGTTTGCATGCAAAACTTTTATTTGGCCAGATTTTATTTTGGGCCAATTTTACAAGTTCTCTGTCTCTTACTCTACTTCCAATAGTTTTCGAAACAATTTATTTGCTGTTTAAGCTCGTTCATGTTTCTCCTTCTTTTAAAATGGTTGTTTCTATAGGACAACAAATTTTTAGTCCTGCCAGTAATTTTAAGAGGACAATACTAACATAATCTGCTTTTTAATCGCTGTAACGACTGCGTTTTCCAAAACTCATTTCAAAAATTAAAATATGAAATACCTTATTACAAATTATACGATTAATGTAAATTGCGGCGTAGAAGTCGACCTCGAGTACTGGTCGACCTCAAGATTTTTAGCTCAAATTTCTGAGTTAGGTGTATATCTACCGTATAGTTCGACATGCGGTAGGCTAAAAGTACCCAAAATTTAGGCGTACCGGTAAATGAAATTGGCCTACAGTATAAGATAACCTGTCCCCAGACTACATAAACTCACACTACTTACCTGTATATTAAAACACTGACCGTAGTATTTGATTGTAGGGCCTATGGATAACCACCAACGTACACAACAAATATGTTTTTATTATGTGTTTGTTTACTTCATTTATTTTGATTTAAGGTATTTTCAATTCGATTTTTTAGTAGAGTTTCTTTTTTTCTTATAGTTGGGGTGAAAGTTTCCGATCATTTCTAGGTTGGTTATCCAATGTCATGTCAGCGGTTTCCAAATATTTACTGACTTAGCTTTCTCACTACAACGGATTGTCATTTGTTAAGGTTTCTGTAATCGCACATGCAGAGCTGTTACAATATATTAGATGTAATTCTTCATTGATCTTGGAGTAATAAAGATTTGGTTGCTAAATATATATATATATATATATATATATATATATATATATATATATATGTATATATATTATGAGATTAGGAACAGTGTTCGATATAGAATAAAAAAATATATTAACAGAATCAATATAAGAAATATTGCTACAATTCCGCGATTATAAGACTCATGTGAAATATCAGAACTCACAAGACACTCAGTGAAAGATTTCTGTAACATAGCCCTGAAAAATAGCGGATACAAAAACGCTGACATAACCTATACAAACGATAGTACCAATAATAAGAAAAACAGGAAAAGAAAGATCATCTGGTATACCCTTCCGTACAACCAAATGGTCAGCACCAAACTAGGCCATAAGTTCCTAGCTTTAATTGAAAAGCACTTTCCCACTAATAGCAAACTTAGCGACATCTTTAACAAAAACACCTCGAAATTGAGTTACAGATGCACTGAAAATATAGAAAGAATCATAAAAATACATAATAAGAAAATCCTAGAAAAACACGCAAACCAAAACAGTAATAAAACACATAAACTAAAATTGGATAAAAATAACGAAAAATTATGTGATTGTAGAAACCCTAAAAACTGCCCGTTGGAAAATAAATGCCTCACAAAATCTGTGGTATACCAGTGCACTATCTCATCCATTGAGAGTCCTAACACTGATAGGATATACATTGGGTCAACAAAGAATAATTTTAAAATTAGATGGAGGCAACACAAGAGCTCCTTCAACAATATTCAAAATAGAAATCAGACATCTCTATCCCAATATTTCTGGCATCTAAAAGAAACGAATAAAACACCAAAAGTAAAATGGAAAATAATAAATAAAACAAGAACCTGTAAAACCTGGAATGACCCATGCCCTTTATGCTTACAGGAAAAACTACACATCATTAAATTTCTAAATAATGAAAAATTATTAAACCATAGGCATGAGTTAACGGTTTTTTGCAGACATCAACAAACTTTCGCATTAAATAATTAGCATATAAAAAAAAAATCCCATAGCTAAGTAAAATTCTTAAAAGCAAAGCCAAATCATTAAATAGGAAAAACCCCTTTTTGTAGTCGTCAAAAAACAAAAAAACAAATTGAAATTCAGTGCAATGCGCTCTGTATATAAAACACCCATTTGAATAAACAAATAAATAAATAGATAATCAGATGGACAATAATAAAAGACAATTCCCCAGACACATAACGATTGTAGGCGCGCCATAAAAATATCCCTCACTGGGAACTAACTAAAGGATGACCGCAAACATTAGCCTTGAAATAGATACCCTACTCAACCTTACCAAAACCTCTTAGAAGATGATGAATCTATTGATAAGAATTAACTCTCTGACCACTTAACGAAGGAAAATAGTCTAGCCACTCCCACAATAACGAATTCTGTAACGGACCGGGCCTAAAAATACACGTAAACCGACAAATAGCTTATTCCTAAAATTTCGCTTGAAGATGAAACGGGACTAAACACCACAATCCAACTTAATTTTAATAATTATTTGGATATTTGGACTCTCGTTTTTGAAACATGAGAACTCATATGTAGCGAAGGAATCATATTTTTAAACAAAAAATATTATTATATTATGGACTCTCCCATCGAGTTTGATGTATGAGGTTACTGCATGCCTGCGACGGCCATGACTTTTGCGACCGGCTCGAGAATTACAAAAAGACCACAAATAGTGCAGGAGAATGTATTTTATCCAAGTGCAGCAGGAGCACTGTTAGCTGTCTTATTTTGTTTTCGTGTTTCACGCAGTCGATTGATGCTTACTTCTTGATGTTGCATTATTTCTGACTGGCAGCTAAAACTGATCTCTTCATAGTTACATCTTCAAAGTTCTTAAATGTCAATATATATATATATATATATATATATATATATATATATATATATATATATATATATATATATATATATATATATCAACAATACTCTTAAAAACTTTGGCAGTCGACTTATTCACTTCAAAACAAAGACAAATGTTCATATAAACATATGTCCGCAAATCATTTTGGAGTTTAAAGTTTAAAGAAATTTTACCTTAGATGCACTCTGTTGTCATGCAGACTAGGTTACTTTTGTCATTCGTGTACATTTGTGGGTAGTCTGTCTTAAACATTTAATGTTTAGCAAAGAGTTAACTGAGAAGTGTTCTATTTAACAATGGTAGGCTATTCATATTGTGAACAGGCAGATATGATTTTTACATACGGCCGCACGAATCGTAAT
>CAHIKZ030003337.1:232500-265000 GCA_903632075.3 Acanthosepion pharaonis | reverse complement strand
AAATTTAGTTATACCTTGGAGGCAAGTGTTCCTCCAGATTGCTCGGTTTTTAACAGTAAGTTAGAACTCCTCTGTAGGAATGTGTTTAAGTTTGTTCTTGAAGCGTAACGAAGGACAACCTACACTATGGTTACGATGAATAAGTTGGCTATACATGAGGATTTTCGACATCCGATCATCACTCATTCTGATGACGCGACTGTGATTGCATCAGAAAGGATTCAATACCACCGAAAATGATGAGGGTTAGAGATGTTATCCTGTCATTTATAAACGCATATTCAGCGAAGACAATGTTTATGAATAGCATAAATCATGTGTGTTTTGTATGGTGTACACGATTCTGACCCATAAAGAAGTTTAGGGAGAATGACTCCTCGACAGACAATGATTTTCTTTTTCAGTGAAATCCTACGAACATTCAACAGGCGATGCTTAAGTTTCCCAAAGGCATTGGTTGCCTTTGATATTCGGTTAACTATCTCGTCATCCACAGAGGCACTTGAATTGAACGATTTCACATATATTGGATATATATATATATATATATATATATATATATATATATATATATATATATATATATACATACATATATATAACATATATATATATATATATATATATATATATATATATATATATATATATATATATATATATATATATATATGTTATAAAGAGTTAATCATACAATGGATCACTTAGCATTATTAATGTGATTAATGGCGAATTCTCATCTCTAGTCTTAATATAAGCATTAACTTACTAATAATCGACTGAATAACACGATCCTTATGTATAAAACTGTTGTCAGATAGACCTGGTGTTTTTTAGAGCATTAATTGAACTATATTCTTAGTTCATGTCTTTATAATATATATCATAATTAATTATAAATTATACAATGTATAAAATTGTTGTCAGATAGATCTGGTGTATTTTTAGAGCAGCAAGTACTTTCGAAAACTCCATGTTCTCATCATCAGGCTGTAATTTTTTCATTAAAAATAAAACTACAAGACGAAATAAATGTACTGTGGACCGAAATATTTTGTTTAGGAATGTATTATTTAGTAACGGTGATATAATATTGGAACGTGCATGTCGCAACGCTAGAATTCAAATATTTCAAGTGAGAGTTTTTTGTATGAATTTTGTAATGAGGTAAATCCACGAATTCTTTTTATTGGAAGTGTTTTCCAGTTAACGTGTCATGAACTAAGTATATATTTCAATTAATGCTCTAAAAATACCCCATATACATTTGACAACATTTTATACAATAGGATTGCTTCACCCAGTGAATATTAGTAAGTTAATGCTAATATTAAGTCTGTTAGCGAAGAGATTTCGTCATTAATTACATTAATATTGCTAATTGATTCATTGTATGATGACTTCTTTATAATATAGAATATATGCTATCCAATTATTCGCTCTGACATAACATTGAGCTCTCCGGA
Source organism: Acanthosepion pharaonis (assembly GCA_903632075.3). Classification (NCBI taxonomy): domain Eukaryota; kingdom Metazoa; phylum Mollusca; class Cephalopoda; order Sepiida; family Sepiidae; genus Acanthosepion; species Acanthosepion pharaonis. The sequence continues at coordinate 263,534 of CAHIKZ030003337.1, read as the reverse complement.
TTTCATCCTCCTTGAGATTATCCATACGGATAATGGAGCAAGATTTTTTACTTATATATATATATATATATATATATATATATATATATATATATATATATGTATATATATATATAAGATATGAATGTACGTGAGAGATGCATGAAAGATTAAAGTTCAAAGAGAGTAAAATCGACCTTGCTAACCGAACGCTCCTCTGTGGCCGAAACGGTTAAGGCACGTCAGGATATATGACGGTTCCGTATAGGATACAGGTTCGATTCAGAGGACGAAAATTTTCTCAGATACTCAGGCCGTTACATCTTGTTTAATACTGTTTATTATAAAACAGAGCATTTACTTCAATATTTGTATCTATAAAAGAATTTATAAACATAGAAATGTTTTAAATATATATATATATTTAATATTTATAATTAATATTTCTAATAATAATAAAAAGATCAGATTATTTTCATACCAGAATCTTAAGGTAATATCTGAGGAATTCATTGATTTGTGTAATCCCTCAATATGTCTTCTTAATATGAATACAACATTAAGTGGATTCAAGTGTTTAAGTATGTATTCCTGTTTTTAAACAATAACATTCAACGTCCACCGATGTGGTCAATCGAAAGTCTAAATAAAAATCATATGTCTTATTTAAGATTAAAGAAATATTTCATGTATTCCTACAATAATATATATATACAGTGTGTAAGAGATCAAACATAAACACGTGAAGTATTAGGGGGAAAAATCCTATAAATAATTCACTGATATTAACGCGGCCGTTGATCAAATCATCCTGTAATAGGACGGGGACTTTTATTTATTGTCATTGAAAAATACTGCTTTCTTCCTTACGGTTCACTTCTGCGAATGAAGATATCGAAAGAATTCTCGAGAAACACAATATTGTTCCACTTATATTTATTGTTTTTTCTTCTTTTCTGGCAAGGAAATTTATACGATGCAAGTTAAAGGAACCGCGCCTAGAACGGCTGACACTCTTCCCGATATTGATACTGGAGATCTATCACGCAATTATAAATTAATGTGTATATATATTTGTTCATCTGTATGTTCGAATTCTGTCCATGAATATATATATATATATATATATATATATATATATATATATATATATATATATATGATCTGCAACTTAAAAGTTTCAGGTATTTATTTATTTGATCCATCTATTCTTCTGACAACTTACACAGCGTTTTAGTGTGTCTCGTTGGACATAATATATATTTCCAGAAATCACTAAACCAGACAATAATTTTGTCAGTTTATATTTATTCGAGGAAACCGTACGGCAGCTTAAGTTTCTCCTCGGATTGTTTAATGGTTAAAGAGTAAAATGCGTTCACGCGTGACATTCAGTGAAAACCGTCGATCGTGCTGGTTCTGGCGAGATTAATCCAAATAGGTGGCAACAAATTTGATCAATACTTAAATCGGTATACACTTAAGACCAGCTCGTAAACTAGTCTCTCTTGTTCGTTTTCTCGTCTAAAAAGTTCGATCTGAACAGGAAGTCCTCGCTCTTGCGATTAGTGCTATCCATATATTGTTTAAATAACTTTTGTTATAAGTGTAATATATGACAATATTTTGAAAGTTTTGTGATGTCACGAACACTTTTTGCCACTTTTGTGATATCAACGAATACTCATTATCAGTTTCCTCGCTTTAGTAGAGACTTTGTAATCGCAGATACAACTATAGTAACACCATTGAACAATACTGGTGTCAGACGCCTTCGAATAACGCTCGCACTAATAGTACTTACTCGATAATTCTCGTTTGAATAGTAATCTGAATAGAGAAATAGTATAGTGAATAGATTAGAGAATCGGGGTCAGTACAGTAATAGATGATAGAGTAGAAATTCAAATCCATATAGTATAGAGGATAGACTAGAAATGAAGATCGTTTGGACGTCATGCTACCTCGTACTTACGTGTTTCCTCTATGGTCACGTGGTCTAATTAATTCACTAATGGTTTGTTTGCTTATTGGCGATCTATGTTCAAACTCAAGTGTCGGCAGCGACATTTTATTCTTATATAACACAAAATGTTTAAGTGTGAAGTTTAACTATTTCTTGTTAGTATTCTTAATATTGCCATATATTAGCAATATTTCAGTCGATTTTTAATTCAACTTTTCTGTAAAGAAAGAATTTATATCCGCCTTCAAATCCCAATATCCACTCCAAAGAAAGTACAGGGTGTGGCAAAAATATAGCCCCCACATAATAATATATTAACTAGATGAACATCCCAATGTCACTAATCTCTTACCATTATGGAGTTATTTCTGGGAGCTATATAGAGGAGGCATTTCAGCCGCAAGTATATGAGTGTCAAAGCTCGAATGAAGTATAGTTTTGTTTGATTTGGTTCGTTTTACGGCATATAAACCTCAATGGGATATTTAATGCCGACAAAATTTTTATTTCTGGTAATGTTTTTTCTTGAAAATGTATAACTGGTAATAAATTGCTTTTTTACAAAGTATTTCTGCTATTAAAACCTATTTTTACACTTTCATAATGTTTTGACCACAGTTTGGGGCTTAACTATTTGCCCATAGCTGGGACCCTAACAGGTGCTACCACCCCGAGTCAGGGTGGACCTGGGAACACCAACAATTAAGAGATGATTCCACGCTCCTCCAAACCTTGCTGTCCGAAGTAGTTTATCGTTTTACCAAGGACATTGATGTAGTTTATCCTCATACCCAAGACGGCCAATGAAGTATATAAAAAGATGCAATTATTAAATTTTACAATACAACAGAAAATACTAAACAATCGGAATAAGATTTAATTATTACTATCGTAGGGTACTTAAGTGTAAATAAAATTTAAAAAAAACACATGGGAAGAGAAAAATAATAAAATATTTAGTAAGTACGGACTTGAATCAATGAATGAATAGTTTTATATCTGCATAGCGAATTGTAAAATTATAGTTAACACTTGCTTTGGCGAGCACCCAAGACACCTGTGAGCATGAGAAAGCATAGGGAGAGATATTAAACACTTCATAGACTACGTAACAATTAACGCCTTTAAAAAAAATACCCAAATTCGTTCAGCGAGAATGTCCATTGTGCCATGTGTCCTCAAGGACACATGGCACAATGGATAAAGGCGTTAGTTAGATCCAGTGGCAAGACCCAAAGAGTGTGAGTTCAATACCCGGCCAATGCAGTGAAGAACGTTCAGAGGGAAATTAACAGAAAATAACTGATAACTGAGATCCATTAAGCATGACACGTGGAACTAGAAGTCTACCCCAGTGAGCGAAATAAAGGGTTCAGTTCGACATTCCAACCACCCGAAGAAGGCCGGAGCGTACAACGGCCGAAACGTTGTAATAAATATGGCGACAAAGATGAGAACAATAGTCCGAATAATGTAAATAATGTCCAATTCAAGTCATATGAAAAAAAGCAGAATAAAACTATAAAGGGTTAATCGTTATCTGCTATCATTACCCTATAATCTTCACTTCCTGCCAGTTTCCCTTTCAAGTGTCCATTAAAAAGAAACAATTTATTATCATACTGTCACGAATAATTATAGTTAAATAATTATAACAATTATAATTAGCATTAATTCACCCTGTCTAAACCAATGATAATCAATTCACAATGATACATGTACTGTTAGCATGTATCGGTTGCGTCTCTGTATTCAGGCAGATCGCAACTCATTTCTGTCTCTGTAAACAGACAGAGCGTAGCTGAAAAATATTCAGCGGTACCCGGTCCCAGGGAAGAGCTACCGGCGACACTACCTCATTGCACTAAAGAGGGGAATTCGGTAGTTATACCGATGCCCACGTAAACCACGGTTGAGCGCGATGGCCAATTTTTGGCTCTTGCGTGGGTGTACACTCACGAGTGTCCCACACTAAACCGACCTTGTGTCACATCACGTCATATAGACGGTGATGATGGGGTGTGGGAGTGTAAATGCCATGAGAATCAACTCACTCTTCTATTCTACACACACAAACACGTGACACCCTCACAATCGGACAAGCATTAAACACGAGAGATGACCAGAGTTTGGTGTTATTTACTTTTCCGGACGCTGGGGTAACTTTAGTCTCTTAACAACCAGAACCAAGCTACGAGATAAGAAATCACCAGAGAAATTTTTCTGCAAGCAAATTATCCGGACTCTCACCTAAAAACATTATATAAAAACATACCAAATATACCATATACAACTAGCAGCATGGCCCGGCGTTGCCCGTGCTTGATTCAAAAATCGTACGACTCATACAGCAATCGCTATCACTTGACTTAAATATTTTTGCCCTTCCTTGCCTTTAAAGGAGTGCCCTTTGCCGTGCTGATGTTGCTACATGCCTTACTTCTTGCCTATCTCACACTGCGAATTTTTTCTAAGTTCTATACTAAACATTAAATCTGTTACGAAAAAAGAACTAAACAAAATGAACACAAAACGATCAGCTTTAAAAAAGGACTCGTAACTGGAAAACCGAATGAAGAAAAGAATGTTAACAACAAATACTATTTCACACCCAACCCAGTTCTGCGGAATCAGAATCAACGTTGAGTATAAATAAGCGAATGAGGCAACTGGAGTAAAGTGCCATGCAGATTCAAATTTTTCCCACTTGTGACGAATGCAGCTATTGATTTGCATGCTAGCATGCCAGTTAACATTCGCGTCAGTAAGCTGTTGGTTCTCACGCTGGCCAATAGAATCATCCTGCTTATTCGCGGCAGCCAGCTATAGGCTCTCACTCTGACCAGTAAAAAAATGGCCGCAAACTACATGAAAACTGCCGTAGAAGCATGGAAAAATCGAATATTTCCATTATCGATGTGAGTTGGGAAATGCAATGTCGGTCTTGGCCTTCTCGCTAACTTGGAGCATGTGCATGTAGATCTTGGTGCACATCCGTCGAAAATTGCGGCCGTGCATTCGTTACACACACACACACACACACACACACATCCTGCCTTTTATAGATAGAGATTTCTTCAGTATTACTACCTCTTGTGTCTCTAACACCACATAACTACAACTGTCAACGACAAAAAATAATGCTTTTGTTGTTCTCACCTCTTTCTCATTTTCTACGAGTATATTTGTATCTATAAATTTTAGAAGGGATATAATTATTTAGCCAGAATTATAACTCCCCTAGACCGTTCATTCATATCACACACCTCATTCATTACCTTTAATATAACAGTAGCTATCTACCATGAATTGCTCTTAAGAATTGTACTGTGTGAATTTTAGGATAAAAATAAGATAGAAGCCCAAATAAATGCCTAAACTGCAATGCGACAAACTTCAAAACGAAGTAATTAACAATGTTTTCATCATCTGTATATCATTCTTAACCCAGAGGGAAAAATATATCTTTTTGTGCAATACTGTCACCAGAGATCAAATGTAGGTTGCCTAGGACAATAGGAAATGTCAAGAAACATGTATAGCTCCAGGACAATCTACAACATTAATAACGCCATTTTGGAAAAAAGAAAAAAAAACTTTTATTTCTTTGAATTTAGACGACTTTGAAAGGTGGAATGCCTCAGGTACGGCAGTTACCCAATTAACCTGCTAGGTCAGTGCAGGTGTCACTTTTATAGTTTAGGAAATGCAAAAAAGATTTACATTTCAAATAAATCTAAAAGTCATTATTCTGCAAGGTAGCAATCATACAAACTTTGATTTTTCGACTCATCTCTACCAATAAAACTACTTTGCTATGCAATGGAAAAGTCTACCTGAGGCGACATATTCACCAGATTTATCAGCTCTCACGTTGTCATCGAAAATGCAATTTGAAAACTTATCGAAATTTGACGTAGCTAGCAAATGAACTAGAGGAAAATGATGATGAATAAAATGTCGATGATAACAAATTAAAGCAAGGTTATTGATAATATATATATATATATATATATATATATATTATTTAATTTATACGAAAATTATAACATAAATATGTCATAAAATCACTAAAAAATAGCCATTTTGTTTCAACAGTTCTGGTGTCTTATCAAGTGATGTTGAATCAAGACACCAGAAGTGTTGAAACTAAATGGCTATTTTTGTAGTGATTTTATAACAGTTTTATGTTATAATTTTCGAATATATAATTATATTTGTTCTACTCTGTATTGAGTACTATTTTAAGAATTGTATTTGTAGGTTATTTCAATTTATTCCGTATACACCAATCCTATACTTGTATATATATATATATATATATATATATATATATATATATATATATATATATATATATATATATATACTGGGGACGAAAATTACTGGAAAATGCCTTAATCGCGAGTTAATCGGCGGTAAATTTACCTCCAGACTCTTAAAATGTATAACCATTTTTACTAGATTATTTGTTCTCACAATGTTGGGTATCGACAAAAGTGATGGAAAAAGAAAAAGAATACAAATGATTTTGGCTAGATTGAAAAAAAAAATTCTTTCAAAAATATTCTTTCAAAAATCTGGAAACTACCAGCGTCTCTCGTTTGGTGCGCATGTGTAGACGTGACAAAATCAACAAAGCCCAGTCCGACTAAATTTTGACGGATGAAACGCGTCACAAAACTTTTTCCAACTAATCATACTATTTTTCTAAATGCTCTTTGTTGAAATATAAGATTATACAAAATTATATATCGTTATATCACACACAGATATATATATATATATATATATATATATATATATATATATATATATATATACCTAGGGTCCCAGCTATGGGCAAATAGTTAACACTCAGATTACACCACATCCTGGGTATGACGATAAACTACATCCGCGTCCTGGGTAAGACGATAAACAACGTCCAACAGCAAGGCCTCTGATATTAGGTTTTTGAAAAAAATAATATTACCAGCTATAAGTTTTTGAAAAAAAAATGATATTACCAGCTATAAGTTTTTGAAAAATAATATTAGGAGTTATACGTTTTTTAAAAATAATTTTACCAGCTATAACTTTTTGAAAAAATTAATATTACCAGCTATAACTTTTTGAAAAATAATATTACCAGCTATAAGTTTTTGAAAAAAAATAATATTACCAGCTATAAATTTTTGAAAAAAATAATATTACCAGCTATACGTTTTTGAAAAAATAATATTACCAGCTTTACGTTTTTCGAAAAATAATATTGCCAGCTATTTGAGAAAAAAAATATTAAAAGAAATGACAAAATTGACAAAACAAAAAATATTATCATGAAAAAAAAAGTTGTCGGCATTAAATGACCCATTGAGGTTGATATGCCGTAAAACAAACCAAACCAAAACAAAATCTTCTGCTTTCATTTTTCTTGGTTAATTAAATTGATTAAATTCTTATTGTATTAAATGGGATATCTCGTGGATACACAGATTCCAGTGGATATCACTGTTTTTTAAACAGTGTTAGTGTCAGCCTGGATATTTATTTCTCATTACATTAAGCGGTTTATATAGTGGCTAAACCTGCTTAAGTAGACCTTCCTATGTTTAAATAGTATAAATATACGTCTATTGGCCTGTGCATTTATTTCTTTTTAATTAACCGTTATATTTATTGGATACACATATTTGGGTAGATATCCATATTTTTTTTTAAATAGAGGAAATCGACGTCTTCCGGCTGGTGTTATCCAAAGCCTTAATTAAAGAATTGTGACTTCCGGTAGCGTTCGAACCCGTATCCCCATTGTAGAGGAAACCACCGTATAACTAGGTGAGCTTTTAGACCGCCCAGCCAGAAGACACTTATACAGTCATGTAAAATTCAGTCACCCTCTTTAAGTTCGGATCTCTCGAAATCTATGTCTGCTTAATTCTATTTTCATATCCGAGACGCAAACAAAGTAAACTGTAAGGAATAAATGGATTTTATTTATCTTTGGACATTTATTTATTAGTACGATAAATATTAAATTTATTTTATTGACACATTTAAGCGAACATCCAACGATTTTAAATTGTAAATCGCCCTGTGCAGTTGGGAGTCTTAATAAAGTGTAACTTATGGTCTCTTTTGTTTTACGGCTTATCAACCTGAATGGGTTATTTAATGCCGACAAAATTTTTATTGCTGATATTTACAAAAATGTACTGCTGGAATTTTTTTCCAAAATATATTGTTGCTAATCATATTTTACAAAGAATTTCTGGTATTGAAAACTATTTTTTCACGTTCATAGTGTTTTGACCTAGTTTGGGCGTTAACTATTTGCCCATAGATACGACCCTAACAGGTGCTACCACCCTGGGTTAGGGTGGACCTGGGTACACTAGCAATTAAGAGGTTCTTCACGCTCCTCAAAACCTCTTGAACAGAAACCTTGCTGTCGGATGTAGTTTATCGTCATACCTAGGGTTATGCTGTTTAAAATCTACTCAACAAATTACATGCGGTAAATATGAATTTTAAATTAAATAAGTAGCAACATTGGTTTATAAATAAAATCCAGGAATCCTTTAGAAATTACTTTGATTAATTCTGTATATTCCATTTTATTTCATTTAGTTGTCAAGACAAGTGATGAGTTCAAGTATTTCCTTTTTTATTGAAATTCACGTTTGGTTTCCGATTAGCTCTGCTGCTTCCTTCGTTATTGACGTCTATTTGCTATTAATATCTTCCGCGTTATGTTGGCTTTGTCTAAAAATCTGAGAATCTGTTCTTGACATCTAACAAAATTCTGGTCATGTTTTCTCCAATATTGTAAGGGTTTGGCTTTTTTTTTCTGAGAATCATTTTCTTTCTCTCAATTATGAAGTCAATTTTGACCAAGCAAGCTAGCTATGTTTCTTTTTCTTTCTATATAAACTTTGCTGAATTCTTTATATCTTTAATGGCATTGCGGTTATCAGCAAGAGAGGTTCGCCTATCGCCCGGTTCAAACAACCTTCACGTCTTTTGAACAAATTTATAGGTGTATCCGTTGTTTCCTGTTTAGGGTTGGGTTTCCGGTTCCTTTTAGAATCTTCTTATTCCCTTCACTCCTACTAGACCACCCCTGCGTCTTAGCGTTATTATAGCCTTACTTGGGGGGAATGATTTAAAATATATAAAGTATATTTTCTTTTTCCACATACAGACCTATATAAAACCGCACTCATTTGTTGTGTGAACGACAGTGTCTCATGAAGCCAGCCATGGATCTACATTTCTTGTTAATATATATGGCATATCAAATCATCTCCGGATGGTGGAAGATGACGTTGAACATCATATCTTGCAATGTGTCTATTTATATGCCTTGTCATGTCCGACCTGGACATGCACACTCTAGTGCAGATTGGGAATTCAAAGCATGCCATTACGAAATAAAATTAAGCGAAATATTTAGGCGTAAAAATGAATAACTGACATAGAAGTCGAAAGCATCAGAGAAAACATCAAAAATAGATTTAATCGTTAATTCCGAGGTGCTAAATGCCAACAACCCAGAGGAGACACACATGCAGAGGAACAAATAGAAACCAGTTGTAGTAATAACTCTGAAGTACAGAAGCAAATAGAGGAAGATAATGAGAAATATGAGAGAGAAATGGAGATGACAAATACGTCCGATATAAATGAGAGACTGTAAAAGAAATGTCTTCCTAGGAAAGGACAACAATTCCAAAAATAAGAAAAAACTGTCAAATGAAGGAAACCATCAACCTTGCTAACCAAGCAATTAGAAAAAATAAAATGGAAGGACCGACAGAACATGATCGAAATGAATCAATATTTATACGCAGCCTCGGCAATTATCGCAGAAGTAAGTGAAAAAGTAAAAACAACGTAAAAGAATATTTCTGTTTGGAAGAAAATAGAAGCCGAAATAAATAAACTCGAGGACAATTGACACTTTTAACTTAAGTAGACAAGTGTTTCGAGATGAAAGAATGAAAAAAGAGACAACAGAAATGAAGCTTTGACATAAAGAATAAAACTGACGTACCAAAAGTTAAAGAAGATGAAACAACAACTTCAAGCTAAAGCACAGAAAATCAGGCGTTATGAAAAAGAAACAAATTCTTCTGGCAAAACAAGATCTTCAAAGAAGATGGCAAAAAACTTTATCGAGAACTGGAAAAAATAAAATAGAGACAAATAATCCACCTAATATCCAAGAAGTTGAGGAGTTCTCTTGTAAGATGTAGGAAAACTGCAAAATGCACAATGAAAGAGCTACATGGATCAAGCAATAGCGGAAACAACACACACATATAGATAGTCAAAAATAAACGGATACCAATGTTACTGAAACAGCCCCGGCAATCTTCAAAGTCCCAAACTGGAAAACACCAGGAATAGCCCGAATAGTTAAGTATTGAATAAAAAACGCTATCTAGCACCCAGAAAGATCTTGCAAGGGAATACAATGATATAATCATAAACACAGAAAAATGCACCAAATGGCTCATGTGGGGAGTAATATACCTACTCCCAAAAACAGAAGAGACGCAGAACCCGAAGAACTACAGGCCCATCACCTGCCTACCAACAAAATGTACAAAATCCTCACTTTTATCATAACAGAGAGGACATAAAACTTCCTTGTGAAAAACAGTTTTCATTCATCAGAACAGAAGGGGTGTAAAAGAGTAAGTTATGTGTTATGGGAACTTACCCATAATAACATCATGGACTATTCCATACGTAATAAATACTGCGCCACAAGAGGAAGCAGGGAGTTCAGTCTGAAGTCGGGCGACAGGCTGATCGGCTGATCGGTTCAACTCGCTGCCTTCGGGCGGGTTGGAACCAGAACGAGGCTACGCCGAAGAGCGGTGTCCCTTTCGGGGAGGTAAACCAACCCTGAACCCGTTTATACGGCTTCAAAGGGCATATTTTTGGCTGAGCTCACGGCCTCGGAGATCCGACGTTAAACCGGCCTAGTGCCACATGATGCCCTCGTGGGGGGGGGGCAGTGAGTAATACCGCTCCATCTGAAGTCTATAGTTCAGTCTGAAGTCTGGAGTGAAGTCCGTCAGAAGTCTGTCAGTCAGTCAGAGCCAGCGAGTCAGTCAGTCGAGTCAGAGGCAGTCCGAAACAGAGTCGCGTTCAGACAATTACTACTAAACCCTATTGTTCGTACTAACACTTTCTACTTCTCTGTATATATTCCTGTTTGTAATATATCTGTGTTATTCCATATCCGCCTTCGAGTTCTTCTTTATTGGATCTACCTTGGACTATCCCCGTGGTACAGTTTCATAGACGAACAATTTTTGTAATCGTTCGGTCCATTCGTCAGGAAGTATTATCAATTGACATCTGATTTTCTCATTTTGTTGTGTTTATATTAAATTAAAAAATCTTTTACGCGCTACTGATATTAATATATTGATGCGTGCGATTTTACGCGTGTGTGTTTTTGTGTGTGTGTATAAGCCTGTACGCATTTGTATGAGCACATTTCTAGAATGCCGTAGTTATTTCTCTTTTTCATATTTTTTTCTCTTTATATTCTTTCCCTATTTCTTTACTACTTTTTTTTAGCTCTTTCGGTTTTGAATTTCAAAGATAACAACATCATTCTGGGTGTCACAGACTGTACATTTTCAGACTAATTTTCCGCTAATTTCTTAACGTTGGAAAATATAGGTGTGTTACGCTTCTTAAGTATTTATAATTCTTACATAAATTTATTTTTCAATTAATGCTTACATGTCGAATTAAATATTGGTTGATATGTCATCACTGACTCATTATTTATTTTTTGTTATTTGGTAGTTAAGTGTTTCTTTTTTACATAGCTTAGTGGTAACTTAATTATTAAATATCTTAGAGTATTAATACTGGAATTTTAGGTTTATAATTGTTATTGATTGATGTTTGAATATATCCACATACATACACATGCATACATGGACACACATATATCTGTATATATATATATAGACATATGTAGATGTATATTTATAAAATTAATGCCTAAATATCGAAAAAAAGATATGGTTTATACGTCTGTATTTATCAATTATTTCATTTTTCTTTTCTAGTTGCCTATGTAGCTTACTTAGCCTAGTTGTATATTAAATATTAGTTTATAAATTACAAATGGTTATTGTTTGAATATATATATATATATATATATATATATATGTATATATATATATATATATGTATATATTAATATATTTAAATGGTAAAGTAAGTATTTCCTTATATATCTTAATTTTCACGTTATTTGATTTTTCTGATATAATATTTCGTATTTATTTTATCCTAAATATTAGGGTATGGATTACGGAAGTTTAATTTGATAACTGTCTTTATTTGTTGTTGTTTCAATGTGTATACCTATCTATCTATCTATATATATATATATATATATAAATAGATAGATAGATAGATAGACTAACACATTCAAACAACAAATCTATACCTATCTATCTATCTATCTATCTAGATAGATATATGGGTAGGTGTCTGTGCATGCGTATACAATTTATTTAGTATGTCTTCTCTATTTAAAAAAGTGTGTAAAGAAATGAAAATAGGGAAAGAAATTCAAACACGTGTGCCACAAAAAATAACGTTTATAGTAATAACATTATAATTATATATATATATACACCATTATAATTATATAACATTATAATTATATATATATACATATTTCTCTCCCTCTTTCTTTCTCTCGATATATATATATATATATATATATATAAATCTTACAAAATGATTACGAGTTTTGACCCATATGTGTCATAAATAAAATTGATTCCTGATGTTACTCATTTTTTATAATGTAAGATCTTTATATTTAAGCATTATATATTTTTGCAGATAATGTATTCAGTTAACAGAATAATGTATTCCGTCAACAGAATATTTAAAAATTGACGTCATGATGAAAAAAAAAAAACATTCTAGGATAAAAATTTTCATAACAGAAGGAATTAAAATAAAAAAAAAAAACGGTATTCAAATCAGCTGAACATTATTTCAACTTTTCGCAAAGAAAACCAAGTCTTGTGTTTTTAAATACGTTGATCAAATTGTGAAAATTCGATTTTTTTCTCATTTCCACAAATAGAAAAATACAAAATATTCTGCGTGTTTTTAAAGATTTCCAATATCAAGACAAAAAAGTATTCAGCTAGCTGTGTCTGTTTTCTCATTTCTGTCAACGTCATTGTGAGCGGTGTAAGAGCTAAGGAAAAAAAAAAATAATAATTGCAATTTTGAATTTGATGAAGGTACTTATAATGACACAGCATAATTCCCTGAATCCTGTTATTTTAGTATTTCGTTACTTGTAAAATACACAATCAACCTGTAGAAGCCGTATCTATCATTAACCAAAAAACATTTACAATTTTATTGGCACATCAAGAGATATTACAATTTATTCAATATCTAAAATCATGAAAATCGAATATCGAATATGGATAAAAAATTTCTTTTAAGAATTAATGGAAATTTTAATAAATTGAAAATTAATAATTATTTTTAAAAAGATTACGAATAGCAGCCATTTTGATTATGTATCAGCTAAAGAAATAATGGACAGAAACCAGCAACGTTTTATTTACTTAATTCGTTAAAGTAGACCAATAATACAACACCAGAGTATCTCTGTATAATTGATAGCATCGTTAGAAAGCAGGAGCAGTAATGTGAGGAGGATAAAATGCAAACAAGTAGAGAAGTTCAATAATGGGGACATTACATAATTCACACACAGTGGCGTTGACTACGTTAAAATAATGAAAGTAAAAAAACATGGACAACATATCAAATTTTACTGGCTAGAAAATCGTAAATTACTGTTGTGTACAAATTTTGTTGTAGAATGGTTGCAGCTGTCTTCGTGCTCAACATGATGAAGCTCAAAGAAAAGAGAAAAGAAATAAATCTAAGCTCGAGAAATGAAAAGAAAACTGTAAAAAGAAGAGATATCTTCGCTAATTTGGTTAAGAATCATTAACATTCCAAAAGTTGTTCGGAATGCTGAACAAAGAAAAGAAAAGTAGTGGCACTTATATGGCAGCATATGCATGCCGACATTTTGTGAAAAATATGGAACACGCTGTCTTTCCTTATATAGTACTATACCTGGAATGGATCTTTTGAAAAGGTGAGTTTACAACTAAAATAACACGAAGGATAGGCTTAATATTCCAAATAAGTATAAGAATGAAGAAGAAAAGTCGTCTCCACAAGAATTAGGGAGAGTGAAATAAGAATATTTTGTAGGGAGAAGGAAGACGATAGTGACACATGGAAGTGTAGACTGTAAAAATACCACCCATCCTTTTTAAAATTGACAGAATTACCGAGCAATATGCTCACAATAGAAAAAAAAATACTTTCTCTAACTCGTTCCCCTTGATATGTCTTATAAGCACTTCTATAAATAATAATTAACACTGTTGGGGACATGCAGGTTTGTTAATTATATCAGAAGGGTTTTTGTTAATGGATGCGTGTTTTACTGCGTCCCGAACAAATAAACAAATTAAACTTTTAAATGCAATCAAGAAAACGAGACATATAAAGTTTAGAAAACAATGCAACATTTATATACAATTTATCAATATACAGATTGGACAAATCAGTGTGTGTCGTGTGCACAAAATGTATGTGTAATTGTTTGATACGTGAATGTCTCTTGTTTGTGTCGAATATCGTAATTATGAATAATAAGAGTTTTCGGAAAGAGTTTCTTAGAGTAGTATACCCTTAATCGTATTTGGTGTTTACTTAATTTTTGTAGTGAATATAATTCAATGTACATAAGCAAAGTTGAGAAAAGTGTTCACAGAGTCGATCGTTGAATGTTCGAATGTGAGTCAGTAAATGTTTTCGTGCGCGGCAAAATTATGATTTAGAACGGCGTGGAGTATATTGGTAATTACTCTACGAATTCGTAAGACTGACTAACTGGAGTTGGTAATTGTCTTTAACGTCTGGTCAGCAATGACTAAGACGGGAGTCGGTGAAATGTTACATCTTGAAACTTGGTAATTACTGCTCCTCTTCTCCTCGAAGGTTCAAACGTTCTCTCTTTATATATCCACCGGGTGGCTCACTCGAATTTGGCGCAATTTCAGTTTTTGCACGTGAACTTAAAGTGATTGACCAATGGGGTTGCTTGCTTCGTTTCTTGCCGTTTTTATTGGTCGTAGCTTTTAGGTACGTGGGCGTACGATTTGGACTCTGCTTTTGTTAGGTTGGAAAGGTAAGGATAATGGATGAGTCCACAACACTTTCCATTATTATAAACAATCTTTGTTGGTTGTTCATGTTTTGTTAATTAAATTTTATGCAAACATGAGTTACACTGGCCAAGAAAAGTGAGCATCTGTTTTTCTGATCGAGGTTTACGAGTTATTTTGCGTTAATTTTAATTTCTTGATTAAAAAAAAATGAAATCTATTTTTGTCTTTCACGTCACCCTTTTTGTTCTACTATAAACTGATCAATTTTCAATGATATTTATTTTCTGTTGTGAAATGGAAAATATGACACCGGATTCAAAACGAAACTTGCAATAACAAAAGATGCCTTCCAAAAACTAAGCAAACGATCAAGGAACAGAAATATTTCGCTACAAAAAAATATTGCTGAAATGATGCGTGATAAAAATTTCCGTATATGATAGTGAATAGATGAAGAGAAGACTTGAGGCAACAGGAATGCCGTTCTACAGAAGGATGATGAGAATAGCGGAACACGTAAGCAACAAAGAATTATTAAGGGAAAAATGAAACAAAATACCCAAGATCAGAAAGAGAAAAATCTTACATTTCTGAGACACCCATCGAGGTAGGATAACTTGGAAAAATTGACTCTCACATATTGAAGTGAAAAAGCCTAGTAGGAGGATGCGATCACCTAACTGATGAGATTATGCGTACGAATGACAGAAGGGGAATGAGAAGTGTGATAACATAAATATTACTACATAGGATAGGCGGTCGTGGAGAATTAATATCGCCCATTTGTTGAAGGTACACGGTCTGGTGAAGAAGAAAATGCAATTTTAAATGAAGTCAGTTTTAACTCAAAAACCCTAATTATGTTTGAAAATGAAGATTACATTTCTTTTCGTTGTGTTTTGCATGTGATATAAAAACAATTGGTCTAAAAGGTAAGAAATGTAATAAAATGGGTTAAGGAACAAAGATAATTTATTACGGTCTCAATATAAATTTCAGACAATGTAATATATATATATATATATATATATATATATATATATATATATATTACGCATGTGAAATGTTTGCGTGGTCGTCTATAACGATTTTTACGAGCGCGTCAATAACGGCAAACGCGTTCAGGAAACTTTCATTACAGATAGAATTTACTTAAAGGAACGATTAATTAGCTTATCTTCATTCTCTGCCTGGTGGCAAACGCTGCTGGTGGCGCCAGGGGTGGCTGTCCGCCATAGCCACCGAAACCGTGACATCACCCTGGTCGGCGGCTGATGAAGACAGGGTATCGCACGTGCTAACACATTTGTATATTAATATATATATATATATATATATATATATATATATATATATATATATATATATGTATATATATATATATATATATAATTATTTTTTATAAAAAAAATTATAACTTAAGTATGTTATAAAATCACTACAAAAATAGCCATTTTGTTTCAACACACTCTGTGTCTTATCAAGTGATGATGTTGAAAATAAAATAAATGGTTTTAAAAGTTACAGATTAATTAACGATCTTACACTAGGGGGAAACATTGTTACAAAAGCTAGAATAACCAATCAAAAACCAAGTATAGAAAGATTCAAAAGCTTGACAACGAAATCGTGTTATAATAGCTATTCAGATCTTTAAAATACGTGTAATATTAAAAATAATTTATACTAACCAATAATTATTAAATTATATGATAAAATTTAATATTAAAATTAAAAACTGGCAATTTTAAATTCCAAATTTAATGGTTATTACAAAATGGCTATTTTTGTATGGATTTTATAACATAGTTATTTTATAATTTTAAATAAATAATTATATATATATATATATATATATATATATATATATATATATAGAGAGAGAGAGAGAGAGAGAGAGACAGACAGACAGACAGACAGACAGGGAGAGAGAGCTGCGAACGTCAGTGTGCCACACTTTTTCAATTTTACTCCTAGTGTCCGTAGCCCAACATATCATATTATTTTGGAATAAGACCGACTCTGTGAGCAAAATAACAACAGCCCACCCCGGAGCCAGATCTGCAATCCTGAAATTTGGGATTCGCAAGTGTTTTTTTACTGCGATACTTTTCGGCGTTTTTTCCCGTGATTTTTTGCGACGATTTTTTCGTACGATAATAATTTTTACAAATTGGAAATGAATTTGGGAATAATTGATATTAATTGCGAAATCCAGTGAAAATCACCCATAAAATAAAGATAATAGTCTGTACGGAAAGTAAGGACCCCCGCACATCAAACTGTCTTTAAATTAAGTGGCGACAGAAGAATTATCGTTGAACTTTTAAAAGGTAAGTTTAAATATTAATGTAATACTTAAATGAAGCGATCGATTTTGAGTTCTTCTGTAGTTTAGTGTCGACTCTCGCATACGGCAGCCGTATGCCTCGCAAAAAGTAATCTTTGCCAACTGAGGACCAGATTTCAATCAAAAGAACCAATCCTGCAGCGACGAAAGAAACATCCTGTGAAAATGAAAACGCAGATCAAACCTCAGCCAGGAGAGATTCCCATGTGAATCTGCAAAGATTTATGGACTCTTAAACTCCTGAACAAGCTGAAGGCCCAATCAAGTGCGAGCTTAATTGCCGCCAGATAAGGCTGAATTTAAGTAATACAATAAATCAATAGAATGTCTTCAACTCGATGAAACTGCTTGAACTGATTACATGTTTTTTTTTTGGCTCAGTGTGTGAAAAACTTAAACTACTAACCTAACAGAGGAACGTTAGTGATTTCGTGACGAGAACATCTTTGACATACTTTTTAAAAAAATTGGTGATAATTACAAATATTTGGCACCGCAACACGTGTACAAGTTATGTATCAAGCTTTTTATGTCAGACGATAAAAAGAACTAGAAACAGGCTAAAATTTGCTCGTCCAATCATATGGCAAAACTCTTAAATGATTGTAACTTTTGCCTCATTGAGATTTCTTGTTAAAATAAGAACTCGGTAGAAACTCAAGTAGACATCTGGTTTCAATAATTCGTCCAACGTCTTATTCAGATGGAATATCCGTAACTGGTTTTACATGACTTGCTTCAGTAGAAAATAAATCTGATACCGAAACGTCAGACGATAATTCTTAAAAATGATTGCAAAATAGAGTTTATATATGCTTAAACTATAGAGAAGATTTAGGAAAATAGTGTTTCTCCGAACTTTTAATTTCAAAATGGAAATCCAGAGTTTGTTCCAAAATTGTGAAAAGGAAATATTTTATAGCCACAAAGAAAACGATCGGTGGTTTTAATGAAGTACATATCAGAAAAGTAATGAAAGACCCACATTTTATAAACCTAGTGACTGAAATTAAATAAAGAGCACGGTAAAAAAATTGCGCCTGTCATGAAAAAGCGTCCTATTTATTAAAAAGGCTGAAAACTACAACCTTTTATTTGAAATATTGCTTGAAAGTGTTCATCTTTTGAGATGTAACATGAGCAACCCTTTGCTGAGCAGCCATCTTGATGAATCTCCTGTTAACATTTTAATATGATTCAAGATGTTAATGTCATGGGGGAGATGAAACAAACACATGATGTCAGATAATTGTTAGAGAAATCAAAAACACTGTACTCGTTTAAAAAATGTGTCTCATGAAGATGGGCGAACACTTAATAGGAAACAAAAATCTCCGTTGCCCGTACGAGCGGTTCTTTTGTATTTTGTTCTTGTGTTAATGCTTGCCACTTCAACGAAACACTAATGAATTTTTCACAGGAACCGACCCAGAAATTGAATTCGCCACTGCCAGGTAACATGATCCGCTTAACTAAAGCTTTCGCCCCTTATATAAGGTATCCAATAGGATTTACAGTTATAGAATTCAAATACAAGCGTTCTTATTGCAATGAGTCTATTTTGATTGTGAATTATTGTGGTTTATATCATTGTTTTTTTTTAATTACATTATCGTTCAAGACCTTAATGATCACGTCTCTCTCCAGATTTCGTTTCTCTTTCTGAGAACTTTCTTGGGGAAGATATTGGGGTGTTGCCCTGTTTTTTCCGCAACTCTGAGTCCAGAGAAGTTCTTTTCCTTGATAGGCTGCCAATCAAGCCAAGATACACGTATCTGTTTAAACTAAAACTGGTGAGTGGAAAAAGAGATGGATTCATACTTTTCACAAGCATTTGTACAAAATAAACGCAACACGCGGGAACAGAATTCGATCTCCGATTTTCGATTTCCATTCTGTGTCCATAACCGTCATGCGAAATGCACGTTAATTATTTACTAATTTTATTTTAGATGTGGCACAAAGTCGAAAGTATGGAGCATCCAGTGAGGATCGAACTCACTACTCATTCGTAATTGATCTCGCAAAGACAAACTTACCAACCATTACACCACATCGAAGTTCCCGTAAATGATTTAATAAGCGTAGCTTAGACGTGGCACAAGGTCGGCTGTATAGTACTCGCTTCACGGGCAAAAATACTCCTCACTGGTCTAGTGAGACAAGCTTCTTGACTATTACACCACACCGAGTTGCCCGTAAATTATTTTCTAAATGTAGCACACCGTGAGAATCGAACTCTCTACTCAGTCGTAATTAATCTCGCGAGACAAACTTACCATCACACCACGCCGAAATACCCGTAACTGATATACAAAGCGTAGAACTGGCACAAAATCGGCAGTATAGAGTACTAGCTTCAGGAGCGAAAATAATCCTCACATATCTAGGGAGACAAGCTTCTTAAACATTACACCACTCCGATGCGCCCGTAAATTATTTTGTAAGTGTAGCTTAGATGTGGTGCACGGTGAGGATCGAACTCACTACTCAGTCGTAATTGGTATTGCGAGCTAATTTTTTTTTTTATCCATTACGTCACATCGAAATGCCCAAATGCACGTTAATTACATACTGTGTCTACTTCATAAGATATATATATATTTTTTTTTTATCTCCGTCCCGGAAAAGCACAGAAATATACTGGTTACGTTGCTATGCCCGTTTTTAGTCTATTGTCTTGAAACGTATCGACCGCGGCTAGAAGGGGATTTGAAAAAAAAAAAAAAAAAGAAAACACAAAGAAAAAAAAGTGATGGGCCGAAGCTTGATAAATAAATAAGAGAATCAAAAAAAGAAAGGGAGAACCGCAATTAAATTTGAGCGGATTGCTGAAGGTTTCTGGTTACTGCGAAATTTCTGCTTGTGCGCATTGGACAAGCTTTTAGGTTACGTGCCGACCGAAAGCCTTGGGGAAGTGAGAAAAGTTGCATGTCAGGAACAGAATCGATACTCCATTAAGAGAGACGCCTTGCAGAGAAGTGGTCGTTATGTACATCCATTCCGCCAACCATCTTAGGGAATTCGCTCTTGGATCTCAAAACCAGATTATTTCGACTCAATGCGCTTTCTTTTTGCGAAGATTTCTTGCCTTTATTTGTTTTATCTGACTTATTCCTCCCCCATCTTCTATCGAACTCTTCTTTATTCCTCACGTCTTTCCTCTTCAATTTCCGTCTCTCTCACTCTCTCTCTCTCTCTATATATATATATATATATATATATATATATATATATATATATATATATATATGGATATATATTCCTAATTTGTTACTTCATTTCTTTTTACATTTATTTTTTTTAACCTCTTTTTCTGTTTATTGTCTTTGGTTTTCCTCATTTTGTTGTTAACCGGTTCCTTTCGTCTTTTTGGGGGTGGGGGGGTCGGGCGAAGAGAATGTTTCTTCTTTTCTTTCAATCTTTCTTTTCTTCACTGTTTTCTATGTTTCTAATCCTTTCTCTTTTTTGTTGTATTTCTTTTATTTTTTCATTTTATATTTATTTAGGTTTCTCTATCTATCTATCTATCTTCATCTATCTATCTATCTATCTATCTATCTATCTCTATCTATCTATCTATCTATCTATATATATATATATATATATATATAATATTAGTGGTAAATATACACATACATATGCAAAATAAAAATATATATATACATACATGCATACACATACATATATATTTTTGAATAAAAAAATTCCAAGAGGATAAATTACTGAGTTTTTTGAATTGTAGGCCTGATGAAGTGGATCGTATTTACGATTCCAATGGAATAAATTATGACCATGAAATATTAATGTTTAAGACTTTTTATTATTTTTTATATATATATATATATATATATATATATATATATATATATATATATATATATATATATAATGATTCTTTCATCTCCTTCAATCTTCATTAATTTGAACGTCATTTTTGGTGTGGATTTATTTTTCTTTATTTTCTTTTTTTTCTTTTCTTATTTTCTTGATTGATTTTCTTACTTTTTTTCATTTGTTTAATTCGTTTTTCTTCATAATTTTACACTTTTAAATAATGCCTCAATCCGTTTATTTTTTGCATAATCATTTTATTAATTTAAAAACTATAGTCCTGAATTTCTTATTATTTTTGTCATCTCTTCTAACGTCCGTATTTTCTGTATTTTTTACTAGTTTCCTTCTTTCAAAATCTTCGTCCTTTCTTAATTTCTACTTTCCTGTCTTCATTTTCTAGTTTTCAATTTGGTCTTGTTCGCTTTATATATTTTATCATTCCTTCTTTTTTATTTTCATTACACATTTTGAAACATTGTCTATTTTTGTCTATTTCTCATCTTGTGTTTTTTTTTTCTTATTTCCCTCTACTATTCACTTATTCATTCATTTTGACACTAGTTAACGGCTATTTTGTTTTACTCTCCGTGAATCACCCTGAAAAAAAATGTGTACTATCTTCATGACGCCTGAACTCTTTATGTTCGTGCTCATTTGGCGCGCTGTTGCGGAAGGCAAGAATCAATTTGAATGGGTTTCCGCCCGGGTCGTTAAATCATGTATCGATCATAAAACACATCCATAATTTTTGCAATATATTAGTGCAGAAATACTCGCTTGAAGGGGGTTTAAATTCCAAATCAAGCCATTTACTATTTAGAGAATTTACATTGCACTTATTGGAAAATTATATAAACGAATGAATAAATCAGCAGAAACGACTCTCTAATTAAAGTATGTTAAAGTACATTTCGAATTTAAAATTAATTTCACGTGTTATCATTTTGAAAAAGATAAATGCAATCAGTTTTGAGAATTCTGTACGTACATATATTTCTCGATGAACATTTATTTATCGAGTCACATTGCTTCTCTTTAATGCCAGTGATATTCTGTTTTACGAGAGTATTTTTTTTTTATACAGGCGACGGCAATTGACAGAGTTGCCGGGATTTGAAAAACTGACTCTGTGAAAGAACATAAGTCTAACAATTAAAGTGAAAATTTATTTAATGATTCACATATAAGAAAAGAATCATAACATGAATTAACAAATATTAATTTCCTCTTGTTTACTTTGTAGGAGTAATGGATAACGGCTCGGATTGAGGAATCGGAAAACCGAATTCGAATCCCAGTCAATCCATTGCATACGCTTACGTATTAATACCCTTGGGAATAGTATGAATCTTCTTCCCCCACCACGCTATTGGTAAATATCAGAACAGACTGGGTTCTATAGCCTTGGATAGCAACTGGTCTACTGTAGAAAAAATGGCAACCTACTGCAGGAAAAATCAAAAGATACATGATCGCCTAAGCGTGTATTACGCATGGCACATAACTGACTGACATGTTTATTTAGTACGTCAGAAATAAAAAAAAAGATCATCTCTTGTGTTTGAGTAACATTTGAGCAAATAAAGTCAATAATTTCCCAAAAGACCCCGGCATGAATGATTAGATATACATATCAAACAGAGCATTTTTGTTTTTTTTACAAGTGGCGCTAAACGAATTTCGTCTTGATTGAAATAATGTATAATGGGATTTGCCTGTGACTAATCGACAGACAAAATTCATTCTTTGGTCATTACTTGCTCTTCCTTGTTGGAATTTAAATTTAATTTTAAGAAGTAAATTCGAGAAAAAAAAAACTGACAGAGACTTAGAAACCTAACTTCTAGTAGTTTTGATGTAAATTCTAAAATGTTTCCTCTTATATTCCCCGTATATTGCTGTTTATAAATCACATTTTCCCTATAAAATATTTAAAAAAACACTCTGCTTCCTATAAATCGAAGGTCTTTCACGGGAGTTATATTTTGGGGGGTGGGGTGAGTTTCAGCTTCCCAGTTACATTCGATTCTGAGCCCTTTAAATCAAAACAAGTCCAGTGTTTCAAAATAAATTAACATCGACTGTTTATTTTCGTTATTCACAATGGCCGCATCGGACGGCAATGTCTTATTAGGAAAATTGTGCAAAAAACGGCAAAATCTGAATTTAAACTGGATTCAAATATGATATCAGCTGAAAAGGAAACTATCTCAGCAGCTTGAGCACTGCTAATTTTCTGACCCATTGAACAGTGTTTGAATACAAAGAATAAATTAGAAGACTGACATTTGATCGAAGAAAAAATAAATATTATGTTGCTCTCACTTTTTCTAAGAAGAGAGCAGCTTGCCTACAAAGAAAAGTTGGAATTTTAAAAGTCGATATAACTTAGGTTCTAACACTAAATATTGTTGCAGATGGCAAATGATCGCCTAAGAACTTAAATTGAGTGTTTATTTTCGATATTCTCAATGGCCGCATAGAACGGCATAGGCTTATTAGGAAGACCGTGCTAAATTTTCCGTATTAGGTTGGATTAACTCTTTTTCAAAACCTACCATGAGTTTTCGAAGATCTAGTCGAAAATCGCTCTACAGAAATTCCTTTTATATTGCATGTAATTTGCTATTCTTTAGAAAATAGTTATTCATTTTGGATAAGCTTATTTCTGTATTCAAAGTTACAGTTATCTAATTTACAATTTGTACTCCATCCATTTTGACCAAAACGTCACGATAAGTGAGGATTTCAGGCTACAAGAAGATTAAGTTTCATCAGCATTACCCACTCTAATTTTTTTCTACTTATTACATTCAAATATTCTATAGTTAAATTTGGTACTTCTACTCTCTCTGTGATGAATTTGTCATCATTGGTCTGGATGGTAACATCTGTTAGGGTCCCAGCTATGGGCAACCAGTGAACTCACAAACTGGAATCAAAACACTATAAAAAATATAAAAAATACATTTTCGTAGAAAAATACCAGCAATACATTTTCATAGTAAAACAACAAAATACCAGCAATACATTACAGGAAACCCTCGATTAGTACGGTTAATGTGTACATTTATAATTATAAAAAATCAATTTTCAAATATATGGTTAAACTGAAGAATGTTTTACCAGATTGGTGGAGGAGTTCAAGGTCGAGAAGTTGCGTCTTCATATGATGACGAGGGACTCAGTCGATGAGTTCGTCCGTATCAAAACTGACACCGAATGGTCGACAGTAGAAGCTAGCCAAGAAGCAGAATCCAGCCTGCAAACCAAGGAGATTTTGAGGACAACCCAAACCAATCGAGCCAGCCGACATGCCTAAACAGCACAAGCAACCAATGTTTCTTCATACTGGGTCTAAAGGAAAAACGAGACATGGTAATTGAAGAAATCAGGAATATTGAGGAAGAGTAGCGAACAACTGCTTCTGTTTCTTAGTCCAAACAATGCGCTAGAACTACATGAAATGATATTGATCCAATGAAGCTATCATGGAATGCCCTGACTGCAATGGAATCCTTGACAATATCATTACTCCTGCGCTCTACCCATGATCCCTTGCCAAATGCGACCAACTTCAAACTTTGGAGGTACACTGACGCAGATGTATACTCATTATGTTAGTGTGATCGAAGCGCTTTACATCACGTGCTCTCTGCATGCTTGCAATCACTGTAGAAATACACGTAGCGTCAAAACAAAATCCTGGAAGTGGTCATGGACTTAGTCATTACACAGTGTGAAGCAGGCAGAAAATAGCCTGTAACCTAAGCTCTGTTTTCACAAGGAAGGCGAACGCCTTGTACGGTAGACCCAAATAACTCCCAACGTGACGTTACTTAGTGGAGCACGTGATTGAAGGGTGCTAGTTGACCTTAGAACACCGCTTTAATTTCCGGTATATATCATTCTGGCAGACGCCCACCCTGTCATTGTAGCTTGGTCTGATTCAAAGAAGTTTGTCTTCCTAGTAGAATTAGCGGGTTCTATGGGTGGAGAACAGGGAGGGGGTACACGGAAAATGGGTGGGGACATGTCATGTGCAACCTATTGAGGTCGGGTACTGTGGATTCCTTGGACGCTCAATCGTTTCCTTCCTTTTGAATTTGAGCGGGAGATTGACACGTACTTCGCATCGTCTCCAGACCACAGCTCAACAGCAATCGAGCTGGATTTGGTCAAGATCCCAAATAAACAAAGTTTATTAAAACCATGCTCCCAACACAGTGCTACTTCCGACGTGAAACGCATCTGTTTACCTTCCATTCTACGTCATTGATAACGATCACAAAGAGCACGTCGTGTATTGATTAAAAATCAAAAGCAAACGCTTTTAATATAACACTGAAAGTTTGACTTACAGTTGAACAAAACCCTCAAGAGACTGACACCTCTACACAAAAAACGCAATACGCTGTCCAGTGCCAAAAGCTGTTAATGGCATCAGGATTTGGCAGTACAGACTTAGCCACCAAAACTGTGTAGCCTCACCTGGTTGGCGGCTGGGCAAGGGTTTCGCATATGCTTTCACACATTGTATGTAGAAAACAGGTATTTTATATAAAATGTAATGCTGGTATTGTTACGACAAAAATGTTTTTTATACTTTCGCAGTGATTTGCTTATAGATTGGACCCTATCGGGTTCTGCCACCCCGGGTCAGTGTGGATCTGTAAACATCAGCAATTAAGAGGTGGTTCCACACTCTTCAAATCATCCTGTTCAGAGGCCTTGCTGAGGATGTAATTTATCGTCATACCCAGGGCTTGCAAGTCAAGGATCAATCGCTATCTGTTCTTATCCTTAAGACATTAATATCATCTTTGATTCATATCACATAGTGGGCACTTCAATGCGATGTACGTGTTAGCAAGCTTGTCTCTCGCTAGATGAATTACGGCTGAATAATAGATTCGATCGCTCACTGGATACCCCATACATACGGCCTTGCGCCACATAAAAGCTACGCTTAAAAAAACCCAGCATATTACACACATCATTCATCATAACCATTCAGACTGTAACCACTATACTGAGGGGCTCTTGAGCCTTGTATTAGTTGTAACGTGTACGAATCTAAAAGATGAACCAAATGAATCCATGAAAAAGGAATGGAGGACAGTTATAATTGGTAAAAATATATTTTAAAAGCTGTTACTTTTGACAGGCGTGTAATAATAATATATATATATATATATATATATATATATATATATATATATATATATATATATATATATATATGAATCAACTAATGTTATCTAGCATTGCCGTAAGGCCTTATCTTTCTCACAAAATGTGCTCAGGTCATTTAACCATAAAAATATCGTTAATGGATTCTTGCCTACTAATGTAACTTATTGCAAGTCAGTCGCCATGTTTCTGAAATCTCGTAAGGAAGATTGCCAAATATAAAACCAAGGTAGGTACGTAGGGAATGTAAAATTATTAGCCATACAATCAGTATGTTCTTGTCGAGAGATGTGCTGTCATAATAGTAGCATTTAGTAGCATGAATCGGAATCGTTTAGGGCTGGGTCTATCGCTAAATTTGCTTCGCGAGGATTTATCTGCTATAGCAATTTCTGACTACTTTTTCTAATTAAATCTCAGGACGCGTTATTTTCTAGCTTAGTACGTTATTTTCACCTAACGTTGATAAAAGCCACGGAGTTTCGAGCTGATCTAGACAGAGCTTACAAATAAAGTTTGCATCATGTTTCTTCCCATATTTTCCGACTCTAGACTTACTTGCGATTTGCCTGTTAATGAGAAAAACAAACCGAATAGACAAACAGAGTTCAAACCCAGGAATTGTGCAGTTATCTCACATTCGCAATAATACTTTTGTCAAAGACATGGATCCATTTTTCTGCTGGTTATATTTTAATTTACAGACTCATATCTCTATATACTTACCTGGGAACCCTTGTTCTGTGACCTGTGAATTTATAGCCCCGATTCCGTAATAAAAAACGCTAAACTACATGTTCTTAATAATAATAATAATAGCAACAATGGATGGTTTAAATATATTAAAATCAAAAGAAATAAATCTTTGAATGCAGTTTATCCATCCTCATTGAAACTGAATGTATTTTGGCTTAAAAATTATCATGGTGTTTGAAAAATGTTAGTCAGTGGCCGAATGATCCGGGGAACATGGTGGGTTTAACAAAGTCTCGTATCCTAAGCTGGTTAGATACAACTGTGTCATCCTTGCAAACATGTCTTCCAAGAAATAACATGAAGAAGAAGAATTGGACTTCGTCGATTAGCCAGTACCAGTTTTAATGTGAATTTTATCCAATTGCCTGTCGTAAACGTCGGAAGTTGTGCTTTGGCTACAGTCCGGAAAAGGAAAAAAGTCAATGGTGGACCACCAGACAGTCACCTTAATCTGCTGGTGGTGCAGTTTCGGTTTTGTAAAGTGTTTAGATCCTTCGTCATGATCAACGTATCCAGCCGATCGTTTGCTACTGTCATAAAGGATTCATTTCACATCACATGTTACTATTCGATCAAGAAATGGATCATTTGAATTTCGCAGATAGAGCATTGGACACACTTATGAAAAGTTAAACAGTTGGAACCCATCTATCGAGTTTTATGATATTGCCAATTTTTCTATCAGATTCAATATTTTTGATATATCGACAGATATTATCAGAAACATTACTCTATCACTTTAACGTGGATTTTGCTCGAGTAGTTTTTTCAGATATCGATTATCAATTGCAGATTGACAATCTCTTTCACCTTGATCTCCATGATATGTATCGCCAATGCGGAACTTCAGAAAACATCACTGTACTGCCCGATCACAAGTGGGTCCTTCATCCCACCCTCCCTTAAAGTTGGCAGTCGTTTGAGTAGCATTATTAACAACCTTGAAGTTATTAAAGAAATAAACCCGGTCTTCTAATTTCATGTTAAGATGAGGGGGTTTTATTGTTTTAAGTTAAATTCTGAAAGAGATTAATATGAAATCAACAAAGAGAACAATTTAATCATTAGGAATGCATAATATATTTTTGAGTAAATAGTACAATATATTAGAAAACAATTAAAAGGTTTATTCTAATACCAAAAATTAATTTTCAATAACCTAATAATTAGATCTGAGTAAACGATCACAAAGGAGTATATATATAAAGAAGTATAAGTATATATATATATATATATATATATAATGAGAATGAAAATAATATAAGATCTAACGTTCACAGCATTAATTCAATAGAGTGCTCAATAGCAAGAGTTGAGCAATTATTATTTTTTTATAATTTTTATATACGGTCAAAACAACTTACTCACTACAAAGATGTCTTCTTGTTTCGATGTGCATGCATCTCGACAGGTGAAAACCAAGAATGGTTATCTTATAAAAAGGGTTATCATATAAAAATGTTTCCATAATCATTTTTGGTTCTCACCAGTCAAAATGTATGCACATCGAAACAAGAATGCATCTTTGTAGTAAGTTGTAAAAATCATATATATATATATATATATATATATATATATATATCGAAACGTAGAGAGAGGGTGAGATAGGTTACAAAAATAAGGTGTGTATGAACAGTATTCAGAACTTAATTTTAGATATCTTTTAAACATGACAATAGTCCTGCATTCTTTATTTGCATCCTACAGATGAGGACTACCAGCCTGCAATATATTGTTTTATGTCTCTTGAGCTGTAAACACTTTTGACACAGATTCTGTCTTTCTTTTTTTTATAAGCAAAAGTCTTTCACGATATGAAAAATCATGACCAACTCTCAACAATATCTGCTTTTTTGTTGCTCAAAGTAAATTTCCACCTTTTACCATACAATTTCCTTTCTTCATTTTTCATACAAAATCATTTGGTAGTTTACTCATCGCTTCCAGCTGCCTGTTACCCCTCCTTCCGTCTTGTGTTTGTTTAATTCTCTAAGCCCACCGTCTTACGTCCCTCGGAAATGTCGTCTTTTTCTGATTGTAAATAATGTTGTTCCTATTTTCCTTAAGACCTCAACGTTGGTCACGTGTCCTCCTTATCTTATTCTTTGCATTCATCGGCAGAGATTGGTCACTTCGACGTCATGTAATGCTTAGCAAACTTGTCTTGCTAGATCAATTACGTCTGAGTAGTGAGTCCCCACTGGATGCTCCACACTTTCGGCTTTGTGCCACATATAAGCGACGCTTAGAAAATTATTTGGGTATCTCGATGTGCTTTAACTGTTATCAAGTTTTTCTCGTTCGAACAAAGACTGATTAGGGAGTTCGATCGACACTGTGTTCCCCATTTAGGCACCTCGATACGGTGTTATTGTCAAAAAGCTTGTCTCTTTAGATCAATTACGAATGAAGAGTGAGTTAGACCGACACTTTTCGGCCTTGTGTCACATCTAAGTGACACTTAGAAAAACATTTGGACACCTCGTTGTGGTGTAATGGTTAGCAAACTTGTTCTTGATTGATGAATTACAACTGAGTAATGAGTTCGATTCTCATTGGGTGCTCCATAATTTCGGCCTTCTACCACATCTAAGCTATTCTTGATCTGGTGTAATGGTTAGCAATCTTGTCCCGCTAGAAGTATTACGACTGAAAAGTGATTTCGATCCTCACTGCGTGCCCCATACCTTTGACATTGTGTCACATCTGTACAGGAATTGACCGACTTTCTTTGGAATATAAGAGATTTGATATTACATAGCTGCCCAGTACCCATCCCTTTCTTACTATCATTAATTCTCTTGTCTTAATACATTTTCTAGATATCTTCCTCGTAACAAGGAGCACCTTAACACTTACGTTTCACGTCTTTCGTCGTCTCTTTGTACATTACAACGTTAAATTTCTATACCTGATTGATTTAGACGTCTCCAACACACGTAACACGCATTGAAGTGTCTCTTTTGCGGGAAAGAAATGTACGCTCTTTCTTCTTGCACTTTAACGTTTTTCTTCTTGCTTCCCTTTACAGCCTTAAAAGAGATATTTCATTTTATTTTCTGTGTTTGCAACCATAGCTGTATCAACCCTCTATCTTGTGTTCGGCTTACGTTCGCCATTAATAACCCCTTGTTGGTTTTCAAGTTCGTTTAAGATCATTTGGCTTATTTTCTGTAAGGCTTTTTTTCGATATACACTTATCCACTTTCGAATTCTTCTGCCATATATTCCGTGTATAGATCCTCAAATGACGACAATACTAGAGTTTGTTTGAAAGTGTATTTTGCCTATCTTAAAAAGCAGGATATGCCCTACAGTGTTAACTATTTTATTTTAAATTCATTGTTAGTTTTAAATAAAACAATGAACTTCAGATAATATAACAGTTGTCACAATGGATAAATTTGAATTAAATTCCATTCAAGTACTGCAACCCATTAAGATCGTGAAGGCACAACATTTGTTCCAGCCATAACAGCAACAATGTGTCTAGTACAAGATAGCCTGGTGGAACCCATTCCTCTTTAGGTGGATTTATTTTCAGGTTTCTCTTTTCCAGGCTGTTTTTCACATCAAGGCAAGACAATAGAATAAGCAATGATATTTAACCCATATCTGGGAAGAGAAAGGTTGGATACATATATTGTCCATAATGTATTTATGTGAAATTGAAAATGAACTCGACTGAAATTCGAACTCA
>CAHIKZ030003337.1:210000-227500 GCA_903632075.3 Acanthosepion pharaonis | reverse complement strand
ATCAGTTTACAAACATTAAAATCACTATATAATATATTTTTTAATTTTTGTATTAAAAATTGTTAATATTTAATACATAACTAGTTCACTGCCTAATACCTAAACCTAACTCTTAACCCTACCTTTAACCCCTAACTCTAACATTTTCCATGCTTCCAACTGATGCTAAATATCATACCATAGTAGAAAACGAATAGTCGACATCATACTATAGTAAAAATGGACGGTAGATATCATTGTTCCTTCAGAGAATCCTAATTGAAACAAAAATATAAATTTAGACAATATACGGCGATATTTCTGCAGTGATTTTTATCAATATTCTTCAGCGTTTTATTAATTTGTTTATTTAAAGCAGTACCTTTTTCATGGAATGGCAATAATAGAATGATTACGAAATTGTCGTGTGTAGAAATATAAAAAGGCAATTCTAATAGACAATTCCGTATTTTGACACGGATCCTATCCAACATGACTGACCAATTTTCGATAGTACAATATGGAAATGTCTAGAGATTCTTCACGAAAAGATTCGTGTTTTCAATACAACTCAGTCGAATAGGTTTACCAAGGACAAACCTCAAACGAAAGATCAAAAGAATTTAGATGGGAAATGTTAAAATCCGCTAAAGCAAATTTTATAGATTTTATTTTTTAAAATAAATATCACGGAATAACTACATCTATCTATCTATCTATCTATCTATCTATCTATCTATCTATCTATATATATGTGTGTGTGTGTGTGTGTGTGTGTGTGTGACGTCCCTCTACAGCCTTCGCTCGCTCCTCGCTGCTTCGTTCGGGTGTCGCCGCTCCAAACGTGACGTCCGCCTGTCTGCGTCAGTCGTGTTGTCCCGTCCTGTGACGACCAACTGGCTTGGTATTGGTCGCGGCACCCAAATGTGACGTTCTAACCTTTTGGTGATTCGGATGGGAATCTGGTTAGATTCGATATCAGCCTCGTCGTTCCCAACTCGCTTCCAACGTCTGGTTACCAAAGTAACTGCGTTGATCTCCAGTCCGACTACCCACGTTGTGAATTGATCTTAGGCAGACGAAATCAATCAGTCGTTGGGGCCGTAATGCAAAGTGAGTTCAAACGAGGGTAATATCACACAAATATGCATAAAATAAAATAAAATAATAACTCAAAAGTTCAAGGTATCAAAAAAAGGATAATAATACATTATATCTGGTTGCTGGATACATAGGACTGCGTCTACCTCCCGACCCGCTATATGGATTATGACACGTTGTTTTTGTTAGGTGAGTTTTAACATCTTAAGTTGTCTCTTCTTTAAAAAATTGGTTCTTGGTGTGCCTTCAGGCGACAGTCGTAAAACTTATCTTGGTGATATGGATCTAAGTCGCTCTTCAAAAATAAATTGTTCTTGGATTGAAGGTGAGTTCGGAAGTTGCGCGAATCTTTCAAGTCAGCTAATGTGAGGCGGGACCCACTTCAATTGCGAACTGGAAGCTGATCCGAACTTGACTGAACTGGAAAACTCTCTCATTTTCGCTTGCTGCGACTTTGCTTATATGGACGCTGACCAAAACCGGGGTGGGCTTTGTTGGGGTTTGAGGTTCCTTGATAATTCCAAATCCACAATCCCCTTCTTTTGTTTTCGGTCAGGAAAAATTTATTATTTCCATTTTTGGAAGTCTTCTCTTACCCCTACCTTCAGAGGGTGTCAAGGATCGTCCCACTTCTTCACAGTAACATCTTATACCTATCCTCTCTAAGGAGTAGAAGCAGGCCTCCTCCCCTGCATCACATGATCACCTCCGCCTGGCTCTCGTTAACATTCAGTGGGCGTGACCAGACTAGCCTTGTTTCTTAAAAATATATATATATATCTTGCTCAAAGAAAAAAAGAATTATCTCCTCTTTTTTCTTTTTTTTTCTATTTCCTTTCCTTCTTTTCTTTTCTATTCTCTCTTCTTCTCTGTCCGCCAACAGAACATTTACCGGCCTGAATGTTCGAGAAATTTTCATAGAAAATATTCGTTCTTTGACAGGATTCAATTTATTTATTAAAGACATTTTTTATGTTTAACGTTGTTATTTATATATAAAAAATGTCTTTAACAAATAAATTGTCGGACCTTGTCCATTTCTTAATATATGACGTCATTTGCTTACATTTGATACGCCAGAGCAGTTATGAATGTACGAGATTCATGGAAGATTGAAGTTTATAAGCAGTAAATTCGACCTTGTCTACCGAAAATGTTCTTTGTGGCCCAGAGGTAAGGCACGTCAGCGTAAATGACGGTTCCGTATAGGATGCAGGTTCGAATCATGTCAAAGAACGAATATTTTCTATGAAAATTTCTCGGACATTCAGGCCGGTAAATGTTATTTAATACTGTTTATCATAAACAGAGCATTTGCTTAAATACTTGTATCTATAAATAACAACGTTAAACATAAAAATGTCTTTAACACATATATATATATATAACAAAACAAATGAAAATTACAGACAAAAGTTCATTTTCTCCAGCAAGACATTCATTTCTGTAGTTTACTGCTACCAGCAAGCAGAAATATTTCTCCTCCCGATGATGGCCATTTTGGGGCCAAATTTAGTCGAAGAATCTAAATGAAATAATAATAATAATAATAATAATAAAAAACGAAATAATATTAATCTACAACCCAGTGTGTCTGAAGATTTTAATTTTTTAATATTTTTTATTGTTCAATATATATATATATATATATATATATATATATATATATATATATATATTAAGGTAGCATTTCATTCAAGCATGTTTCATTAAATGATATAGACATATTATGTCTATTTACTTTTAAAATAATCCGTTCTAATTCTCTAATTATCTTCCTGATGTTAAGTTGAAATTGATCGAGAAAGGCAGCGTCGTTCTTCTCATCCTCAGAGTCGAATTGTGAAGACAAACTTAATGTAGTCGTTGTGATGGTAATTTTTGTAAACACGAATTTTGTAAACGGGCTCCGTTATAATTGTTTTAAAAATGAACGTTTTGGTTATGTTGTCTAGGCAAGCGTTCCTAGTGCAAGGGGAGATAACCAGAGATGGTAAGCTGCAACGTAGGGTTAAATGTTAGCCAACTTTAATTCATTTTAAAACATTGCTACAATACTCGTAATAAATCTTGTTCAGTTTTGGTTCATTGATTCTGATTTATTATTTTCGTGGTGTAGTATATTAGTGTAGTTAACAAGTATTTTCCTGTATTGTGAATGTGGACGGGAATGTGTCTTTAAATGTTGTCTGATAGATAGATATGTGTGTATGTGCATATGTGTGTGTCTCTCAGAATCGAAAGATGGAATAATTCAGATGAAAAGGTACATCCATGTCACATACCCCTTTCTAAATCTGTATATTTACTGAATTCATTATCTATTCTCTTGCAGGCGGTTCGATCCCAGTATAGGTTGTGTATTATTCTCATATCCTCCCTAAATGAATCAAGTTTACCGAGCAGTTCAAAGAGTTCTTTTTTATGTACTTTATCAGATGTTTTTTGTATAATTTATAAAACAGATAAACATAGTTTGATATTTGTATTGCTCTTTCTGATATCATTCAGAGCGTAAATTGTCTATCTATCTATCTATCTATCTATCTATCTATCTCTCTCTCTCTCTCTCTCTATATATATATATATATATATATATATATATATATATATAAATCATGTAAACAGAATCTGCTTAATTTGCTAAACTGAAAGTAATATATCTATATCTTGTCTTTCGCAATACTGGGCACTCTTTCTCCATGAATATACCGAATTGCCAATATATATATATATATATGTGTGTGTGTGTGTGTGTATGTGTGTGTGTGTGTGTGTATTATAAAATATAGTTTTAATATATGCTATATTTTTTCTTAATATCAGGGTTAGATCGTATATAAATATAATAGTCATTGAGGTCATTATCCAGTGGCGACAGTTTGTTTCATGCTTGAACGTATTCTTCAAGCCTTACCATAATATTTAAGAATGAAGCAGACAGCCGACACTGGGAGTTGACCTTAATATTTAATTTTATATAAATACAAATATAGTAATATACATATTTGTTTAATAATGTACATTTTAAAAATAAAAGTGTTTACATTGCATCTCAGAGTATTTTCATATAAGAATATATATATATATATATATATATATATATATATATATATATATATATATATATATTAAATCCCTAAATTATTTGTAAAAAAGTTAAATATTTAAATTGCTAGCAAGGATCAAATTAATTTATTCGTGGTTTTTTTAAACATCTAAATTACTATCAAACATTAAAATCTATTTTTTACATAAATTGCTAAAACTTACCACCCATCCCCTTCATATGTAAAACCCCTTTACAGCCTCTTTCTCTTTACTTCTCCCTTCTTTCTTTTTCCTTGGTCTTTTCTCTCTTCTCCCCTCCCATTTCAATATATCACTTCCATTAAGTTAACAGTTTAAATAACTCAAGGTCTGGTCACTCCTCCTCCCCCAATACTAAGTATGATTCAGAGAGATGTTAAATTCAACCCTCTCTAAAGTCTACCATGTCTCTCTAACTACTATTTATAACACTGTCTGTTAAATTACAAAAACTACCCATCAATTTTCATTTCATTTTTTGGAAGCCCTATCTGATGATCCGGCGTCCTTTAAAAGGGCTCTGGTGAAATAAATTATTATAATGGAACATTAAAGGTGTCTGTTTTTCTTTTATATATATATATATATATATATATATATATATATATATATATATATATATATATGTGTGTGTGTGTGTGTGTGTGTGTGTGTTTATTTATTTATATATATATATATATATATATATATATATATATATAATGGACCTCTAGCAATAAGGACGTATTTGACAAGCATAAAGTCAAATACGTAGAAGCACTGGAATATAGTAACCATAAAAAACAACCTCGAATACTTAGCTAATAGCAATAATGACGCCAACAAACCAAAACGTCGCAAACTTAATTTTATATGGTTTAACCAGCCCTTAAAAAAATGTCAAAACTAATATCGTGTTTTTTTTAATTTAATCAATAAGCACTACAATCATTCCCCAACGCTAAATAAAATCTTCAACAAAACAACGTCAACGTTAGCTAAAGTTGTACTAAAAAAAGTCGACCCGTATATAGAACAGTACAGCTGTTCCATTCTAAAGTAACACTTCAACAACGTTCAAAAAACAACATCCCCGTAACTAATAATTGCAACTGCAGAAAAAAACCCTGCCCATTAAACGGTAAATGTATGTCTAAATCGTTAGTTCATAAAGCTGACATCAAATATAAAAACGAGTCCAAGTTTTATGTAGGTTCTACGGAAAACCATTGGAGATCGCGCTTCTACCACCACCAAATGACAGTAAGCAATATCAAATATAGTAACAGCATTGCCCTTTCTATACTTTTCTCGAAATTGAAAAACGAGAATAAAAATCTAATCACCTTGGAACCAGTAGCGAAAGCAAAATCTTTTAGCGGGAAAGGCATCAGTGTAACCTATGTCTTTCTTAGAAATTAGTAATCCTGAAAAATATAAATAATTCTAATCTCTTAAACAAAAGAAGTGAGTTAATGAACACCTGCCTACCTAGATTTCATTTTTCTACTCAAACATGTTGACCCAGATTAGTATAGTCTAACCGGAGCCGGGATCACATTTACTAGTATTGATATTTATTCTTATTAATATTATTTAAATTAGACTTTAACGCATTTAACTTTTTTGTTAATCCATTATTTTCATTATCTTATCTCAACCATTTTTTATTATTATTGATTTGTCTTTTTCTCCTACCTTTAGTCTTACTATGAGTAACATGTATAATCATTTATTTATTTTCACTTGCATTTATTATTTGCTATATTTATTTGCTGTATTTATATATTTCTGTTTTTATATTATTTTATATTATTTGGTTTTCATTGATATTTATTATCTTTATTAGTGATCTAATTTTAATTTATTTTATCACGGCATATTTTATTATTATTCATATCACTACTCTTATTTAGTTTATTAAAATTAATAATATTATTAATTACTTTATTGATTTTCATGGGCAAACATAGAGTTGCTCCCCTTGATTTTCAAACTTTTTTTCCTATCGATTACAACAGCATCTTTTCAAAGTAGAATTTATCATTTATATTTCAAGATACATTTTCAATTTTAAATACATTTTCAATTTTAAATACTAATCTGGGCAAAAATTCAAATCCAAAATTAAACTAGAATTCATTTAAATATTCAAACAACTATAATAATCCACCCCTACAATAAAATATCTCGCGAGAGACAGAAATATGGCAGAAGCAGTGATAACCCCAAAATGGCACTTGAAGAATATGGAACGTATTTTTTTTATGAATGTGAAGCGTTCTGGCGTTGTTCAGACTTTTAATCACGCCAGAAAATTCACTCTCTGCCGTAAGCTGTAACTAAGGTCCGCTCGGCATAGTTACAGTATAAACTACAGGGGCTCTCCGCGGGCGTTGAACAAATACAGATGTGCCTGAGCAAGATTCGGCATAGGAATTGGTTAGCAACCCTGGCAGAGAGGCATACTCGGATACAAGCGGCTAGCCATTAAATCGTTTTATACTAAAGTCTTTTTGCAGCAACACACAACTTCTTATATAGTATCCTTTCAGATAGACGCCATGCTATTTGAATTTGTATCTCAAATGTTTTCCATATTTATATTAAATAGTATCCTTTCAGATAGACGCCATGCTATTTGAATTTGTATCTCAAATGTTTTCCATATTTATATTAACACAAAATTTAATATAGCGCTAGAATTCATTTGTAGCAGGAATTCACACCTATGTAATTATTAATATTCCTGAATGAAAGGTTTCTCAAAACGTCTTTACAAAAGAATGGTGAGACATAGTTTATAAAGAACGAAAGATGTTTTCATGAGGGATGATGTCTTAATTTTCCACTCGAGATTAAAATTTTCTGAACAAAGCGGAAAAGCAAACGTTAAGTGACGCTCAAATATATGACTTCGAACATCGGGAAAATTAATTTGAAAAGGTAATTGAATCGTAAAAATTCTAAACATTGTTAAATAAATCAGATTTAGCGGAAGAAACCATTGTAACTTCAATGCGTTCAAAAGGGAATTTGATTTTTAGAAATATGACATTAATTTTAATTTAAAATTAAATAAATCAGCTGGCTCGTGAGAATGTTTGGAATTTGAAACGAGACATTTGAGAAAACATAAAGAGATTTTATTAAAACCGTCGATCATAATTTGAGTTTAGAATTCGGAATCTCAATTATAGAATCATGGTAAAAGTTTTGTTGTGAAGAGATTTGATTAATAACCCGCTAAAAGCAAAGGGATGGCGTAGGAAAGTAAAATAAATTGAAGTAATATTAAGGCTTTATCCGATTATGCAGCACGTCCTAAGGCGAAGATTATGTATAAATTAAACAACTAGAAAATAGATTCCCGCTTTTACACTATTTCAAAATAATATTGAAGATCACATACATTTTTAACATTGACTCCTACCAATACAGTAAACATATCATAAAACTGTTAATTTTCCAAGTTATTTCAACGGCATTTCTACTCACCAGCAAATGAAATATATATTCTTTATATGTTGCAAAGTTTAATATATATATATATATATATATATATATATATATATATATATATATATATATATAGGCAGCAATTTTTCATTAATGCATGTTTTATTAAAAATTATAGACAAGTTTTGTCTATTTATTTTAAGTTCCTTTCATATTGTCTGATAAGCTTAATAACATTATCACTGAAAGACGAAAGGAAACCACAATATTGATACATGTTTAAATCCAATCTAAGCTTTCGGCTTACATAAGCTATTATCAAAGATGACAATTACTTTTCAATATATCAACCAATACACGGACGAAATAATAATGACAGTCTGTTTTTGTTGCATGAAAAATTTCAAAGCAACGACTAACTCGTATATACGAGACGCAGAAGCGAAAATCGCGTCGCAGCTCATGACGTCACACATGACCACCCCAGAGTGAAATCAAGATGTATTAAGTATGGGAAGCCGTTGGTATAAACCAATGGCTTCTGTTAAACTGGAATAGGGAAGGGATTTCCACAGGCGAGAAGTGCGAGATATGAAGCTATTGGAATAGAAGAGACGGCTACATTTAATAGTTTCAACAGTGAAAGTGTGAGAGCGGGATGCCAGCCTCGTACGACGCTTGAATTCATGGAGCTTGAGAACCAGCGAAAGCAGCTTCTCGGAGCAATTACCGTGAAAGTATTTGTAAAAAAAGACAGAGAGAGGCGACGGCGCGTCTGTGAGAGAGCGACTGTAGACGAGATGCCAGAGCAGGGCCAATTATATTGCATATCCGCCTCTGGAACCCCGAGAGAAACAGAAGGGGCTCCAGACCATATGTGGCCGCAATACTCCATGCAAGGTTGAATTGTTGATTTGTAGACCTGGAGGATCGATTCCGGGGAGAAAAAAATTCCTGACGCGGCACAGGGAGCCAACTTTCCTTGCGGAAGACGAAGCAATTGACTCAATGTATTTGTTCCATCTCAGGTCAGCAGTTAACGTGAGAGCGAGCAGCCGCAGAGAGGTGCTCTCGAGAAGTTGAGCGTCAGACATTCTAATGGGGGACAGGGAAGGATCTCTGTGGTGATTAATAGAAAGCAGTTTTG
The DNA here is from genome assembly GCA_903632075.3 of Acanthosepion pharaonis. Taxonomy (NCBI): domain Eukaryota; kingdom Metazoa; phylum Mollusca; class Cephalopoda; order Sepiida; family Sepiidae; genus Acanthosepion; species Acanthosepion pharaonis. The sequence goes on along the minus strand of CAHIKZ030003337.1, from coordinate 218,745 downwards.
TTTTTGAGCCATTAAAGTAGACCAGCCAATTCCTGCCCCAGTTCACAACCGATTGGAGGTCCTTTTCGAGACGCACGGCCAGGTTAGTTTTGTCAGCGACACTAGATTTGTTTTTGAGAAAGGAGTAAATTTTAGGACATCCGCGTAGATGCCAACTTGGGAATCTATGGCGTCAGGAAGGTAAGTGATAACAAAGAAAGAAGCACGATATGTGGACTGTTCTTTTTCATGTATATTGCAATCATTATATAATGTTCTCCTCTTTAAACTGACACTATATATAAGTCTCTGATTGCCTATATAAAATGGATGAAAAATTGTTATTTTCTATTTTCGAATCGGATTAACATTTTAGATCATTTATCGCTTCTACCTGCAGGCTGGATATTTTATCATTTTATTTATTATTTTGCTTACTTATTTATTTATACATTTTTTGCTTCTTATGTTTGGTAAGTGAAATAATATTTCTTAGCATGTTACTCATCTTCAGTTATTCAGTATCCGGTGCCGTGATGTTGCGTATAGTTTAGTAGAAATGTGGTCTGAAGTATTTTTTTTCTTTTTTAAATGAACTCTGACCGTTACTCAAGAATTTAAAGTAAAATTTATCCCATATAAGACGCCAACCAATGGCCTTCTATTCACATAAAAAGATCCGTCTGCTAGGTATTTGAGTCTGACACATTATATATCTACATACGCCTTCTTCTTGATATTCTGAATTCTTCACTTATAAAGATATACCAATTTAAATACAATTATATATATATATATATATATATATATATATATGATTCAAAATCTATTCTATTCGTAGAGAGTTCGCATTATTTCCGACTAGTTTAGTTCTAGTTTTAATCTTGACATTTTTCGTATTTCGTTTTTGCATCAAGATTTAAAACCGCAAATAACTGATTCTCCTTCATTTTTTAAAAAATTAAACACTGAAATTGATTGTTTTAATATATTTTAAAAACTCACTCTTTGATCCTTTTACATTTAATTATCCCATAAATTATCGAATGCTTATCTTCATATTTGATTCTATAATCAAATATATCCAACGTGTTCTCCAGCCCACACAGGAATTAATTACTGAATGGCATTCCCATCGATTAGAATAGATTTGAGATCGATCGGTACGTTATTGGAGTTTTCCTGGATGTGTTACTCACCGTTTAAAGCAAGATATGTTCAAACATTATTTGAATAATATAACTCAAAAGAAAGCGGAATAATGCATGAGCTAAAACATTGAGATAAGATTAAGAAACAGAGATATTGATCAAAATAATTCATGATAGAAAACATAGCTTCCTATAATTATTTAAAAAAATACATTGTATGTATCCATTTGATTCTGATCATATCAGCAAAATTCAATCACACGCTTATAAAATGCATGGAATTGCTACAAAAATGAAGAAAAAATACTCGGAATTTAATATGTAAAATTGGCGTGATCTTAGGTGGGTTTGACAAAAATTATCAATAAAAAAATATGAAGGCATCTCTGACCTTATATCTTTGGTTAGGACCTGAAAGGAAATATGTATACAAAAGAAAGCAAAGGAAATAATAATAATAATGATGATGATGATGATGATGATGAGGAGGAGGAGGAGGAGGAGGAGGAGAAGAAGAAGAAGAAGAAGAAGAAGAAGTTTTGCCGTACGTTAAGCGGAACGGTTCCAAGGAAGTTAGACAATTATCAAATAAAGATGAAAACTTTCCACCTATAACACTCTGTAAGAGGTTTCGCAATTAACAAGTCCTTCTGATCAAATGTATCCATGAAGGCCGTTGGGAATACTCATGTGATCAATGCAGGTGTCCCCCGCAAAATACTCCCTTCTGGATTTTATACTATTTCTATTTATTCTTAATGATCTAAGCAAGAGAATATTCAAATCTCTGAGTAAATTACTCTGCAGATGAGACAATATAGGGGTGAATCTTGAAAGATCTAGGTGACCAGATCCTGGCATCTGGCCGCTTTTCTGGACATGATCTAACAGCTCAATTCGAGGAAAACTGGTTTGTAACATTCAGTACTACAAAAATTACGCTATTTAACGTTTCGCCTAGCAATCACTTGCCATCATGAATGGTAGTACTTTCAATGTAGACCATTGTCTTTCCCGTCTATTTGGGACTCATGTTCACCCCAAGAATGCAAATAGAACTCATATATACAATACATCGCTAAAGAAACAAGTTTGCGAAAAGTCTGGCTTTTTGTACCGTTGCAGAAAATAACTGAATTCTCCTGACATGTTATATATTTGCAAGAGCCATATCAGACAAAAAATGCAATATTTCTGACATATCTGTCAGAGAGATGCTCAGTCTAATTTCCAGCCTTGACAGAGTTCAAAATCGTTTACGTTGCCTTGTGCGTGATTAATTACTATCTACCTTTCAAACACTTTACTAAAAACGAATGCTCATAAGTCTCTCATGGCTATTTCCATGGTAAATGCTATTCGGAGTTATATTTCTTAGTACCACCAGGTCACATGTTTACTGTTAACTGTTACCATGGCATGTATTGTCATCATTACTTTGGTATTCCATTGGTTAGGAGGAAGTGCAATTTGTAGAACATCATACCAAGAAACGATAATCTGTGCTTCAGCGATCATCTTCAAGTCCCCGATTTATTTTAATCTACTTTTAATAAAGTCATTAAATTGAGTGAGTCTCCGGGCTTGTATTTATCAAAAACACTCTCCTCTTTTTAATTCCACCCCGCAACATCTCCTAAAATTCTCTCTGTTAAGGTTTCATCTCCCTCCTCCTCATACTTACACTTTCTCTAAATTCTGTTTTGATTTCCGGAGTTGTTTTTTCTGTTTTCATTTTGAATTTGTAGGTCTGATGATTTAGATCGTATTTACGATTCCAATGGAATAAATTATGACCATGGAATATTAGTGTTTTAGCCTTTTTATTATATCCTTACTCTGTCCTAGACATTGAGTTCTACCTGGATTCTTCTTCTTGGAAATTTTTTTTTTTTTCTGAAAATATACATGTATGGGTATTTTTATATATATTTTGCATATATATGTATATTTTCCACTAATATTATCTATCTATCTATCTATCTATCTATCTATCTATCTATATATATATATATATATATATATATATATATATATATATATATATATTGTTATCAAATACAGATCAAATATCAGAATTATAAGATAATGACAAAATAAACATTTCCTAATTGTACTTTATCTTAATATATATATATATATATATATATATATATATATATATATATATATATATATATGTATATACATATATATATAGAATATATGTATATATAAATATGTATATATATATGAATATATATCTATAATATATATATACACATATATATATAATATAAATATATAATAATATATATATATAATATATATATACATATAAACATATAATATACATATATATATATATATATATATATATATATATATATATATATATATGCATAATAAATGTTTCTACATATATACACATATACACATACATAAATTTATTATGCATAAGTCTGTGTACCCATACAGACATTTATTATGCATATATATATATATATATATATGCATAATAAATGTCTGTATGTGTACACAGACACACACACACATGTGTGTTTGTGTGCGTGTGTGTGTGTGTGTGCGTGTGTGTTTCGAGAAATAAAAATATTGAGAAATTAAAAAATGAAATTTTCGGACACATTGGGTTGTATATTAATATTTTTGTTTTATTATTTCAATTAGATTCCTCGACTAGTTTCGGCCAGCATGGCCATCATCTGGTGATAAAAACCTGCTTGTTAGTACCAGTGAACTGCAGGGACATATATATATATATGAATAAAACAAATGACATTTGTCTAGCTAAAATCCTTCAGAGGACGAAAAGCGAAGGCTAAGACAAGTTTTTTTTTTGTCTTTATTCATATTGACATTTTGCAAATATATTCTATCTGAAAATTTTACGCATGCGCATATATATTTACTTTATTTGTTTAAACGTCAATTTAAATGGATACTCCTATTTTAGTAGATGTCTTTTATTTAACTATTTTACAGTGTATTAATTTATTTGCATCTACCGGCCTGATTATTCGAAAAATCTCGTTTATAGGCGTCATCTGCTTTCCTTTTAAAATTATATTTCAATAAATAAATTAAAAATATGCCGCTTTTTACATATTTTTTATATGTATGTGTGTGTGTTTGTTTGTGTATTTGTGCGTGTATGCATATGTATATATCTGTATATATATATGTGTATGTGTGTGCATATATATATATATATATATATATATATATATACTTGTAGAAACGCCGCAAATATGGGTCTTAAAATTACTAGATACATAATCTATTGATTGTCATAAAAAGATCGGACGATACTCTCTGTGAATGGAAGTCGTAAAATTACGACTGCGCTAACAGGTTAGTAGATGTATATATCAGAGAGAAGGATTTATACGAAACCAGACATTTCCATGTTCATTTTATACTCACTGAAGTTTTGGGAAAGTATATCTATAACCATTCATTTATTTTCCATTGTTGACAGTAACGTATTTACAGTGTAGGACGCCTTAGCGCATCAGGCTATGTTATTCGTCAAATTTGCGTCAGTGACAATGTGCAGCGTACAATGATACGAGAGAAAATGGATCATTATTGCATTACCTCGCCTGCCAATTTCGTTATTCCTTCGAAAGCCTTTTGCAAAACTTATTTACGAACAGCGTTATGTTGTTTCAAGAATGGAGCTCGTGTTTTTCTGTCGTTGCCCAGAGGTTCCCTTTGCACTCATTATCCTGCCGACGGTGTTCGTCGTTAAAGGAAGCGATTCTGTTACATTTTTTTTTCTATATATTCGCATTTATGAAATGTATATATTTCTCGGAAATTCAGAGCTCTGAAAAGACTTCCCAAATGTCATTAATTTGCTGGATTCATTCTGTGAATAATACTTGTAATTTAGCTATGCAATTTGCCGATGTCAGCGCCCCTAAAAAATGCCGTTATCTCTAACTTGATTTTAACTTTTTCCCTTTAATGTAAGTACTTGTTCAGTTAGGAGGATGTTGGTGAATCTTTACTTTCATGTCAAAGCTGTAGTTTTCTTCCTGTAAATTCGTTCCATAGTTAACTAAGCTTAGAATAGTTTGGTACAACAGAAGCACCAAGAAAAGATAAAAAATAGCCAAAAAACACTAATGGTTTATTAGATTAGTTCAATAAACATTACTCAGCAGTAGAGTAGGCTGATTTACAAAAAGAAAAAAAAAAGGTATAATTTTGGCAAAAAAATGTTTAATTCTGGTACGAGGTCTGGGGTACCCAGTGAGGATCGTAGGATAGCAATTATCTGCGAGTCGAGCATACAGACCATTTCAAAGGAAGGAGATGCCAAGAGCCCCTACTCAGTAATTCCATAACATGAAAGATATTGCAGCTTATTTACTTAATTTCACATTGAGCCTAATTCTCACTTAATGCTTTTATATAAAGTAGTTTGAAAATTGCTGTACTTATGGAAGAAAAGGCTTCAGTAACGGAGATTAAATCTTTGTAGATAGGGACAGAGAGGACATCAGGAATCCGCATCATCTGAACACAATTTGATAGGTGAAAGTGCGTGAGCATATGCTATTTATTCGTGTGTCGGCACTCATATTTTCCTTCTTTATTTCTATATTTTTATATAAATGTTTGTATATATATATATATATATATATATATATATATATATATATATATAATATACATTGTATATATATATATATATATATATTTATACACGTTTCATTAAATAATATCGACAAGTGTTGTCTATTTATTTTATGTAAAATTTTTTCGTATCTTCTGATAAGTTTGATAACATTATCAGTAACCGAAAAAAGAAATTCACAATATTTATCCATTATTTTTTAATATAATCTAAGCTTTCGGCTTACTCAAGCCATTATCAAAGATGTAATTACAAACATATCAAACAATATACGGACACGACAGTGATGATAGTCTGTCATTGTTTAGTTTATATAGTGGATCACTATGCAACGATGAACACGCGCATATAAGACGCTAGAAGCGAAAATCGCACCGCATCTCATGACGTCACACATGACCACACGAGAGTGAATTGGAGAATGAAATAAGGAAAGCCGTTGGTATAAACCAATGGCTTCTGTTACCAATTATAGAAATTATAGACATAAAATAAATAGACAACACTTGTCTATATTATTTAATGAAACGTGTATAAATGAAAATATGCTGCCTAAATACACACAATTTAAATTATATATATATATATATATATATATATATATATATATATATATATATATACAAACATTTATATAAAATATACAAATAAAGAAGAAAAGAATGAGTGCAGACACACGAATAAATAGCATATGTTTACGCACTTTCATATATGTGTGTGTGTGTGCGCGTATGTGTGTGCTTCTGCGCGTGTTTCTGTGCGTGTGTGTAGTACATTTTCAGAAAACTTCTATTTCTGTCTTGATATATATATATATCAGTGTCCAATTAGAGCCTGATGAGTATAGTGTTCGTCTCGTAAGATTCCCCCCCATTCGAGTTGCAATTAATTAGAACTAAGCACAGGTGTTTTTGTGTGTGTGTTGGCCAATTCCTGATGATTATTGACTGGTCGTGATGTCACTAAAACATGTCACATTGGCAGTACCATCATCAAGTTTGAAATAACTCATCAAGCAACCAAAATTGGAAATAAAAGTACACGAATGATACGTAGTTGTGGGGTGGTGGACCAGACTTCCATTATATCTGATTGGATCGTCCTGAAAAGAGGGACTGATGTTGAAATATCCGAAGCACGCGATGATCCTGGTTAGAAGACATCAATGAAGACACGTTCTCTCCGTATGGGAAAGGCGTATTTTGTGAAGTTATAGTGCGTAGAGTTTTGTAAATGATTATCAACGACACTGTTTGTATATTTGTATATGGATTAATTCAAATACATATGTGCCATTACGTTACATGACAATTCGCTATTTCTGTGACAGCTTCATGATAACATCCTCCCAGAAATTGATATCTTAATGGCTTTCTAAGTGGTCATTCGAAAGCGAATTTTCATGTGTTTATGGAAAGTGCAGTAAGGCACTACAGAAAAGTTGTACCAATGCCCACCAGATTTGCAAATAGAGAGAGAGATTTTAGAAGAATGGAAACAACTTAATGATCAGTATTGAGGGGAAGAGTGTTGTGGCATACCTATAGACAATCATGGCTATGTCTTTATTCACATAAAATAGAGTAGTAACTACTATACATTGGTCTGCAGGTGGAGATCCATCTCCCGCTGTGCTGCTCAAACCCTCTACTTCCGGGCAGAGACGATCCCCAGACGAGGTAATGTCGAAAGGCAGATGCTTGTTTCGGGAAACAGCTAACCAACCCCGTTTTATACGGGTTTCTACGCGGAGTTTTTGGCCGAGCCTACGGGCTCGGATACTCCACATTAAATTCAGCTTTTTGACACATCTGACTGCGTGGGACGGTTGGTATATATCCTGCAGTTAAAGATTCATTGTGGTATTCACTTGAATCACTTCTAACTATTGACTACTACTTCAACGCGCCGCTGGTGAATCTTATATGTGCTGTTCTTGTCCTAAGTATTATCGTTCATTACAAATCTTCGTGTGATTATGCTATTTAATAACTTTCTCTAAGTTTCAAAAAAGAGATAGCACAATATAACGGTAGTGGGAAAGCAGTGAAATCCATAACACTTCTGGAGAAAAGGCAGAACCAAAAACCAGTTTGAAGAAAACATAGATAGCAGCATAAAGGCTGTTTTTAGAAGAAGTGGCTGTGTCATATAACCAGGGATAAGAGACAGAACTATAAAACCAGTGCAGATGCGAAGAGATGTATCTATAAAACTAATTTGGAGAAGAGCAGATAGCCATAAATGCAGTTTTTAAGGAGTATAGACACGGTCATGAAACTAGTTTGGAGACAAAATGAAAGAACCATAACTTCTAAAGGGAAAAGACAGGATCGCTAAACACGCCTGGAGACACATCTATGAAACTGGTTTGCTGAAGAACAGAGAGAACGTTAAAGACACTGTTGAGAAGAAGTCACAGAGCCATATAATCAGAGTTGAGGATTAGATACTGTTGTGGATTCCGAGATGAATTCGAGCTCCAAGGAATGACAAACACAATAATTAAATATAAGAAATAAAAGGTATTTGCACAATCATACACAGAGTAATACTGTTAGTAAGTCCAGGAACGTGGTTAGTAGCAAATACAGATTGATATATACAGTCTCGAAGTAGGACTTCCTTAGAGTCTACGTGCTTGTAACTGACTTCTACAAGAGGTTACCTCACACTATCTCCGTTCGTATATTCTCTCACTCTCCGTATATCCTCTTTCTATCCGACTACCCTCACTGACTGTCTAACTCTAGATATTTAACGGGAGCAGTCCAAGTAACACTTGGTAGAGTCCACTTATATGAAAAGGGGGTGGACCCCATAACAAATACAGAACCCTAAGACTAGTTTCATTGAAGAAGAATCCTCTGCATCCAAGACAAACATCTGTTTCAATATATGCCTGTAATTTAATGTTCCCTTAAGACATTTCAAGGTCTACACAAGATGTTAAAATGTTTTCTTCTACAA
>CAHIKZ030003337.1:110000-205000 GCA_903632075.3 Acanthosepion pharaonis | reverse complement strand
AGCCGTTCGCTTCGTCTAATCGACCCAACTAAAACTGAATTGGATATTGTAAGCCAGAGAATCTTACAAAATGTATGCGGCTTATTAAGAGCAGCTACACAAGCAAACCGATGGAAGAGAATAAATGAATGTGTCTCCTAGTTTCATGATATTGAAAATAAAAATATATACGTATTTATTAAAAATACGGCATCAAAGGCTTCTGCCCCTCCATATCGGAGAAAAAGACTGTTTGAAGCATTAAACTACGCTAAGTGCTTTATTAATATTCCACCCGAGCACATTCAGATAATCTTACATTGTCGCAAACCTGTTTTTATTTCATTGCGGCGAAGCGTGAGTTACGAAATCCGGAAATGGTGACTTCGATGTCCAACAAGGGTTGTTTGATGGATCTGAGTTTTCGGAACTGATGAGCCTTTTTATATTTAATAAAATTAGAAAAATTACTCATGTTGGCTAAAACGGCCTTTATAGAGATTAGCAAATTATTGTAGATGACAAAAGAAGATGAAACGATAGAATGAGAGAAATGCTTTTCCAACACTTCCAGGACCTGTATTTAGATATCACGGTCGACATGAATAAGTTGTACAATATTTGGAGGCAGGGTTCAACCTTTCAGCCAGTACAGTCTCCCCATATAAGAAACCGAACACAGTGTCGAAGAATGCAAACTACAAATCAAACTACCCAGCAAGTGTAACCATGCATATTCTGAAAGGAATTGCTTATAAACTGTCGAGAAATTCTTCGTCTAAAGCAACTTTGCAGAAAACAGAAAAGAATATGAAACAACATTGAGAAAAGGAGGGGGCACACACTTATATTAACCTTCAAAACTCAAATAAATCTGCAATTGATGAATAGTCACATATGGTTAATATGTGTTGAAACTTGACTAATGCATGGAATAATAATGCAACACAAAATGTACTTAGAACAAAATGTATTGAAACAAGAAAGTGTACACAATATTTACATCTAGTCTTTTGTATATTCCTGGTAAGACCGTTCCTGGAGAATGTGTTGACTGAGTCGCAGTCGGGCAGAGTCTCTGGTTGAATCTCTTGATTCCTTCCTCTCTTCCCGGTACCAACCATATTTATATGTTCGGTACTTCACTATGCAAATTAGGTGGATCCTACCACAACAATATGTAACATCGAAAAACATAAAGAAAAAAAAATATTATTTTTAATAATATGTGGAAATCTCCGCGTTTTACCTGAAGACGGTCGCGAGACCAGAAACACGTGTAGTAAAATTATGGAAAAAAAAGCAAAACCAAAAACGTTTTCGGCACAATTCTTTTTTTTAATATACACCCTTTTCTCTCGTTGGAATCACAATAACCACATTCTTTTATATATATATATATATATATATATATATATATATATATAGATACACCTAGTGAGCCAGACAAACCTACCTAGGTTTCACCTAAACGGATCGTCAGGGAAAGTTTTCTTTGGGCTTCAGACCTGCATCTGTGCGATTTTTTTGTCGGCAGAAGTCCATGTTTGTAGCTCTTTCTTTTTTTAAAACCTTTTTTTTTTCCTCGAGATTGATTTGATTAGCAAATCAAAAATTCGAGGTTTTCCTGAAACGAGTTATCTATATTTATATTTATATATATATATATATATATATATATATATATATATATATATATAGGTACGTAAATTATAGCGTTAGGTAATTTGTCACCATTTTATACTATTAATTTCATGCATGCATGTTTTTTTTTTATTTTAGCAACTGCACAGTTTAGTGGTATCAGTTGTGCACCGTCTGTGAGTAAAAGAGCACCATGCCACAATTTACTCCGCCAGAAATTTGGAGACGACATGCTGTACTGCTTGGCATTCTCACCGGAATCTACAATTTCAGACTGTTTGGGGTGCCAATCTGAGAACAGATAAGAAGATTCGGAAAGAGGTGGACGAATTTAATGGTGATTATGAAGACAAGAACTCCAGAATTTGTGAGTGAGTGACTCAAACTCAACACAGAGGCCTACATCAAGTGTTTTGTGTGTGTGTGGGGGGTAGTGCTACTTGGTTCAAGAGGCTGGCTGCTGGCAACATTACTCTGCATCATGCGATAAAAAGCAGCACGGCATATTCATGACTGTCAGAAAATGTCTGTGAACACATCACCCTCTTACATCTAGCTAACCCTCTTGATTATTATGTGTGAGGCACAGTTGAGCGAAAAACCAACAATACTCCTTTTAAGATGACCTGAAGGCAAGGATTATGGCAGCATTCACCAGCTTCAATAAGTAGAACGTCCAGAAGAGATGTAAGAAATTCCGAAGTAGCCTGGAAGTCCTGGTTGAAGCCAATGACGATTTTATTGAATAAATTTACCATTTACTATTTGTTTGTAATTTTGGTAAATATATATGTTAAAATGAAATGTCCGTGTCATTTTCTTTTTTACGTAATTTAATTTTATTTTAAATTTTATTAATAACGACAGACATCGTAATGTGATTAAGCTTTTCATTCCATTTTTCTTATATTGATACAATTATTTTCTTTTCTAAACATAAAATGTGTAAAATCAACCAAGATGTCCAGAAAAGAAAACACAAAAAAATTTAAATAAAACGATTAATTACAGTGGCTTCTCCGTTGTTTTTAATAAAACTGGTATAAATGAGGGATGCTACCGTGCTATCTATCTATCTATCTATCTATCTATCTATCTATCTATCTATCTATCTATCTCATTCTGTTTCCTATCTATCTATCTATCTATCTATCTATCTATCTATCTATCTATCTATCTATCTCTCATTCTGTTTCCCTATCTATCTATCTCCATCTATCTATCTATCTATCTCATTCTGTTTCATATCTATCTATCTATCTATCTATCTATCTATCTATCTATCTCATTCAGAATCTATCTATCTATCTATCTATCTATCTATCTATCTATCTATCTATCTATCTATCTATCTCATTCAGAATCTATCTATCTATCTATCTATCTATCTATCTATCTATCTATCTATCTATCTATCTATCTATCTATCTATCTATCTATCTATCTATCTATCTCATTCAGTTTCCTATCTATCTATCTATCTATCTATCTATCTATCTATCTATCTATCTATCTCATTCTGTTTCCTATCTATCTATCTATCTATCTATCTATCTATCTCATTCTGTTTCCTATCTATCTATCTATCTATCTATCTATCTATCTATCTATCTATCTATTTTATGTTTATCTGAAAATAAGTACACTTCACCTTCTTCCCTGCCGTGCGCCAAGGGCTTAAGGGTAAAATCTCCGAGTGAAAGCTTTTCTCCTGGGTTTCGATCCTAGCTATATATATATATAAGGATATATTTATCAATTTATTTTAGCCAAATTCTGTCTGTCTGTCTATCAATCTAAACAGAATCAGTCTATAAGCATATTTATAGACATAATAACACTTTTAGCTCTTGATGCCCAACTTGCATTCGTGCCTTCGATTATTTTTAAAGCCAACTTTAGAGTCTCATAATTTTCCACAATATTCCATATGCACCCCAAAAGACAACAATCATTGTGAAGGCTCCAGTGATTTGACAACTCTATCACGTGTGCTACCATGTAATACGTACATGTTCAATGCGTGACCTTTCAAACGTTGTATTGATTCTATGTACATACTACATTTGTCACAGTCATAAGCCGCTTCATCAAAGGACTACAAAGAGATGTCTATAGAATTTAGGTTTTGTTTAAGTTTATCCTTCTACCTCAACAGGTGTCTTTCTAATTTCCGATCACCGTCATTTGCGTGCGCGTGTATGTGTTTGTGCGCTAAGACATGCATATCGATTCGAGGTTTTTCATAAAACTACAGTGAAGTATTTTGTGAGCGTCTTTATTCACAGTTTACAAGCACACAAAATATTTGCACTTTATCATACAATCACCCACTGTTTTAAAACGGAATGCTATTAATCTCTAATCTTTTATTCTTCTTTCTATCTTATATTTATAGTACATATACACAATTATTAAATTACATGACCCGATAACCAACAAGGAATGTAAAAGCAGTAAGTTGTCAGTCGTTTTTAACGAAACTTGTATAAAGGAGTGATTACTACCGAAATACATACATCTCTCTCTCTCTCTCTCTCTCTCTCTCTCTATATATATATATATATATATATATATATATATATATACACACATTAAGAAATGGACAAAGTTCGACAATTCATTAAAGACATTTTTATGTGTACCATTCTTTTTTTATAGATACTGTTTATTATAAACAGAGCATTTACTTAAATACTTGTATCTATAAAAAGAATGTTAAACATAAAAATGTCTTTTATATATATATATATATATATATATATATATATATATATATATATATATATATATATCCTAATGAGTCAGGTACATCTTCCCCTACGTTTCACCACATGGAATCATCAGAGTGAAATCCTTAATAAGATACAGGCCTAAGAAATTTTGTTTATTAGAATAAAGATGATTTTTCTTGCGTTTTTTTTTTTTTTTTTTTTTTTTTTGTAGTCACTTGCTTTATATCTTTTAGGACTAGTGCTAATTTTACGTTTTAGCCGTAATTTTATCAATAAATTTGTTCCTCGTTAATTCTTCTTTAGCCAGTTCGCCCTGATAATCCCATGTATGGAAACCAAGGTAGGTAGTACCTGGCTCATTAGGATTTATTTATTTTACTTTTGCTATACCTAGTGTATTGAGCACTCTTCGTTTTAACTTATTATTCGTTGTTTTGTTCTTCTTTGTACCAGAAATTTAAAGTAATGGACGATTTCTGTCGCACTGTTAGGAAGTTTCTCATTCTTTCTTTTATATATATTTTTTTTAAATTCTCCTCGGATTCCATTTTGTTTAAAAATTGTGCTATCCAGGTTTTTTCACCTAGCGAGTTCATATATATATATATATATATATATATATATATATATATATAAAAGACATTTTTATTTTTAACATTCTTTTTATAGATATAAGTATTTAAGTAAATGCTTTGTTTATAATAAACAGTATTAAATAAAATTTACCGGCCTGAATATCCGGTAATTTACTTAAATACTTGTATCTATAAAAAGAATGTTAAACATAAAAAAATGTCTTTAATGTCTTTGTCCATTTTTAATATATATATATATATATATATATATATATATATATATATATATATATCAATCTTTCAGTTACTTAGGAATATCAAGTTACCGCACTTATAACCTCGATGCCATAGTTGAAGCTCAGTTATTTAAAAAGCAAAACAAAAAATGCATAGTATTCAGTTTTATCCATTTTCCCATGGACTTGTCTATATCTAATTTTGCAAATTTATTTATTCTTAATTCTTTCATGGTAAATATACGTGTTCTATAGCAACACCAATAATGTTGATCATGATTGTAAGCACTTCCGGTCACGCCAGGGAATGCGATGAGCAAACGGATCGAGCTCCATTTTGAATAAAATAGTTTATCACGTATTGTGCCGTTTTGCGTTATTTCATCAGCCAGCCCATAATGTATCTTTCCATCATAGCCCAGTGGAACAATACGTATATCTACGTTCGTACAATTCTCTGGCTCACATTATGCCTTGTATCTACATCTACGTCTGAGCTAACTACGTCTCTACCAGCTTAAAGTTTCCTTTAATTCTCTCTTTTGCTCTCTATCTTTCTTTTTTTCTCACTCTGTCTCATTCTCTCTCTCTCTCTGCATGTGTGTATGCTTGTATGTGAAATTAAATTCTTGCCAAGGAGATAATTTTTATACGTATGCCCATGATTCTTTGACCTTCGAGATAGCGTTATTGACGGAAGTTTGGCAAATATCTGTAATGTGGAGAAGCTAAAAATTCATAAAGTCGACCGTTTATCGCTGTAAATCTATTGTAGTAAGGACAAGTAAATCAATATACATCGATTTACGCGCGGAAACCTCGGTTATCACGAGCCTTGATATTGCTTGACTATTTACAACCAACTCGACGATCAGGAGTTATGCTTCGGCTCAAAGCCATAAAGAATATCGACTACTTGCCGAAATTGACGGACATAGAACAATGGCTGAACAAGTCCAAGTCAAATAGCGCAGTCGGTTTCTCTTCTAAGCGATCGATTAATTGAAAAACCAAACTATTTTCGGCGTCCAATCGGCGTTGGTGATCTTCTAATCATGTGGCAGTGGCATCGAGAATCTTCAATATGTCGTGATAGGAAGGCGAAATCATCCGTCGAGTATCATTAAAATGCATATATTTCGAAGAGGAATTACAACTAATTTTAGTGGAAATGTGTGACTCAAATGCACATCCAGCATAAAAAGAAAATGGGAGGGGGGAATAAAATTTAGTAAATAAACAGAAATATAGATAGTAATACCTGTGCCTTATGCAAGATGAATAACAGAAACAAGAAAAAATGGCCTAGTGAGCAATCAAAGAAAAGAAATAAGAACAAAAAAAACGAAACGAATGCTTCAAGACAATGACACTCGTGGGTTTCGCTTAACCGAGTGACACTCTAGGTTTAAAAACGTCTATTGTCTCCCTTTCGTTAAGATAATCACGAGAGTCATGTGACGGCTGTTGAATGACGTCAGCGGATAAAGTGACGAAGGTTTTGCGATGTAGAGTACAGAGAAAAAAGACATCCCTAGCCCACAGCGGTAAGTCTTATAGAATAAAACCACATGTCCTAACCATGTTCATAGAGTAACGGCCGTAACTACACTTTTTCTTCGTGAAATATTACAAGTCAGATCCCCTATTTACACACCGTTTGTTGTTGCATATATATTATAATTTCTCTGCGTTGGATACGTGTATATATATATATATATATATATATATATATATATATATATATATATATATATATATATATATATTATAAATTAACTGATTTAAAATATGTTTTTTCGCTACACAGTTCTAACCATGTTTCAAAATGGAATCTAAAAGATTTGAATTTAATTTTGTAATTAAATTAAAGACATTAGTTCTATTTCATCCTGAAGCGAATTTTGGAGTAACTTATTTTAAAATTTACTGGGTTTTAATGGTACGGCAAAAATCATAATTCACGTTTCCAAGGATACAGAGAAATCTATTCAACCAGATAAGGGGTGTTTGGGTGTTCATTATCGCTGTATTTTGATGTATCAGTTATTAGTTACGTTTTGGTAGGGATAGGGATGTATTTTTCAATGAATTCTGACATCCGTTAAATGCATGTCGTCAGGATTTTCTTTAAAAAAATTATTGTTAACGGCAAAAATTCTTAGGGCATTTTTTTCTATTTGTATATTTAAAGATTTTTGTGAAGTACGGTGTTATTATAACACACATAGCCATAATAACCAGATGACCATAACAGAAGAAATTCAAATGGCAAAACAAATATTTCTCCCATAATAACCTCTCGTTATAACACAGTACGAACAATTAGAAGTTAAACTTAAAACAAGATTAAGCATGGTAGGATTAAAACAAGATTAAGCATGGTAGGATTTTTTTTATTCTGGGATTTTAATTAAAATTAAACAAAATAACTTTTCCACCATAGCACCACTAATAATGCTTTGGTTAATATAAATATTAGATCTAAGCAAAACCCTAAAAAAATACAATAATAAATTAACAATAATCACACCGTAAGAGTATATTTAAAGAAAGCAAAAGAAAAATTTGAAATTGCTCTTAAACGTTAATTATCAGGCTAAATTAATAGACGTACGCCTTTAAAATATGCTATTGTGTTGCATACTCCCTCTCTTCTGGAAAAGTCTTGGCCACTACACCAAATTGAGCAAAATATTCTATAGCCCCCTCATTCTGGGAATCTCTCGGTTGACGTACTTGGCGATCAAAATAAAGTTGTTTTTTGCGGTTGGCGATCATAATAGATTGTTTTTCTCTCTTTTTTCTAAGGCCGCTAGTTGGATTTTAGTTCGGAGGTAAAATGAGAACTTCAGCAAAATGAAAATTAAACTTATCTATTTTATTAAACACGTCGACGTGTAGATTTTTAACTAGCGGGATCACTCTATCGTCCTCACTGGGGATCAGTTTCCATACACGAAATTATCACATCTACATTATTCGACGTGTAAAATCTTAATTCCCTGAAATCATTTTCTATCTCTCTAGCATCCCCACGTTCTTCTCAGCCAGTCAAAATCGACATCCCTATTTTGTCTATCATCTGACCTTAAAGGCCAGCCAACAGAATGGTCTGCGCCATAACACACTGTCATCATAAAATAATAGTCTGAAACTATTATTTAACTGTGACCAGAATGTCCAAAGGGCGTCATATTATCAAAAGAGGTTACAAAGTTCTAAGATATATTATAAGGAGATGTTAATAAGTTCTGACAATTCCCCCTAAAAATAAACAAATATAAAGAATTAGTCTATTCGAAAATCTGTAATCTAGAATTAATATTAAAATAGAATTAAAGATCGCGGTGTTCCTGGAATTTGTATTACTTCTTAAGAGAAGATAAATTCTGTCTGAACGTTTGCGATACAAATTATCATTATCTACATTCGGATTAATATTATTATCTTTATACATTAAGAATTGGACAAAGTCCGACAATTTATTAAAGACATTTTTATGTTTAACATTCTTTTTATAGATACAAGTATTTAAGTAAATGCTCTGTTTATAATAAACAGTATTAAATAACATTTAGGATGCAGGTTCGAATGTCAAAGGACGAATTTTTCATGAAAATATTCGTCCATTCAGGCCGGTAAATGTTATTTAATACTGTTTATTATAAACAGAGCATTTACTTAAATACTTGTATCTATAAAAGAATGTTAAAACATAAAATGTCTTTTTAATATTATTATCTTTGTCGTTATCACTAATAGTAATAGTGCTAATAACAGAAAAGATCAGGTCGTTATACTGAATGCAAGTAATGAAAATACACTGTACCTTGCCTGTTCCTTTATGCGATTCAATATGAACCTGGTTTATGTTGGATCAAATGACCCAAAAAGGCATTTAAGATTATCCCGGAAGTAATACAGTAGAGGTTATCAACGAACTCGTCCGGTGCTGAAATATTCTATGGAACAAAATTATTTATGGCATTTATAATTCGGGGATATGTTAATTTATTGCATCAAGAACCCCGCCTGAATAATAGAAAAAGTAATACAATTAAGCTTTTGCCTTCATTGAAAATTGGGAGACGGAAATATGAAAAGTTCAAATACATCATTGGTTCCAAGAAAACCTGTCGAATTAAATGTGTATGTCGAGGATACTTCGATGTGATGCAGTGATTAGCAGGCTTGTCTCGCCGGATCAATTACGACTAAATAGTGAGTATGATCCTCTTTAGTTGGCCCCATATTTTCGGCCTTGTGCCATATCTAAGATACGCTTAATAAATCGATATATTTTGTCTTCTGTATATTGCTTGGCTGATAAAAAGGCTCAATTCTGAAATAATGGATGCACTAATAATAAAATACATGTTGTTTATAAGACACGTCATCAGCACCTAAGCTAGCAACCTTTTCAGCAGATAATTTTATTCGAGAGCTTTCAACTTCTAACTTAAAGAAACGCCTTTACAAATTTTCGGCATCACTACTTTTACATTTTCATAAGTCGATTCCAAGTATTAGTTTCTTTTAATCCTTGGCCTTTGAAGAGATTAATGGATCATTTTCTTATGTGTATGGAGTAACTTTGCTGCCCAGATTCCAATAGCTCCTTTGAGTAAACCTACTTGATCCAAAAAGGATGGAATGCATTACACTTGAGACCGACTTGGTGTCAGGAGATGTCGTAACAAGGTCGTTGGAAGGCGTTATTGCCATACAATTCACTCGTCCTTGGCAAAAGAAACGTTTCCAGTGAGAATGAATTTCGAATATCTCAGTTAAAAAAAAAAGTATGACTCCTTAAGGCTTAGAAGGAAACATTTTTAAATACATCGTATTGTAGCCTCTAAACTGCATTTTCAACAACACAGACGAGCTTTTTTCCCCTGGTGTCTAAATAAAGCCGTGCTACTAGTTAAGTATCTAGGTCCCACCCGTTTAATATTAAAATAACTAAATGCAGCCGCCACTTCTACTGCAACAGTTTATTTTCTCGCACTTCCCACCTGTGCAACTCACTTTCGTATACTTAGTTCCAGGATAACTAAAATCTTCAAAAATTTAAATGCAACGATAAGTGCCATCATTTACCTTCTTGAATCCCGTTTAATTTCGTCCTTTCCCCAATCCTCCCTATTCTCAGTCTTCTTCTTCACTTTACCTCCCTGCGTACTAGAGGCATTACCTCCTTACTTGGAGTGAAATGATTACAAAAATATCCGTTATAAACTAATGTGTCATTACAGTTTAAAAGAAAATGAAAAAAAAATCAATACGTTTGTGCCGTAAATCTCCGAGTGACATTTTGAATTATTCAAAATGGGTATATATACATTTTAAAAGGGAAATGTGGGAACACTTTGTTTCTTAACCTAAGAATAGCATTTAATATATCCGGGTTTATAAGATTAGTATAAAATCTACGTTTATTTATGGTCTAAAATGTAAACATCGATATAAATTGAGCCTCCAATAGGATTTTGAATATACTATTTGAAAAAAAGGTGATTCTTTTTAGTGAAAAAGGAACTGACTAAACAGAATATATTTGTCTCCAAATCGCATTTTGAATATATCCCTTAAAACAGATGTGGTTCTTTCTATTTTAAAAATAATCCGCGGAAAATGTTGTACCGAAGCCTCCGAATCTGATTTAATCTCAGCGTATACCCTATCAAACAATTAAAAAATGTACCTAAGACCCTGAATCTGATTTAATATCAGCGTATACCCTATCAAATAAATATAAATGTAATTAAGGCCCTGAATCTGAGTAAATCTCAGCGTATACGCTATCCAAAAATTAAAAAATGTACCTAAGCCACAGAATCTGATTTAATCTCAGTGTATACACTATCAAACAAATATAAATGTACCTAAGCCCCCAAATCTGATTTAAACTCAACGTATACCCTGTCAAACAATTAAAAAAATGTACCTAAGCCTCCGAATCTGATTTAATCTCAGCGTATACACTATCAAACAATTAAAAAAAATGTACCTATGCCTCCGAATCTCATTTAATCTCAGCGTATACCTATCAAACAATTAAAAAAATGTACCTAAGCCCCTGAATCTGATTTAATCTCAGCGTATATCCTATCAAACAATTAAAAAATGTACCTAAGCCTCCGAATCTGATTTAATATCAGCGTATACCCTATCAAACAATTAAAAATGTACCTAAGCCTCCAAATCTCATTTAATCTCAGCGTATACCCTACCAAACAATCAAAAAATGTATCTAAACCTCCAAATCTCATTTAATCTCAGTGTATACCCTATCAAACAATTAAAAAATGTACCTAAGCCTCAGAATCTGATTTAATCTCAGCGTATACCTTATCAAACAATTACAAAATTGTTTCGCAAGTTGATTTCTTAGATAATTAGATTGAATTCCCTAATTTCCAGGTAAATGTGACTGTATCTTATCATCTCTTAATATATCAAATGCCAAGCTAGAAAAAAGGTTTCACAAAAATTTAACACTGAAGACCGTTCTCTAACATTTGGGGGAGATTGTTTTTTAGAAACTGGGACTTGTGGCTTACAGATTTCTTTCTTATTTCCGAATGGCGAATGAGTTTAATACGGCCGTTTGACTTTTATAATGATGATAGTGTGTGAACCTATACTGTCATAGTATACATGTTGAAGATGATCATTGTCGATATACGTTTCTGCTTATTGGTACAGTGATTATTGTCGGAAAAAAAACAACAAACTTTCTTCTAGCTTTGGTGAGGAAGAAGCTGTTCATGGGACACCAGATGTTAAAAGAAAAGAAACGTTGCAAACAAAAATCATGGATTAAATTAGCTTCATGCAGGATGAAATACTCACAGAATTAATTCTTTTTGGACGTTTAAATTTTATTTAATATTTTGAAAACAGTTATACCGGATGTAACAGCAGAAGTGTCCAAATCGTATAACAGCACAATTTTCCATTTGTTAGATTAACTTTGAACCGTTGTATCTTAGAAATGATTAAAGATATCTTACTGGATTTCTCCGAGTTTTTTTTATAGCAGTATTGGACTCCACTTTGAGCAATAAGAATTTATAATTACTCTCCAAGCTTAACAGGAGAATTGTGATAAAATCGATCATAAACGAAAAGGGCATGTTCACCATAATTTAAACTTAGCTAAGAATCAGAAGCTCATGAGGGATTGGATTTAAGTTCATATATATATATATATATATATATATATATATATATATATATATGTTATTCCAGAATAATTTTTCAACTTATTCAAGATGATCTTCGCCCACTCTAACCTTCTAACCTTCTGTGCTGGTGTAAAAATATGCCTAACAAGTTTCGCGTAAGATTTCATTTTCAAGTCTTTTTCACTTCTCTTTCGACTCTCACAGTTGAAACTCCTTTCTCACGTACCAAATCTCTTATGGACTGAGTTGGATCAAATCTAAACTGATCTCTTGAAATGATGATCCTTCTTCCTGTTGTGACTTCTGATCCAGTTTTCCTCTCTATTGTTCCCTCATTTTTAAAACTTATTCACCGTTCTGTTGAGTATGAATGTTGGTACTATTACTGAAGGCCTGAATGATCTTTTCCTCTCACTATTGCTCCCTTGAGAAGACAGTGGGTTGACACAATACATTTTTATCATGTACTCTTTCTAGCTGAATAGCTCAAAGGGTTTTTCAGTGATTCTTACGACAATCGGCATCAAAATGGCTGAACACATCTGAAAACCTGGAAAAAAGAAACTGAATTAGGTTAGTAATTTTTTTTAGATATTAATCATTTTGATGTTTGGACCCTTATGCTCTAACACGATTTGCCCAATTTTGCTGTTACATCCGGTATTTGAAAGAAATAAAACAGTTTAACTTTACTTTTAGTAACAGGAGGATAACCACAGATGCTGGTTATTAGGGATAATTTGGTTTCTTATCTTCAGGAAGTCGATGAGTCAAGTAAACACATGTTGTCATCTCCATCTTTTTTTTCCTTCATTCAGCCTTTTTTGGGTCTTTAGACATAATTTTTACATTTGCATTTCATTCTAAATTGTCCCGTTTTCTTATATTTTTGTCCTCTTTTTTCAACAGATTTTTCAACAGATTTTTCAACAGATTTTTCTCCTAGCGTTTTCGCAATTTTTTTTTCTTTCTTTTCTTTCTCATCTCCTTATTTCCTCTGTCCATCCATAGCAATACGAGGAATATATCTTCACTCTTCTTGTTTTTTTTAACCTTTCGTCTTCCTGTCTTTTATTATCCATCTCCTTTAAAATCTTCTTCTTTTCCTTTTCTTTTATCAGATTGTTTTTTCCTTGCATATTCTTCTTTGTTTTTTTCTGGTATGAATTTATTACTTACACCCCCTGTTTTGTTCTTTTTTCTCTAGTGCTGACGATTGTACGTTACTTATTTGCATGATGTTCTGATATGTCAACCCGTATTGGGTCCTTTCAGTGATTCCCAACCACCGTGCTGTAATATATCTTCACGGCATACGTATAAATGTGCGTGTGGAAGTAGTAATGCTACAGAGATAATATTTGAATAAATGAATATGTAAACCTTTTATTCCACACTAGCTAAAAAGGCTTTATTAGTTTTAATGCAATTTTCTCCTTATATGATTTAGGTTTCTCAACCTTAAACAACATCAAGCATATGAAGCGAGAAAGACTAGTCTCAAAGAAATCGCGAAAAAAAACAAAACAAAAAAAAACAACACCAAACAGATGTTTCACACAAAATAAACTGCACAAATACAGGGTGCGATTGGTAAATCGTCGCCATTTTTCATTTTTAATATAGTTTATGCCCGTCGTTTGTTTTTGATATTGTCGACTGTACAGTATAGTAGGGTCAGTTTGGCACCCTCTGTGAGAGAATGAACACGATGACGCAATTGGTTCCGTCAGAAATTTGGCATGCTTTGGTGCTTGGCATTCGAGCCGGATGCTCTAATACGAATATTTCATTGGTTGGATGTCAATCCGAGGAAAGTAAAGTGCATTCTGAGAGTTGGATGAGACTAATAGTGATTACGAATGTTCAGCAGCTCGGTAACTAACAGTGATCGTTCTGATAAGAAAAGAACTCCCGAATTTTTTGGGAAAGCCCCAGACTCATCAGGGAGGCCCACACCATGTGCCTCGAGAAGATAGTCTTGTCTTGTCTTGATGCGGCATTCACCCTGGGCGGATTGAGCCGGCTTCTTCCTGTTGACGCAACGCATCACGGACCATTGCTGCCCACGCCCGTCGGTCTGTCGCGAGGTCGTACGAGATGGTAAGCCAGTCGCGGTTCCAGTGGCGGAGGCCGACCACATACGGCCGGAAAGTAGCGCCAGATCCTCCTTGATCGTTGAGGCCCACGTCTTCAGCTGTCCGCCTATCCGCTTTCACCAGGTGGACGGCGGTGTGGGAAGGAGAATCGGAAGCTCATGAGGGATTCGATTTAAGTTCACACACACATATATATCTATATATATATATATATATATATATATATATATATATATATATATATATATCTCGAGAAGATAGTGCTGCCCTTGGTCAAAAAGGAAGTTGATGAAAGAGTCTCTGTCGTGAAACAAGATTCTTCACTATGCCACGCAAGGAGGAGAAATCACTCATGGGTGCCAGAGAATTTCTGCGACCACATAACCCCTTATATATGGCCAACTAACTCTTCAGACAGTAACCTCTTGATTATTATGTGTGGGGCGCAGTTGAGCGAGAAAACCGCAAAACTCCTTTTAACACAAAAGATGAACTGAAGGCAATGATTATGGTAGCATTCACCAACTTAAACAAGGAGACCGCCCAGGTTAAATGCAGGAGATTCTGAAGTCGTCCGGAGACTGTGATTGAAGCCAATGGCGATTTTATAGAAATTTTCTCTTTGATATTTCAAGATATTTTTGTGTAATTTTGGTAAATATATCTGTTAAAGAGAGATGTTAAGGTTATTTTCATTTTTGCGTAAGGTAGACGACAATTTACCCATCGCAGCCTATGCATCTATAAAAAGAATTTTTTTTTTGTATCTATAAAAAGAATGTATGAACATAAAATTGTCTTAAATTAATTGTTGGACTTTATCAATTTCATAATGTGTGACGTCATTTTTTTACATTTAGATAGGCTTTGAGTAGATATGAATGTACGTGAGAGATTCATGGAAGATTGAAGTTTAAAAGCAGTAAAATCGACCTTGTTAATCGATCGATCCTCGTGGCTGGATCGGTTAAGGCACGTCAGGCTAAATAATGGTTCCATATAGGATACAGGTTCGATTCCTGTCAGAGGACGAATATTTTCTATGATAATTTCTCAGACATTCAGGCCTTTAAATGTTATTAATACTGTTTATTATAAAACAGAGCATTTACTTAAATATTTGTATCTATAAAAAGAATGTATAAACATAAAAATGACTTTTTCCATTTCATAATATATTTATATATATATATATATATATATATATATATATATATATATATAAAATCCTTGAAAATGGATAAATGTATAGCCGAAAGCGCTCGGATAAAAAGAGCATTCGGACAGTTTTACATAATGTTGAAGCTTGGATAAGCATGGAATAATAATAATACAACACAAAATGTACGTAAACGAAATGTATTGAAACAAAGAAAAGGTACACAATATTTACAGTTAGTTTTGGTATATTCTTGGGAAGACTGTTCCTGTAGAATGGGTTGACTTAATCGCAGTCGGGCAGAGTCTCTGGATTGGATCTCTTGTTTCTCCCCTCGTCTTCCCGGTACCAACCTATATTTATATGGTCGGTACTCCACTGTGTAAATTAGGTGGATCCTACCACAACACATAATTTGTCGAAAAGGAAAAAATATGAGATCGCATGAGAAATTGCATAAAAAACTAAATAAAAGTACCTTATCTGTCATATTCAATGAAATATGCATGAAAGAAGGATTGCTGCCTAAACACACGCACACACACACACACACACACACACACACACACATATATATATATATATATATATATATATATATATATATATATGTATATGTTTGTGTGTGTGTCTGTGTAATAAAAATATAGACTTAAAGTAAGCTGTATTCCTGAAAATAGATCGTATAAAAGTGGACATTAGGGGTCAACTCTCGGAAATCACCATCTGTTTCATGCTGAAACGGATGTAAACTGGCCTGTAGATTATGTTTAGGCATAAATCAGACCAAACTGTTGCCCCTGGGTTTTGACCTCATTGCACACACTTATATGCACGCACACACACTCACACACACACAAACATACACACACACACATATGCGAGTGTGTGTGTGCGTATGAGTGTGTAAGCATGAATGTTTATGCATATATAATTCCTAATAATTCCCGGTGTGTACGTTGTATTCCTTCATAAATCTTGATATTTGTAACCAAAATAAAAGTTAGATCAGTTTTAAGAGGCAAAAATAAATGTATATTATATCGAATATGACTTACCTTTGAGAAAGGTTAGAATGCCGAGCAGGATGAAAATAGTCACAAAATCTATAATGAGGTAGATGCTCTTTGAAAAACTTGATCTAGTAGTGGAAATATCTCACCACAGAACATTAATCTGTGTAGATCCACCATAGAGCCCCTTGTTAATTATGAAGTATTATTCATTTCCCGCAAGTAGTTTTTTTTTATAAGAAATTTCTTTACTTTGTCAATGTATTTGATTCTATAAAGAACAGTAATATATTGATGGAACATTATATAGCAACATTTTCAGATCGAAATTCAGCCATGTGTCATTTAAAGAGTTTGCTTATCTGTTTTCGTATAAATAAAACCTAGTTTTGTGCGATTAAATCTTGTTTTCATTAAGCTTTTAAAATTTTTTTCGAAATATAAATTATATCAATGCACTCATTTCTGTCTAAAAGTAACGTTCAACCAGCATCCAAAATGCCGGAGAGACTCTACAGCATGTAATGGCCTATTGTAGTCTGAAAATTTGATTGGAAAGTTGTTTATTCCATTCTCTTCCTCCGGCCACCTATGCACAACTGTTCTTAAAAAAGAGGTTCGTTGTTTTCGCTTGAGAACACGGCTTTGCACAATCCTCCGAGGAAATCGCATCAGGATAAGCCGATTTCAGAGACTTGCCGAAGACGATGAATTTCTGACTCTTTTTTTTTTTTTTTTTTGTCTTTTATCTTTTGGATAAAACGTGAAAGAGGAAGCAGACGATTACGGAAATGCACATGTGCTGGTTTTCGGTTTTAAAGAATTATTTCTCCCCCCGCGTCCGCCTAAGCTAACCAAATTTACTTGCAAACTAGCAAGAATGAATTAAAATTACTATACTTTGATTGTATCAGGCATGAGGCTGTTTTTTTTAATATGGGAACCCATACGTACGTGAATAACAGAACAAAAACTGTTTCCAGAATAAAGAAACAAGGAATACATCATTCCCAGCCTGTCAGCGTCAGGTTGCAGAAGTCTGACGTTGTTGTCAGATGCAGAGTAGACACTATTTTGGTTCCTCGATCTGTGGTGATGTATAGTGAGATTAGAGTTGTTGACCATTGCTACAATTATGAGTTTGCTTCACTAGGGAATTCATGCGAAATTAGTCATTAAATAACCCAAGAATTAACATATCATAAAGTCAAGTATATCAACAATTGGTATTGACTATGATTATAGAGACTTGTCTTGTTACCATTACTACAGTGAAGTGACTTTAATTCTCACAGGGTACCTCGTACAAATAAAAGACATCAAATAACCCAGTGTTTCGCAAACTTTTTAAGCAACGGCTGACCTAGAGAAAAATGAAACTTAGTAAAACTTAGACTTAGTAAAAATTTTAAAGGGTATACATTTAAATATTATGAAATAGATTTAAAAAAAAAAATAGTCACAAAAATATGCCTTTCTTTCAATGTTTCTATTCAACAGCAGAGTGCGATAGATAAATTGTCGTCTAAATTACGCAAAAATGAAAATAACACTGCCATATCATTTTAACAAATATATTTACCAAAATTGCAAAAATAAATAAATAAATACTTTGAAATGCTAAAAAAAATTAATGTATTCAATAAAATCCCCATTGGCTTTAACCACAGCCTTCAGAAGACTTCGGAATCTCCTGCAACTCTTCTGGTCGTTCTTCTAGTTTAAGTTGGTGAATGTTACCATAATCCTTGCCTTCAGTTCATCTTTGGTGTTACAAAGATGCATTTTGGTCTCTTTGCTCAACTGCGACAAATACATATTAATCAAGAGGTTTGCAGTCTAGAGAGTTAGATGACCATATGTAAGGAGTGATATGCTTGCAGAAATTGTCTCGCAGTCACGACTGGGTTCTCCTCATTATGGAGCATCGTGCAGTGTCCTGTTTCAAGGCAAAAGGGTCTTTCATCTGCCACCCTCTTAATCCAGGGAATCACTATCTCTTCAAAGCACTTGTCGTAGGCCCTCACCAGGAAATTTTGGAGTTATTAACACCCAAAATCTCTGAAATGTTCGTATTAAAGATTCCGGTGCGAATGCCAAGCAGTACAGTATGCCGTTTCCAAATTTCTAGCGGAGTTAATTGTGTCATGACAATGTTTTTCTCTCACATGTTGTCCAAATGACCTTAATATAATGTGCAGTTAACAACATCAAAAACAAAGTACATGCGCGAAATAAAAAAAAAAAAAATGGCGATAATTTACCCATCGCACCCTCTCTCCCTCCCTCTCACCTCTCTCTCTCTCTCTCTCTCTCTCTCTCTCTCTATATATATATATATATATATATATATATATATATATATATATAGAATATATAGTTGTAAATCCTTTGTTTAAACCTGCTATATTTGTGAAATAAATTTTTTCTATTTATACCTGGCATTAAACGAGTTATTCGACAAAAAAAAATCATTACTTCTCCAATCTGTTTAATAGAAGACACACACATCCATATATACATATATGTGTGTGTCTTCTATTAAAGAGATGGGAGAAGTAATGTTTTTTTTATTGTAAAGAGACATGATCGATTACGATGCGTGAATCGAAAAATGCGATACATAAATGACATATTTAAAAAGTGGAAGGGATTTTTCAAACATAGAGCAGACGATTAAGAAATACGACAACTTCCCTACAAACAAAGGAAACATATCTGGATTGTTATCCTTCGATGACGGGGGTTCATCTGGACCAGATGAAATCGCCATTGAACTGTAGAAAATTGGCGCTTTAACGCCTGATCAAATTTCTCTCGTCCGTTTCCACATTTTTCGGGCAGACGGTAGAGTTCTTTTGTCGGCAAGGACTGAAACTGAAGGTGATTAGAATGATTTTTGTAGGAGCACTAATCTGATACTAATTTGGGAAGTCAGTACAGAGTAGTCAAAAACAAAATCCGGGGTGCATTCAAGAAGTTCTCAGACATTTTCTGCAGAGGTAAATATAACTTATCTAAATTATTGTAGTTTTAGTCTCTAATTACTATAAATCTAATCAGATGACTTTCTAATTGTTGTTGCTCCAGACTTAAAGAGATGTTTGTAAACGCTCGTTGAACACACCCTACTAAACACTGCTACTAAACACTGCGGATCAATTTCCTGAATGCAGCCGGAACGTGAATACATTAAAAGCTCGCTGTGCAATAATGTTTTGTGTTAAACTAGACGGAATTGCTACAGAAACATATGAACTGCTCCAGACTGATTTTGGATTAACGTGTATGTGCCGAATATCTTATTTTCCCTGGCACAAGTGGTCCAAGGTCGGTGGAGAGGATGTGAAAGAAGATGAACGATGTCTAAGGGACACAATGTGAACGTGGACGTCAGAACTGGTTGAGAAAATTCTTAATTTTCTGGATGAATATCGTCATGTGTCTCTAAAGACAATAACCATACTGTTTGGTGTTGTTGTGGCAAAAGTACAAATAATTATTCATGAAGATCTGAACATGCGCAGAATTTGTGCAATGTTTGTTCTCGGGGTGTTCAATGGCGAACAGAAGGAAAGGCGCGTTGATGACAGCATGGAGCCATTTAATGGTCATCAAAAATGTCCCTCCCCCACCCGAATATCCAGACATTGCTCCCTGTAACTTTTGGTTGTTACTCAAACCGAAGAAAAATCTCAGGGGGACTTGTTTTCAAAGCATTGATAAGATGAACGAGGGTGTGTCAAGGGTTCTTGGCACCTTCACTTTGGATCACTCCCATGAGGTCTTCACGGAATGGCTAGATGGTTACAACAATTGCATTGAAGTCGGAGGTTCCTACTTCGAAGATCAGAGGTTTTTTTTTGCTTTTTTATTTAATTCTTTGAAGTTAATGTCTCCACTGAAAAGTCTCAAAATTTCTGGAACACATCTCGTACTCAATGAATTTGTACGAACTTATAGCTGAGCTAAATTAAGGAGACATGGCAAAGAGGCAATCCTTGCTTAGAGATACAAGATAAAGTTATTCGATAAGAACTGTGATAGACACGTCTAAAAGATAAAGAAACGACTTCAAAATGTTAGTGAATGCTTGACAGTTTCATTACAGATGAAGTGGAGATGAAGTTCTACCGACGAATGCTAACAATATTATGTACAACTCGCGAAAGCAACAAAGACATCTTAAGGAAAATAGGAAAAACAAGGGGACGTATACTTACAATCTGAACGAGACAGCTGAGATTTCTGTGTCACCAAATGTGGAAAGAAGGCCTCGGTAATTTAACATTGACATGATATATTGAAGATCAGAGAAGTGTTGCAGAATAATGACAATTAGACGTGGAAATGGCTAAAATAGGCAATATAAAGCAAAAAAAGAGAGTAATTTGAATAGAAACACATCCTTTAAAGAAAATCCATCATAGATTTCATTGTCAGAATCTGTGTAATAGAGTGTGTGAGAGTTTGACACGTTTTTATGATGTCCTACATTTTATAGGTGATTTAAAAAGCCATATATCCATAAGAAAATATATGAAATAGACATACGTTTGATAATATATTTTATATAAAAAATATTAATATCAAGTTATTATATTAATCGATATTTTATTCTTATAGTATATGTTATTATTCTAATTATTTTTATATATTCTTATAATAATAATAATAATAAAAACAACAACAAAAATAACTCTAAAAATATGGCACATGATAACATCAACAATTCCATTTGTAGTTGGAGCCCTCAGATTAATTGGTAAATATTCTGACAGACTCATTTAAAGGATTTATGGTATACCATACCTTAAAAAAATAGAAGAAAAATTGTTCTTCCGATTACAGCCCATGCTTTACGAAAGCCTTTATCTATGTACAATGGGTGTGTTATTTTATTTTCAAAATTGCTTAGTGGAAAATGTCATGATGCCATTTCTGACTTCATGTTTCTGGTCCGGGACCCGGAAAGAAATGAGTATACACCAGAAATGAAAGGAAATAAAATAATAATAATAATATTAATAATAATAATAATAATAATAATAATAATAAATCAGAGACTCTATCTTAAACACAACATGCAGTTCTTCAAACAATGTCACTGAAGATGACTCCAGGTACATTAAGTTAGAATTCCTTGAAAACCTCATAGGTGAAATCACCGAAGCGAAAAACCACGTCATCCAAGTACTCAGCAGAGTAACTTTCATAAAATTGTCAGACAGAAACCAGCTCCACAAAATCCATATGACGAATTGCAACAAGCACTTTGAGAAAATATACAACGCTGCTCTGAAAAACACTGTTAACAAATAAACCACAAAAAAAAAATGCTATACTGACGCTAACGGTTGCATCAATTTGTCCTCTTTCTTGATATTTGTTTCATGATTAAACGCAATCGGCAGAGAATGGTCTGACGACTGCACTTAATCAAAAACAGGATGTCGCCGCTGTGTGTTGTCATTAATGTTCCTTTATATATATATATATATATATATATATATATATATATATATATATATATATATATAATAAACTGATAGAATAAGAGTCATAGCTGAAAAACTAGAATAAATTGGTTAACTTACACACACACAGAAACAGACACACACGCATACACACATATATATATATATTAATCGCAGCGACTTCTGAGATCAAGGCACTTTAAAATAAATATAGCATACTTCAAAACGATATTTTATCATATATATATATATATATATATATATGTGTGTGTGTGTGTGTGCGTGCGTGTGTGTGTGTGTGTGTGTGCCTGTGCGCGCGTGTTTGTGTGGGTGCGTGATGAAAAAGAAAACTGATCTTAGCGTTTCGTCCTCTGATATGTTATATTTTGTCTTTATTCATATTGTCATTTTATTGATATATTTTTTAGTTATATCTTTATTTTTATACACACACACACACACACACACACACACACACATATATATATATATATATATATATATATATATATATATATATATATATATACATATACATATATATATATATGCTCTATTTAAGAAGGAAGGTTGCTTTATACCGGGTTTAAGACGTTTGTAGATAAACCCTATAGTGAAAGAGAGAAGAAACGCAACGACATATTGATTTTACTTTATATTTTCATATTTATTTTTATTGGTGATTTTTTTTTTTATCCAGTTAACCACAATCATTATACTGTGTTTCAATCTCTCTCCTTGCCACTTAATTTGCACTAAGAAATTCCTGCTAAATTTCTGTTCGAACAGATAACAAATTCACGTTTGTATGCCTGTTCTCATTCAGTCAGTTCGATTCCATAAAACTGTCACACGATCCTACGCACACAAGAATACGGCACTCAGAGTTGGAAAGCAATCAATTTATCAAATAAGTATTTAAGTCTCTTAGCGGTGCAACAGACACTTCGAATATAAATTCATCGATTGGCAAGAAAGCGGGAATATCATAGACTACGTAAGAGACGCTGCCTTCCATCAAAATTAAGACTGCTTAGTCTTCGCTCGCCACGAACAAGCATTCCATACTAAAGTAGAAATGAAACGAACGAGAAAAGAAACAAACTAACTTTTTATCCCATAATGTAAGAGATTAAATGTTAGGACTTCACTGTTACATTAATGTCAGGCTCCTGTGACATTAATCTCTTGAATAAGAATTCCGTCTGCTAAAGTTAAAGTAGCCCTTTGTTGTACAGAACACATTTAGTACAAAATTGGTTGACTAAATTGAATTGTTTTCAGTCTTACACTAAATGCATGTAATAAATATTAAAAAAATGCGTACACTATTTACATTATTCAGACTATTGTCCTTATCTTTGTCGCCATATTTATTACGTTTCGGCCGCTGTACGCTCCGGCCATCTTCAGGGGGTTGTAATGTCGAACTGAAACCTTTATTTCGCTCACTGGGGTAGACTGTTCTATTTACACGTGCCATGTTTAAAGGACGTCAGTTATCAGTTATCTCCTGTTAATTCCCCTCTGCAAATTTTCCACAGCCTTAACCGGGCATTGAATTCACAATCTTTGGGTCCTGTCACTGGATCTAACCAACGCCTTTATCCACATGTGAGTTCAATACCCCGTTAAGGCAGTGAAGAACTTGGAGAGGGGAATTAACAGGAGGTAATTGATAACTGACGTCCATTTAACATGGCACGTGGAACTAAAACAGTCTACCCCAGTGAGCGAAATAAAGGTTTCAGTTCGACATTCTAACCTCCGGAAGAAGTCCGGAGCGTACAACGGCCGAAACGTTGTAATAAATATGGCGACAAAATGAAGACAATAATCCGAATAATGTAAATAGTGTACATAATACCCCATCTCAGAAATATAGACAGATACAATAAATGAATGTATTTTAGTTTTGTCTATATTTAAACTCCGCTCTATACCATATATTGCTCTGTATGGAACGATAAGTTTTCACTTTCCGGGTCAATTTGTTGTGTTTTTTTTTAATATTTAATATGCTCTACAATATTTTTCGTATAGTTATTTAGCAAGAAGAGCTTATTAACATCTTCTATATAGCTTCAAAAATGAGGCACACAGTGAGAAACAAACAAATTATCAAATGGTACACTCGCTTTCCAAATATTAGATTTGGGAAGAGTTTGATACTTATTAACATTTTTATTGGCTAAGTCTAACTCCTTCTCAGTAAAGGGGCACTCCCAGAATAACTGCATGATTCATTGGTTACTTTATCAGGGTTTAATGGTTAGCAAGCTTTGTCAAGGTTGATCAGTTACGACTGAGTAGTAAGTTCGATACTCACTGGATGCCCCACAATTTCCGACTTGTGACACATCTAAGTTATATTTTGAAAATCACCATTATTAATTGGTCCACGATTGTTCTAAGCATCGCTCCACAGACACGCCCTAATGACCATTTATGAAATTATTTTAAACCAATTACTATAAATTGCTTTCTAATTATTTATTATTGACTTAATTTGTTCGTTTCTTTATTTCTCTAGGTTTTCGGTTTATTTTATTTGTGTGACGTCCCCCGGTGTCGCTGCCCAATCGTGACGTCTGCCTGTTCGCGTCCATCGTGCCAATTGTGACGTCACCCCATCTGTCTCCGCGCCGTCGCCGTCCTATCCTGTTGTGACTTGGTATTGGTCGCGGCACCAAATGTGACGTTCTAACCTTTTGCTGATTCGGATGGGAATCTGGTTAGATTCGGTATCAGCCTTGTCGTTCCCAGCTCGCCTCCAACGTCTGGTTACCGAAGTAACTGTTTTGATTTCTAGACTAACCTACCCACGTTGTGATTTGATCTTAGGTAGACGAAATCAATCAGTCACCGGGTCGTAATGCAAGTCGAGTCCGAACAAGGGTAATACCGCAAAAGTATATGTAAAAGAAAATAAAGTAATAACTCGAAAAGTTCAAATGTGTTAAAAAAGGATAGCAGTATTTCATATCTGGTTGCTGAATACAGGACTGCGCCTTCCTCCCAACCCGCTTATATGGATTCGTGACACTTTGTGTTTGTTAGGCGAGTCTTAACATCTTAAATTGTTCTTTTAAGAAACTGGTTTTGGTGCATCTTCAGGCGATATTCGTAAAACTTGTTTTGGTGGTGTGAGTCTAAGTCGTTCTTCAAAAATTGTTCTTGGTTAGTTGAGGTCTTGATTGCGTGGGATCTTTCAGTCAGGTTCCTGCGAGGCGGGTTCACTCTGTAACTCCAACGCAACTCAATTCAACCCAGCTGCGAACTGCGAACTCAACTGGCTTCTACTCGTTGCGACTCTGCTTGTATGGACGCCGACCAAAACCGGGGTGGGCCTGTCGGGGTTTGAGGGTTCTAAATCGCATTAAGGTTTTTTCTTTGTTTTCGGTCAGGAAGAATTATTAATTTCCATTTTTGGAAGTTTTTCGTCCTCCCAAATTCTTCCTTTCTCATATTGGTATCTCACCCATACCCTCAGTGGGTGTCAACGGGTTTCCCCTCTCTCTCACAGTGGCATCTCACACCGATCCCTTCAGAGGGCGTCAGCAGGCCTCCCCTCCTTCTTCACACCATTCAGCCAATGGGCGCTCAACGGCGTGGGTGTGGCCGGACTAGCCTCGGTTTAAAAAAATCTTGCTCAAAGAAAAAAAAGTATCTTCCTTTTTCTTTTTCTTTTTCTTTTCTTTCTTTTTCTTCTTCTCGACAACAAATCCTTAGACTCTTATCTTAACCGAATGTCACCTGGACTTTATCAATCGAGACCTTCGCCAAACAAGTGGGTGGTCATCTGGCGATACCCACAGCCATTTTTAATTTTGCTATTATGGCCAGCTCTTGACAAAAAACAGGTGCCTTTTTCAAACGACATCTCCGTAGATAGCTAATGGGTCACTCTTTCTTTCTTTGTAACTGGGGTAGTCCAACGGACATTTTGTTTTTCGGCCAGTGCGTGCTTAATTAATTTTTATCTCTCAGTTTCTGTTTCGTAGATCACTTGACCGACCTGAAACCGTTACCATTGCCATGGCAGACGGCTATCTTTTATTCGGGGCGTCGTCATAAATCAAACTAAATCCGGTGCCTTACTCTCTTCGCTAATGAAAATAAAATCTTTCCACTTTTCTTTGTTAAAAAAAATAACATTGCTTAGTGTCCTTTTCGTGATGGCTTCTTATCACCTAAATTTAATTCTCGCCTTTTCTTTTTTCTTTCTTTCTCGCAACCCTAAATAGTATCACATTTGTGTATTATTATTTATTTATTTAAATCAAATAAATGTGATAACAATAAACAACATAGAATAATGCAAGCAATAATCTTACATATTATAAAATGCAGATTGTGTGTGTGTGTGTCTGTACGTTTATATATTGGATCGAATTTCCTACATTTTTCAACCGATTGCAACAAAACTTCACAGGACTGCGTAAAATTACCTTGCGGTGGTTCTAACAGCGCTCAAAATTGGAAAAACACAATTGTTTTTGCATGAAATCAATTTTAAAATATGATAAAACACGATTCTTCGCCAGAATGAAAGGGGGATAACTCATATCGAGTTATACTTTTTATAAAATCCAGGTTGTTTGTGTGTGTGTGTGTGTGTGTGTGTGTGTGTGTGTGTGTTCGTTTATATATGGGATCGGATTTCCTACATTTTTCAACCGATTTCAACAAAACCTTTTTTTTTTGGCAGGTAGTGTTTCTTATTGTCTTGCACACTTTTTTTTCTTTATTTTTACATTCAGAATGCTTTAAAAGTTCCATTTACAAGACAATTGTTTATAATAAAATTCTATTCAATCGGTAGACTCATAACAATTGAAAGCAATGTTTTTGTTTGCGTTTGGGTTTGACCAATTCATAAAAAAAAACGAATTGAGGCATGTGTGTCCGTTCACCTTAAACAATAATCTTTGTTAATTTTAATTTTTATCTTTATGATGGTCGATACTTGATGTATCTCTTACTGTTACATCCCCGGGCAACGCCGGGCTCTACCGGAGGTTAGTAATAAGTAAAAACTTAACAAACAACACAATAGGTAGAGATTACAGCATTCTGAAGCACATTTATTCCTATTCAGTAGTCTCTCGAATAATTTGAAAAATAAACATTACCACATACTTGATCTTCTTCTATGTTTAAGATATATGTGATGATGGCTCTCCACAGCTTTCGATCTTGTGTGACTTGTAGCAGTTTTTTCTCACATTAATAAATACCCGTTCAGTTTCTCAAGTCTCTCAGGTACGTGGCTCATTTCGTTCCCTAGCTATCTTGCCCCGTTAGTGTTAAGTTTTTTAAGCCCGCCTTCATCATTATGTGGCCAAAGTATTTCAGCTGTCTTTTTCTGATTTTGACTATAAGTGTTCTTTCTGTTGTCCTTTTTTTAGGACTTCCTTGTTGCTATCTTTGTTCCGTCCATAGAATTTTCAATATCTTCTGTAGAACCAGATTTCTTCTGCTTATAGTTTTTCCTCGTTCCTGGGGAAATTCTCCAACATTAACTGTCATGTAAGAATATAGATAACACATAACGATCAAGCACTTCTTTCTTTGTTTCCAATGAAATATTTCCCTTTCTCGGCAGTTTGACAAAGCAGCACTGTTCGTGGGCTATTTCCGGTCGAATTCTGATTCGCGTTATAGTAATCAGGATTTGTATCGTTTTTTCGTTATGTGGCTCGTTAAACTGATTGTCCAATGGAGATCGCATTCGTTTACACATGATCCCTTTGATAAGATGGATTTAGTGAGGTCCTCCAATATGTGATCATTGTTGTATATTTTGTTTATTACTTCTGTCATCTTTGAAGGCTGAGAGCATTTCAGATACGATCCTGCCAGGACTTGCTGATTTGATCCTGCGCAGCATCGTCAATGCTGATGTTGTTTCTTCTTTTGGTATTTCTTGTCCGCCTGCATTTTCATATGCAGGTTTCTCTCCCGCATCATAAAATAGTTATTTGTCATATTCACACCACCTTAGACGTATTTTCCTTTTATATAATATCAGTGATCTTTCTTTTGATTTTATAGAGCCGGTCTTTAGTCATCTTAATTCTTTTATTCTGTTGTACATACATTCTGTGTTTGTATTGCGTATTCTTTCTGTTTCTGTGAACAATTCATTGATCCATTCCTCAATAGCCTGTACGCATTTGTTTTTAATTTATGTGTTTAGTATTTCGTATTCTCTTCTATTCCGTGTAATTGTTCGTTGTCGTTTTTTCATCATCTCTAGAATTTCTTGTCCTCCATTCGTTCATTTCTTGTCTAGTTATCTCGGAGATAATCTTGTTCGCCGATGTCACTCACGTTACTCTCATCGTGCTCTACTTGCATTTTCTATTCTCGTTCAGATTGTATTCGTTTATAACTTTGTTTTTGTATGTCACCTTGCAACTTGTGTCCTTCAGGACTTTGCCATTTTGTAGTGTCGGTTTTTCTTTGGGTTTCTTTAGTTTTCAGAGTTTTACTCTGATGTAGCTCGCTATTGGAAGCTGGTTATGTTCTACAGTGTACAGAATGTCGCTAAAGTCTAGACACATAAGAAATCTCATTACCCATATTTTGTACCTCCAAAGCTTAAACATGGTTTTGTCGAAAGAAGAAAGAATCAATTTATTTTTTGCATGTATCCTAAAGGAGAATGCGTACTCAATGAACATCACAAATGCAACACAATTAAACGAATAGTTAATGTGTTAAAATTGATGTCAATGTGGAGTTACTGTATTGAGTTCATGTGAATCTTGCAAAACGCTTCCACCTTTGCATCACAATTGAGGGAAATCACATTATTAATGTCCCAATTCAATAAAACTTTGTTGAAAATTTAATTTCTTGAAAATATGCATTCTTGCCCATGACCAGACATTAAGGACACCTTATAGAACTCTGTTTTTAGATATTTGTCGATAGTTACATCCTTAATCTTGTTTTCTTTTGTGTGTGTCTTCTACTCAGTTTGTTCATGTCGACAGGCGTTTTGGGTGATTCTGATACTAGGTATTGGTGATTACTTGATTGTTTACTTGTGCAAGGCTGGTCGCATCTTTCGCCGGTCTCGTTTCGGGATCCTAGTCAGAATTTGCCGTCCATTTCGTCTCCTCGTTATTTCCAAACTTGGCATTCAGGTCTCCCATGGTGATAATTATTTCTTGTGATTTACATAGGGCCATGGTATTGTCGAGTGAGTTGTGACTGTTGTCGATTTCCTCCTCAGTACTCTGTGCTGCCGGTGCATATACAACGATAATTGCTATTTTAAAATTCTTCTTTTTTAGTTTAACCAACAGGATTCAGTCTTTTATCTAATATTAACCCTACAACGCCTTAACTTTTCTCCCCTATCTGCATTTTTGTCCTGTATGTGTCGCTTATGAAGTCTGCGTTATTTCACCATCTAATTTTCTACATACCGAGAATGTTGCTATTTAATCCATCCATTTCTTGTTTGATTTTTGCAAGGTGACCACATTGGTATCTTGTCCAGATCACTATTTTTGTTTATTGCGGACAGTTACTGGATAACGGTTCGGTAACACCCGTTGCTCATGACTTTTCTTACTGGATGAGGAGTTAAATCTAAAGAACTTAAACTCATTCACGCTGTTTGTCTATAATGTTTTTATTGTTTGCTGACATGGTTTTTCTTGGGATGTGTAGTGGAGTAGTTCCCCGATGCCTACTCCGCAGTGTTTCTTTTATTTATTGAGACATCAACTCTAGGTATCTGGCCGTTGACTGATTGAGATTTTTTTCGCCCTTCAATAGCTCTTATTTTTAGTCCTACGGGATTGCTACCTACGCTCTCCGCGTCAGGCGAAATATAGAGTAGGGGCTCGGTTTAGTCACCGATAATTGTTCAAGTCCCTATTTTAGAAAAGAACAATTGCTATCCAGGCAAGGGTGGGCTTGTGGGTAAAAAGAGAGGTGAAACTATCAGCGATCTAACACCAGTTTACATGGGTGAAGAGTACATCATCCCGAATAAGGGGGATAACTTTTCAAACTTAACGAGGAAAGATTGGAATGTAAATTATTATAACACCAGTATAAACGTAGTGTGCGATGAATAAATTGTCGTCTAAATTACGCAAAACTGAAAATAATACTGATATCTCATTTTAACAGATATATTTACCAATATTACACAAAGAATATATTGAACTACGAAAGGGTGAATTTATTCAATAAATGGACATTGGCTTTAGCCTCCAGATGACATCGGAATACCCTGCAACTCTTCTGTGCGGTTTTCTTGTTTAAGTTAGTGGATGATGACATAAATCTTGCCCTTAGTTCATCTTTGGTGTTACAAGATGTTTTATTGATCTCTCGCTCAACTGCACCCCACACAGAATAATTAACGGGGTTGCAAATTGGGAAGTTATGTTGCCAGATATAATAGTTGATGTAGTCGCAGAAATTATCTGACATCTCCTGCTTGTGTGAAAGGTGCAGAGTCCTGTTGCCAAACACAGTGTCTTCCTGTAGCAACCGTCTTGACCCATGGCTTCCATAACCCCTCAAAAGCACTTGATGTAGGCCTCCATGTTTAATCGGAGGCCGCACCAACAGATTCGGACGTTCTTTTTCTTTTGAGGTGGAGGGTTTTATCCGGGTATTCTTATTCGTTGGTTATCACCAAAATTAAGTTGGTCGTTAAGTTAAGTCAGAGGTTGCAAGATTCTGCTTCTGAGACATTCGCTGACCTGACATGTAAACTATTACTCAAAAAACCTAGCAACTCTCGACTGAAGTTTTTTTGAAGTAGTGTTAACTTCTTCCTTCGAAGCCTGTATGTTTTTATTCTTTTTGACACTCACGATAATCACTAGAATTATAATACAACATTTTCTTTGTTTTCTATAAAACCTAGTTGGTCTTCTTCTTGTTTCCTTTACTCCTTTACGTCTCTTTGCTTTAGTTCTACACACACATAGAGACACACACACAAATATATATATATATATATATATATATATATATATATATATATATTTAATTTAAAAGAAAAAATAGGCTAGAATTGATGATCAAATTAAACAAATACATACAGTGTTACTAGAATAAGATCCGAGATTAGCAAGGCAATATATATATATATAACCATATTTAGGAAAGTGAGTGATCAGGTACACATGTAATATGGTCCGAGTTAAACTATTCGTTTCTTCTACTCTGAAGATTCAGGTCCGCATTCATGATGTTCCTACTTAAAATAACAATTTCTCCTCTTTCCGTTTGCTTTTTTTCATTTTTTTCACTAAGCCCTAACACTCCAATATATAATAGTAACACAAATTAAAAAGTAGATACAATGAATGAGAGCAATCGGGTTCTACGTGTAAGCTTGACTGAAGTGCCTCTGTTTCGTCCGTGTTACAATAGTGAACGGCTATTAAAGTATCTTTTGCGTTTTTAATTTAGTATAAGTTGTGATGTCTCCTAGCAAAGTAGAATGGAGTGGAAAACCTTCTGCCCTTATTAACACCATTTTTTACCATTAGCTCCAGATATCTATTCTCTCTCCCTCCATATAAGCGTATGCTAAGTAAAATAATAGTTTTCCCGTTGTACCGTATTTGAAATTATTTGATGAAAAAGAAAAATGTATAAGCAATATAGGCAAATATACGTATAAATAATTCACCATTCAGTTCACATTTGGTTAGAGACTGTATATGCTAGAAAAGATGATTAGAAGCCCAAATATATACGTATACATTAAAAAATTAAAAGTAAGTACAGGATAATAAAAAAATAAAATAAAAAATTAACAAACAAGATAGAAAAAACTTCGCTGATTTCTCTTCAACTGAAAGTCAATGTAGATGCTCGACTGTAAGAGAGAATAAGATAACGGTGACTATAACATTCCGTATCCAGGAATAGTTTGTCCAATTTCCTCCCAACTAACACTTTCTTTTTCCTGTTTTCTTCCTCTATCCGTAGTTTCCCAATATATCTCTCCCCCTCCACATACACCACTACTGAGTAAGACAATCTTTGACCCGATGCCTATTGTTTGACGAGTATTTGAATTATTCTGGTAAAAAAACAAAATGTACAAGACATATAAGAAACTATACATAGAAATAAATCATGGCTCAGTCCAAATTTTGTTCAGAGTCTGGTTGATAACCATTAGACTTGCTAACCATAATATACACCATTAACCAACATATATAAATAGTCTATTGAAAACAAAACGCACATGGCCTGATGTTTATGTTCAAGCATGTAACAGTGTTGTCGATCGGTATTGGTCTCAGTGTTTACTTACACACAAACCAACATTGAATTCAGAGTTGTCCTTCTCCTAGACCAGTTGCCACCCAAGGCTATAGAACCCAGTCTGTTCTGCTATTTAACCCATATCTGGAGGGAGAAGAAGTGGATTCACACCTTTTGCAAGGGCATTATCTCTGTGATTCCTCACTCCAAGCCGATATCCATTACTCCACCGTGCCTCCTCTATTTCTATTATTATTATTATTATTATATATATATATATATATATATATATATATATATATTAATAATAATATATATATATATATATATATATATATATATATATGTTAAGGGGTCCACCCTTTTTCATACAAGTGGACTCGCCCAGTGTGTACTTGTACTGCTGTCGGTGAATACCAGAGAGTGATAAAGTGACAGTGATACAGTGAGAGAGTGGGAGAGTCAGGTAACCGCTTTGAAGGAGTCACAGTTGCGAGCACGTAGACTCAGAAGGAAGTACTACTGATACTGAATTTCCCAAACTGTATATATATTATTATTGTTACTAACCGCATTTCTGTATCTACTAACCGTATTACCAATTGTATTATTACGTCACTACGTTTATTTGCTATATTTCATTCCAGGGTTTGTCATTCATTTGAGACCGGATTTCATCCCGGAATCCACAACAATACATACATATATATATATATATATCTATCTATCTATCTATCTATCTATCTATCTATCTATCTATATATATATATATATATATATATATATATATATGGTGGCTTTCTGGTAATCCACCTTAAATTTTTCTGGAGTTTAACCAGAGCATCACAACCGAAAATTACTGCCAGCCACTGAATGAAATGCACATTAATTTCAACAACATACGACCGGCACTGGTTAATTGACAAAGTCCAATTGTATGACATGGCAATGCTTGGCCACATGTTTTCAAGATGACACTTGGGATACGTCATTTACCCACATTTACCATATTGCTCTGATCAATCACGCATTCACAGACGTCTTGAACAAGGTTTTTAAGCAAAAAAAAAAACGTATGTTTCAAAGAAGACGTAGAAACAGCAATCAAAGATTTCTTGGCGTCCAAACCATTAGAGTGTTATCGTAAAGGGATGCATAACGATGTCATTCGATGCCAGAAATGTACCGATGTTCAAGGATTCTATTATGACTGATTTAAGCACTGTTTAAATACTTTTATTCTGGAATGAAGTTCATTCTAAAATTGGACTTTATTTTCCGATCCACCAAATATATGTGTGTATCTATCTGCGCGTGTGTCTGTCTGCGTGTCTGATGTGAGCTTGTAAGTGTGTAATATATATTTAGGCAGTAGTCATCCATGAATAGGAATCTATTTAAAGATTTTTCTTGCTTACGTGTCCAAGAATACATGTCTGGTATGTAAATATTATCTAAAATGTTATAGACTAGCCTATTCAGCCGTAAGTCTGGACACCCTCAAACTCAAGGGAAATGAGGTATATCATTCGTTTTTCAATTACTGAATACGGTTTCAACGCAAGTCTTGCTGTTTGCTCAGTATGGTGTTTTCACACAAAAGGCGACATACAAGCCTAATTCTTTACTGAGCTAAATGTATTTATCAATAGTTGAATAATTTTAAAATTACAGTTCCCAAGCAGGAAATGTTATTTAGATTTGGTTTCTATGAATTAGTGAGAAAGGCATTAAGAATTCGAAGACTTTGTGTTAAATTTCTTTACTATACACGTAGATCTTTTTTCCAGTGTTTATCGTGTATCGATAGAGATATAAGTGCCTCGCAGACTATGTTTAATATAGTACGAATTTTATTTTGAATTCACTAATAGTAAGTTAATTTGCAAGAAAGTGTATTAGTTGCATCACCAGGATAGGTATATGATACTTGTTTATGAAAATACCGGCAATAATTCAATTCTATGATAATCACAAACAATTTTTAACGAATATCAATTATACGAGGTTTGAAAATTTTAATTCCTAGAATCACCGCACGCTGTACTTTGCGTAAGGTATCAGGTAAACATTTGTATCCGAGCAAGTTCGGGTGTGTTTTCGCTTATCGAAAACCAGATGAGTTTTTTGCCAAGCAGTAGTGGAAATTTTATGTGTTCCTGTCATTCCGTTTGTGGAAAATGTGTGAAGGGAATCTGAAGCAGCAGATTAATATAGATTTTGTTTGAAGTTTGGTAAACAAATTATTAAAAAAGTCTATGGTTAAACTGAAAAAATCGAGACCTTTTAAGTAGAACAGACGATTCAAAGAAGGGCTAAGAGTCCTGCAAGCATAAAATACGAGCCTTGTAGCACTTAGATGGAATAATAAGTGGGTGACTGGTAGCAGAAGAACCGAATATAAATATAGAAGCAGGGTTAAAGATTCTAACAGATTATTCTGCCATAGGAATAATGATGTGTAAGAAGTTCGCGAATACCTGTTTAAGAAATTCCTTACAGAAAATTGTCCACATGACGTAGAATATATGATCATTGGCTCTTTTCAAAATTGTAAAATTTTCCGACACGTATGTGATCCAGGAACTCGTGACTACCTTGTTGAAAGATATTCCTGCAATGTCACGATCATCTTACAATGCGCATACATTCATAAAGAGAGAATATTGAAGGTAACATATTCCAATAATTACTTCGTAAGCAAACTGATTTTGCAGTGAACTGGTGAATGAAATTGTTACAGGTCGGATCTTCTAACTGATAAAATAAGTTTTATGGTGAAGAAACATTTTTATTTTCTATTTTTTTTT
Source organism: Acanthosepion pharaonis (assembly GCA_903632075.3). Classification (NCBI taxonomy): domain Eukaryota; kingdom Metazoa; phylum Mollusca; class Cephalopoda; order Sepiida; family Sepiidae; genus Acanthosepion; species Acanthosepion pharaonis. Next base: position 169,817 of record CAHIKZ030003337.1, on the reverse strand, counting down.
AAATATTTTAATGTCCCAATAATAACAAAATATAAAAGCATTTCATTTTTTCAAAACAAAAATCTCATTCCTTCCAACTTGAAAACGCAGTAATATATCCTTTTCTTCTCGTATCCGACATCCTGAAAACAACGAAGACATTTTCGTAAAACAATTGTATTCTAAATAATATATCAGTAGTCTAAATATTTGGGAAGACGGTATTTAGATTTAGGTGGATCGAAATATCCAAACGTGTCTACGAGGCCACGTCAGTAGACCCCACAACATATATTTATATTTATATATATATATATATATATATATATATATATATATATATATATATATATATATATATATATATATATATATATATATATATATATATATATATATATATATATATATATAAAATTATTTTTTCATATTAGCACTAACGTAAATTCATACGACAACTTCTCTAACACATATGCCAACATACGCATTACAGCTTTCCTTCGATGTCTTAAATAATATATCAGTAGAAGAAAATCTGTAACTATATCATTACACCGAGAAACTTAGAGTTCATCATTGCAAATGTCGGATGTCTGAGCTGAATGACGTGTGGCGCGTCCTGTCCAGATAACGTCAGCACGATAAACAAATGTTTGGACATTTAAATTCGGGAGAGAAAATAAAATAGAAACCAGATATTCAAAAGCAGCTTTTAAAGTTACCTGTCGTTCTTGTTTGTAAGATTGATTTAAAACTATCTTCATCCGTCGCTTATTATTACTACCTTAGTGCTAGTAATATTAGTATGCACCATGTGAAATTGAACGCAAAGCTTCGACCAGAATTTAAATTCGTCCTGTCTGTTTTCATTTCCGAGCCGATGTGAATTAGACAATCCAGCACATCTCCATACTCAATACTGAATAAACTCGGCTATTTTCAAACAGAACAAACGGAGAACATTTTAAGGAAGGCGAAGATTGATTCATTCAATTTTTCTTTTAAACCCTGTATATATAAGTAAAGTGATACGTATACACAATCTATCCTTGTCTCTCTCCGGGGAAATAGACATATAATCGCTCATACAAATTCCACCCACCGCTAATCAAATAATATTCAAACAACCGGCTCTGAATTGTGACAGTTCAAATTCTATATATTTACCTCTCTGCCATAAATGCAAAAAAATGGAATTATTTAAGAGAAACAGGCACGATGAATTTGTCTTCGGTTCAATAAGTATAAAAATATCACCAAAGACAACAACAGCAATTTACTATCGCTGCACATTTCAATCAACCGTCTCATAGCATTCATGACATCAGATGCGTGGTTTTATCGTCTTTATTCAACAACCGACAAGAATGCTGCAGATCAGAGTTGAAACATATAAAAATAAAATCATACATTGAGGGATTATACAGGGATTAGGGTTTCCTCAGAGAATATAATTGCCACATGAAGCCCTCTAACCAAAAGAAAAAAAAAAAAAAAAACATTCCTCGGGAGGATGAGTCTTACTTCATTGCTTATTTCTTGTCTCGTTGAGAAAGTACATAGGCGTGTCCGAAAATCTGTCTTGTTATGCTTCAATTTAGTGAAAAGACTAATATATGATAAAGATCATGAATCTTATTGTCAGTATTGTTATAATTGAGTTGCAGCATTTTATTCCTTAAACTTATTAACCGGCCTATTAAATCTAATCTCTCTCTCTCTCTCTCTCTCTCTCTCTCTCTCTATATATATATATATATATATATATGTAAAAGTGAACATTTAAGTCAACACTTAGACAGGCTGTTTAATGCTAGACGCAATCGTAGCCTGACGATTGCGGCTAGCATGAAACAGCCTGTCGCGACTAGGTTTTGACTTCAATGTTCACTTTTATAATTACACATGCTTTATCCCTGATATTGAGCACTTTATCCGATAAATATAGCACACCTTAAGAGTATATTTCTTCATATATATATTGTTAATCAAGTCTTTTCTTATGTTTTTATTATATTTTACATATATCCTAACAAGTTTTTCCATTTATAGTCTTATTCTCTAAAGAACATTCTACAATCGAAAATATGGTTTTAAATAGACCACAACAGAGTGATGAGCCGTAAAATCAAATCAAACAGTTCAGGACTTAAGGAGTGTATAAACTGTCCCAATGTTTAGAGATTACAGGCCCGTTCGACCGGCTAACCTATTAGACATTTTCATGCATTTTGATGATACAGCTATGATAAAATAAAGAATAAATAGGAAATATATACCAATCTAACATGCTTCACTTTTATTAAAGCTTCGTCAGAGATTGAGATAAAACAAAGAAAAAGACAGAAACACTGGTATTTTCAATTATGTTTGGGTCAGTTCTCATTGGTCAGATGAGTCTCGTGTATTAAATCCGTAGATTATTCTATGCGTATGTAAGTTTGGGAAGATTCTTGTATGTATATGTTTGCTCCGGATAGTAATATGTATCCGTAATTGTGTATGTGTGTCTGTCTAGTGGAACTTGTGATGTCTTCATCTTTTTGCTGCAAGTCGGCGCAACTATTTGGCACCTCATTCTAACCCATGGCGAATCTTTTTAAGCGTGTATTCTTTGTACTAGAAAGATATAAGTTAGAATCTTTAAGAAGGGTTTGAAAGAAAGACGGTGATATAATGATTTGGCCGTGTGTTCATAGTTGGTAATAATGTTAATATTAATTTTTCAAAGAATTTTCTCCTTAAAGAAAATTACTACAATACTTATACGACTATAGTAAATAATGTGTACGTGTGCCTATGTGTTGCTGGAGAGTAGACATAATCTTAATTCCTGAAAACGGCCAGTATAATTTAACCGTGTTCATGAAGATTGTTCTTAAGATAGTTTGTTTCTTTTCTTGTTTTTTGCTTTTTTTTTTCATGATAAGAGCTTGATTTATTATAAACGCTTTTAGAAGTTTTATGTGTAACTAGTATTTCTAATTTCCTTGAAAATGTTTAATAGATTAGCGGAGAGGGTTCGAAATGAATAATTAAATAATTTCTACACTTCTTTGCATAGAAAGGAAATTTTAACAAAATCTTAATTAAAAGGACCTTCTCAGTATTCATTAACAAAACATGTATAAAAGAAGGACTGTTGCTCGGTTAAAACTCTCTCTCTCTCTCTCTCTCTCTCTCTCTCTCTATATATATATATATATATATATATATATATATATATATATATATTATAAATTAATTGATTTAAAATGTTTTTTTCGCGAAAAAAAACATATTTTAAATCAATTAATTTATAATATTAATGCTCTGTAAATTTACATTGAGCACTATTTTGTAAAAATAAAAATATCTATAAGAACACCGGATTATATATCTTGCTGTTCTTTCTTTTTATATATATATATATATATATATATATATATATATATATATATATATATATATATTTAGTGTGTATATATATATATATATAATTCCTAGTGTATATATATATATATATATATATATATATATATATATACACTAGGAATTAAGTTTACATTAGGTTAATGATCATTTTCACCTTGTAAATTGAAATAAAATTCACTTTTATTAAAGCTTCGTCAGAAATTGAGATAAAACAGACAAAAAAGACAGAAACACTGTTCAAAAGATCGAGGTTGAGTCTGAACAGGACGATAAGCAAACTTACACTATTTACATGATTCGGACATTTGTCCTCATTTTTGTTGCCATATTTATCACAACGTTTCGGCCGATGTACGCTCCGGCCTTCTTCAGGTTTTTGGAAATTTGAATCAAATTTAAAGAAATATGGCCGCAAATATAAGGACAATACTCCGAATCATGTAAATAGTGTATATAATACCTCATCTCAGAAATATAGACAGATACTGATAAGCAAACCTATCTACTCCTTTCAAGAGAGGAAAAAATAATAATTACTGAATAAAATTTCAGATTTCAGGCAGAGACGTCAGAATTACAGAGTTGAATGAACTACGTACCCAATCTTAAACAAAAAATAAGGGATAAATATCTCCTCTTTTTCAGAAACCGTGGAGGAGTATGAAGCAATCGTTAGGCGAGCCTATCTATTCCTATTACTTTAACTGAAGAACATTTAGAAGACATTTTGTAAATATCTACTACCATTATGTTTCTGGCATATGATAAGCTTTTAGGCGTGGAAGACGGAACATTTCTCAGTAAAATCAACAGATACACGCAATTTGTCATGAGTATATTTAGTAGTCCTGCTAAAATGTAAACCAAACTTGTCGGAATATGTTAGATGTATCCATGCATCTCTATAAATGATTTTATCAAAAAAGAAAAAAAATGAATAAACAAATCAATAAAATAAAAAAAAGAGTGGAGGTCATCTGATAAATTTACCATGAATAATGGGAGAAGATTAGCGATTGACATGCCACATTGCATCTGTCGGGAAGAGGCAGCAGAATGGAAAATAATGTAATCTTCTAGAAAACTGCATCAACTATTGTGATGTCAATCAAGGTTGGAAAGTTATATATTTGTTTTTGTTTTACATCATGCTATTATTTTTTTTATACACGTCTAATGCATCTGTTCTACAACTATTTATTCTTTATGTATTTATCTTCGTGTAACTTCTTTAATTGCTTTCACTTTTTTCTGGTGATTTTGCTATACATCATACTCTATTCCATGACATTCGTCGGAGTTGACATGCAAAATCTACTAAACTTACCTGTCATCTCCCTTTCATTAGGTCGAGATATTTACCTGGCATTTTCTTCTCTTTTCTTTTATATCTTCCTTTGGGATGATTTCTCTTACTGTTTTCACTAGTGTCTTTTTTTTTTTAAATCATTTCATTACAAGTAAGGCTGGAATACAACTAGTACGCGAGGGGTAGGGTACAAGGAATGAAAGTTAAAGAGTAAACTAATTATAGGAGGGATTGAGGAAAGGACAAAGATGAACGTGATTCAAGTAGATAGAAGTGTTCCACTTACGTTGCACTTACATATTTGCAGATTGTAGTAATCAGGGAAGCAATGAAACGGAAAGGATTCCCATAAGTGGAAAGTGCTAAAAAAGAAACTGTTGGAGTAAAAGTGGCGGTTATATTTAACTATTTCAACAGTAAAATGGTGGGACCTAAATGCCAATCTAGTAGCAGGCTTAAATTCCTGTAGTCGGGCAACCAGGAAAAACGTTCGTTAGACGAGATGCTATGAAAATATTTTAATTGCTTTCACTTGTTTCCAATGATTTTGCTTAATATCATATATTATACTTTATTCCATGAAATTATCCAGAGTTGACATGTAAAATCTGCCATCCGACTTTATCTGTCATCTTTTCATCATTAGGTCGAGACATGTATTTTTCATTCTTTTCTCTTTTCCTCTATTTCTACCTTTGGGGTGATTTCTCTTACTGTTTTCGCCAATTCTACCCTTAGGATATTCCATCTTCAATTCAAAAAATTCATATACATTTTCTTAAAATTATTTATTATATTATCTTAACACTAGCAGCATGGCCCGGCGTTACCCGTGCTTGATTCAAAAATTGTACGACTCATACAGCAATCGCTATCATTTGACTTAAAATATTTTTGCCCTTCCTTGCCTTTAAAGGAGTTCCCTTTGCCGTGCTGATGTTGTTACATGCCTTACTTCTTGCCTAAAAAATTTAAAATTTTTCCCACTTGTGACGATTTTTTTGCATGCTAGTTAACATTCGTGTCAGTCAGCTGTTGACTCTCACGCTGGCCAGTAGAATCTTCCTGCCTATTCGTGGCAGCCAGCTATAGGCTCACACTCTGGCCAGTACAAAATGGCCGCAAACTACATGAAAACTGCCGTAGAAGCATGAAAAATCGATTATTTCCACTATCGATGGGAGTTGGGAAATGCAAAGTCGGTCTTGGCCTTTCCACTAACTTGGAGCATGTGCATGTAAATTTTGGTGCAAATCCGTCGAAAATTGCGGCCGTGCATTCATTACACACACACACACACACACACACACATCCGGCCTTTTATAGATAGAGATTTTCTTTATATAGGATTTGGATGATAATGTATATTCTTTTGTATGTATATTCGTTTGTATGTGTGTGTCTCTGTGCGTCTATTATGCATTTTTATCCATGTTTGATGTTTGTCCGCATGGGGAATTTTCCTGTGCAGGTGAAAGTATCTATATATATATCTATATATCTGTACTAGTTAAAGTAGCAGGTACAATTAGTCTAGATTCTTTCCATATGGATTGTATAAAAGTTGGTGTTATAACAAAGTGTGTTGGACGTGTGATTGCAGATCGTAAATATTTATCAGGACTCCAGCGAAGTATTTCCTGCATAAAGAAACATGGTGGTATTTAGTAACTCGAAACTAAATTAACTAAATGAAAGCGAAGGTATACAAAAAAGCACCATTCAACGCGAAACACTCGAACTTTGAAAAAGTCAGAGGATTTCTTTCACGTTGATTGTATGTAATATTCCGAATATTAGATAGAAACATCCTATCTTTCTCCTTTTAAATCTTTTATTCATTTGTAAGATTTAAAAGAACAGAATTCACAACTTCACACAAAATTTTTATATGTGCTGTGACCCTTCAGGACGTGTGTGATCATCGCTGTCCACAATTTTCTTTCCTATTTAGCATTTAGTAAGTTTTGCCTTTTTGATATCCCGACGAATCCACGTACACAAGCTGGTTATGTAGGCTATTCTCTGCTTTCCTCTGTCTCTTCTCACGTGCGTAGGTCCCGTGAGTGTTAACGTCCTGTTGTATCTCGTGTTTTCGAGATAACAGGGGAAATAAATAAGGAGGAAAAACTCTTAGGTAACTAATGAAATTGAAAGTATACTACACGAAGGTTTAGCACTCGACCTAATGCAAACTCGGTATTTACCTGAGCTCCCCACAGAGCGGGATGTGGTACAAGGCTGGTTTAACGTAAGTTTTTTTTTTTCCCGAGCTCGGAGGTTCGGGAAAAAATTCCCTGTAGACCCCGAAATAATAGGGTCAGGTTTTTCTATATCCCCAAACGAGACCCTGTCCTTCGGCGTAGCCTCGTCTGGGTTTCTCTCTATCCGAATGCGGAGAATTCGACAAGCACTAAGAGCTTAGCGCGCGGTTAAGACCTAATGCTAACTCTGTTCAACTCGGCTTCCCTCCGCTCATTTACAGAAAACGGGCGATTCCATTCATTTATGTCCTATATGGCACTTCACAAAGCCCTATTTCCTCATCATGTGCTCTAAAATGCTTATTCTAGCTTGTTCTCAGTATAAGTGTATTTTTGTTTCTATTTTCAGTAAAACCTCCTCGTTATTCACATGTTTAGTCCATGGTAATTTCTGAATCATTACGTAGAATCTTATTTTTGTTGACTTACGTCTATTCTTCACCTGTGAGTTGAGTGTGACTCATTCGCTGCCAGAAAAGAGGATTGATATTACATACTAGTTTGATACACCTTTCTTTGTTTCTAACGAAATTGTCACATTCCTTTGTACTTGCAATACGTCTTATAAAAACTGTATTAGAGAAATTCCAGTCGATTCCATTACATTCCCTTACATGCTAATACACTTGAGAAAGGAAGAATCTTCTTCTTCTCCACCCCCGCAGCTATGGTTAAATAGCAGGAAAGACCGGGTTCTATAGCTTGGACTTGTTTACTGTAGAAAGAAATGGCCTACTTAGGGGAAAAAAATTCTGCCTCGTCAGTCATGTATCGAAAAATACATGATCGCCTAATCGTATATCACGCATTGCAGATAACTGACTGATTAGAGAAATCTAATGCCTTTGGAGGATGTGTGTATGTGTCCAATCGTTTCTTTAAGAAGCAGGTTGTTTCGTTGAAAGAGAAGGAGATATATCTTTCATTGTCTGGAATAAAAGAGCAACCACATAACAAATTCTATATTTACATAACTTGACGTTATTTTTAATGCGTTCTTATCCAGTTCCAAAGCCAAAAAGCTAGAAACATTTCTGTGCCGGTTTGCCAACTTTGTTCACAATTTGTTTATAGATCTCTTTAGCACAGGCAAACGTTGCGAAATGCTGATTGTAGATAACACGGAAACTCAAGCTCACGTAAAAGCCTAATAAAACTTAATCATACAGAGCGATATTTTCCTGTTACCGGCTGTCTATATTCAAGGCAATCTCGATTAAACAGAATTAAGGTCGCCGGAAATTGGCTGGCTTGTCGGCATGGGAACAGCTGGGGAATGATAAGACGAAATTCAATGCCTGTAGAAATGAAGAATTGCCACGTTATAATTCTATGATCAATCAATCAGACAGTGCATAAATTCCCTTCTGAGCGCATTTATATATATATGAAGATAGAGTAAGTATGAAATAGCGACACCAGTGGGTACTGAACGAACCAATTGCATAAATGGAAAACAGAATAGATAGATAGATAGATAGATAGATAGATAGATAGATAGATAGATATCGGCAAGCTAAGATGAATAAATAAGTTCGAAATGAAAAACGCCGGGCTATGGACTTCAAAGTGGCATTCGCTGATCTAGTGAATTTCATACTATGTCCCTTGTTAGTATAATTACTCTGTTTTCTTAGATATTAGTAGATTGGTCCCAATTTAGAATCCATATTTTGGAGACAGATGAGCAGTCTTCTACTTGAAATTTGACGCAGTATAATCTTTCATCATATTCTCCCCATATAACCGAAAACATAGCTAATTCTTGTATAACAAATATCGACGTCACAGCAAATTAAATGGGAAAAATAGTTTAGATGTCGTCAGACGAAACTCCTTTGATAGTTGTGTTCAATGGTTCGTTCTTTATTCGTGACTTTAATATACACATCTTATAATCATTTCACCCGAAGCAAGGCAATAAAGCCACTAAGCCGCAAGAGGTTACTGAGTGATAGGGAATATGAGGAAATTATAAAGGAGAGAAGACAATAAATGAATCGGAATTAATAAGGGAAGCGATAACGATCAACATTTCATTTAAATTTTTGAAGATCAAAGTTGACTGAAGAAATTTGAAGGAAGTTGCCCAAGTTCCAAGGGTGACAGAAGAAACTGTTAGCATAAAACTGGCAGTTGTATCTTGCCATTTCAACTGTAATAGTCATTATGTCATGAGTATACTTTTATCTGTTCGGAAATAGTTTAGTATTCACAGCCATATTTCTTTTTAATTATTTCCCCCCAAACAAGTTAATAGAGCGATTGGTTTCGACAGATTTCAGCGAAAGGTAGATGACTGAGACGATTCTGGTTCTTATGAACGGGGCTAGGCTAGATTTCCATTTTTTGATTGATCCAAGTCACACCGGTGTTGTTTTTTTCCTGTGGAGCACTCCCTTGTTAGTATAGACCGTTTTTTGCGTACCTACTTAATGAAAGTATCGTTCCCCGTCTGTTCTCAACTCCTTCTTTGGTTATGATGCAAGTCGGGATTCCCAACCTCACCATTTTGTTTTTGGCTCCTTTTTTTCATCTCGACTTGGTCAGCTATTTTCCTTCCCCATGGCCGTATTTATTTTATCCTTTCCTTTTCCCTTAGAGAGAGAACCTCTTGATTTTGTCTAAAGACAGAATACAGCGTCCACTCTTAAATCCTTCGAGGGTTTGGCGGGTCCAACTAACATCAGTTACCTTTTATTTGTTTTATGATATTTTTAGTTTATCTTTTAGGCTCATCCCCTCTCATAGCGTATCAATTTTATATAAACATTTTTTTTTGCTCATTAAACACTTATGTCATGGGGATGCATTTTTGTAGGTCCCCTGAGAGTATTGCGGTATTATGGTATATGGTGGATTGGATGATGATGGAAGAGTTCTTATGGCGGACGTGTAATTTATAACGAGTGAATGGGTCGTGAATCAGATTAATCAGGTATAAGATAGAATGTAACGATCAGCCTCAGCCCTTTTCCCCTTTTATACCTTGAGCCAAATTTGTATTTGATTTATAATAAATCTCAATAAGTTAATAAAACAACTAAGACGCAACGGGTTACTGAGTGTAATGACAAAAAAATACACAAGTATATATTTTAGAAAGCTTTATTCAATGGAGAATACAATTTTATAGTCCCAGGAAACAATAATAGCTCTCTCAAAGAGGAGAGTAACGTAACAAGGGGAGACCACTCTTTGTTATTCATAACATTGAGTGTTAGAGAATAAAAAAAACTGCTATTAAGGAGAAAGGACAGTAAAAGAACAAGAATTAAGAAGACAGAAGATAACGATTGATATTGAATTTAAATTTTTGAAGATCAAAGTTGGCTGCGAAGAGAGTTCCAAAAGAGAGAGGCACAATAGAAGAAGCAGTTAACATATAGATGATCAAATTGAAAAGATTAAATAATAAGTGACTAAGAAAGGAATGAATGTATAATCGACTGTGATGGATAAACAAACAGGATTTTGGTTTGGTTTATTTTGTTTTACAGCATATAAACCTCAATGGGTTATTTAATGCCAACAACATATTTTGTTTTGTCAAAAATCTGTTTCTGGTAATATTTTTCCTTCAAAATTGTATTGCTGGTAATAATTCTTTCAAAAAAAGTATTGCTGGTAATACTTGACTATTTGCCCATAGCTGGGACCCTAACAGGTGCTACCACCCCGGGTCAGGGTGGACCTGGAAACACCAGCAATTAAGAGGTAGTTCCACACTCCTCAAAACCTCCTGATCAGAGGGACTGCTGCTGGATGTAGTTTATCGTCTTACCCAGGACGCGGATGTAGTTTAACGTCTTGCCCAGGACGAATAAACAAACAGGAATCCGCTGAAATGTACTTTAGCTTTTTATACTTTCGTGATTTCCTGTTTAATAATCTAGATGCGTGAAGATTCTATTCATGTCTTTTTCATCTGTGCGACTCATTCGATAATTCAGTAAAAGAAAGAGTGGCCACAAGAGAAAATAAAAGAATGAAAAAAATCTGTTAGCTCGTGACTGGAACTTTTCCTTTTCATTGAGTAAAATAAATTGGAATATAAAGATACACAGCAAGGATATTATTTTTAGTTATATTTTCGATATGTTATATTTCAGGCGTGTCAAAAAGGCGGCTAACAAGTCACATATGGCTCTTTTACCTTTAATATGCGGCTCATGCAAATGTGTGGGCTGGGCTCCTTTTTCATTCACAGTTAATATAAAAGGTAAATATAAAAAAAATTCAAACTTTATAATTAAATACTGGGTATAGATTGATATTTCATTGGATTAAAACGTAAAATTAATGTTCATGGTTAGTAAAAATATTTAAGAATCTAAGTCCTAATTTTAATGCTAGATCTGGGAGAGGCATTGTTCTTTTGTGATGAGGGAAGGAATGATGGTAGACAGAGAGATTAAAGAAATTACTCGCCAGCAGAGAATTGTTAGAAGACAGAGGTCAAGGATAAAAGGATTAAACGGGCTGCACTCACGTCATGTACAGATATGATTTTATGTTACTGAAATCCAAATTCGCACATTTTTCTTGTAGTTTATTATCGTATATTAAGTACGCTCAATATAGTTAAAACATTATCAGTCAAGATTTTGAAAACATTTGCGCATATATATATATATATATATATATATATATATATATATATGAAGAAATATAGTCTTAAAATCTGCTATATTTATCGGATGTTCACTTTTATATTTTTATATTTATATATATATATATATATATATATATATATATAATATACACACACACACACACACACACATATATATATATATATATATATATATATATATATATAAAAAAATATAGTCTTAAAGTGCTCAATATCAGAGATAGAGCGTGTGTAAATATAAAAGTGAACATAGAAGTCAACACTTACAGACGACAGTCTGTTTCATGCTAGATGCAATTGTGGCCTGACGATTGCCTCTAGCATGAAAAACAGACTATATATATATATATATATATATATATATATATATATATATATATATATGTGTGTGTGTGTGTGTGTGTGTGTGTGTGTGTGTTTTATGATTACTGAAACCAATAGAAATTAATAGTTTGAAAACTGCATACAGGAATGAATATTATTGCATGCATGCATTTCTTAATATTTATATAAACATTTTGTAAAAAGTCTGTATGCAAGGTAAACGTCTGTGTGCAATTTATTCATGTCTTGCAGCTCTCATACATCTGAACTTTATCGTTTGTCGCTTTTACATTAAGCACGTTTGCTTATCCCTATATATTTCAATGTTGAAACAATTTTACCTCTGATGTATCTGCATGTTTTCCTATTTCGCTATTGTTCTGTGTTCGATCCTAGAGATAAAAAGGAACGTCGATCAACGTTTTCAATTAATGTAGATTTGCGTTCGTATCTTAAACGATTTTGCGTTGATTAAACAGAATAATATTAGTATAATATGTACATTCTTCAGATGTATGGACCAAAAGATTCGTAGTATAATGAGGAATGATATATTTAAGAACTACATATTAAGTTTTTTTTCGGATATATTCGAGATGATATTGGACAAACAATGAATGCATAATGAAGTGTATAAATAAAAAGACAAACACCTTTCACATCCCGAGTCCCATTTTGTACTGTAACCAAAACAACAGTATAGTGTGTAGGTCAAGGTACACTGAAGGAGCCATCCCTCTTCAGGTTAGTTTGGAATTCACAGTTTTCCTTTGGTTTTCATCACAAAGATAACAGAGCCCAGCATGTCCTGCTATTTAACCCACAGCTAGGGCGAGATTGATTCATGCCATTTACAAGTGCATTAGAGCGACGTGACCGAAACAGAATCAAGCGGGAATAAAGATTTCTAAAACAACCAGATTTCACTTTCTCCGCCGATATTCTTTATACCATCTACGCCTAGGATGATGTAATCTACATAAAATTTTTAAATTTAAACACACCGGCTAAAACGTTGATCAAACGTTAAATATAAGTTATATTTAGCTGCTATTAATCACAAAATGTTAATGTGCATTACATACGATAAATGATAAATTCATGTTTCTTGATTGCTGTAAAGTTTTATATAGAGCAGTTAGCCATTCTAGTCATGTCGAGGCAGAACTCAGAATGCTCGATAATCCATTGGTTTTTTTGTCTCCTTCAATATTTGCTTTGCAAACTGTCCTCAGTGTTTCGCTTTCTTTGTGATGACTGCCGCATTCATTCCTAAGCTCTTAGGATAGACATTCATATTTATCTATTTCCCCAGGGTTCTGGCATTTAACTCCGTCTAATGTTTGCTGAGAATTCATTTTTCTTTTTCCTTCCGGTTTTCCAGCTGGGTTAAGCTGATTCGTCTGAAACATAAAATCCTGAAGAATTTTCTTTCAAAGACAATTTTTTATTTTTTACCATTTTTTAAAAATTTGTTCAGTATCAAGACATTTGCATTCTTCTCAGTCGTTTTTGAAAAATATTATATAGTTTCTATATTATCGGTGAGTAGCTATGATTTCTTCAGAGAATTGACGGAGTCCCATGTCATGTTTACTTCATCATGGTTTCTGAAGTCAGACTTTTTCTTCTTCTAGTAAACGGTCTAGAAGAAGTAAAATTCTGATTAGAAAACATGAGAAACTAGAGACTGACTCAATGGGGGGATCAAGTAAATCTCTACTTCGTCATGGCTTCTGAAGTAAGACTTTTTCTTCTTCTAGTAAACAGTCTAGAAGAAAAAAATATGACTTCAGAAACTATGAGAACGTAATAACTGACTCGGTGGGAGAGGGCAAGTAAATCTCTACTTCCTCATGTTTTCTGAAGTCAGACTTTCTCATCTCCTAGACTGTTTACTATCCGAGGCTCTGAACGCTAGCCTGTTATAGCTGAAAGATGAAGACATAATTGTATTTATTTCTGAGAGGTATTTGTGAGAAAGTAAACGCAATAGACGAAGCCGAAATTTCATCTTGCCAATTTCACTTCCAATTCTATAAAACTGTTACACTACCCACATATCTCTTCTCAGTAATCCTTAAAAGTCAGATTTCAAAGAAAAATTAAGAATTGAACAATTCATCTTGCTAATGCCGTTACGTTCGAACTAGTATAGTCACGTGGTCGAATATCTTCACAGTGTTTTGATATTCCTAGACACCGGCATTATTTATTTTTCTGTGTATATAACATCAAAGAGGTACATGGATTATTCGACGTTGCGTAATGGTTAGCAAGCTTGCCTCGGTAGATCAATTAGGACTGAGTAGTGAATTCACCTTCACTGGATGCGCCACACTTTTAGTCTTATGCCACATTAAAACTACATTCAGAAAATAATTAAGGGCAATTTGATGTGGTTTAATGATTAGCAAGATTGTGTCGCAAGGTAATTATGACTGAGTAGTGTTTTCGGTCCTCACTGGGTGCCCTACAGTTTCGGCATTGTGCCACATGTGCACCTTTTAGTTTGAATGGCTAATAATTACATTTCTTACGATAGAAATTAATCTTGCGTCTACTTTTTTAAATAATACGAGGACTTTCGGAATAGTGCGATGAAAAAAAATCTATTTATATACTATTTTGAAGTATATCAATTTACAACTTTTAAACAATTATTGCTGAAATGAGATCAATTACTGGACATCAAAATTCATTTGCTATTCAAATATGTCTTCTTTCTACTTTTTCTTTTTTCTCACTTTTTTTGTTCTTGTCTTCTTTTCTCCTCACTCATTCGGACGCACAGGCACTCATATAAATACACGCATATATATATATATATATATATATATATATATATATATATATATATATATATATATATATATATGTATGTATATTTTGAGATGATGTATTGCAGCTATTTGCATTATTTCAATTGTTCGGACGGTTGTTCTCATCTCTATTGTAGGTTCGGTTTGAAATTCCAACACATATCACCTGAATAAGTCCGGAGTGTACAACGGCCAACCACAGCCCAAACAATGTAAATAGTATATATATATATATATATATATATATATATATATATATATATATATATATATATATTCATCAGTAGTAGAAATCTGAGTGTCGTGAACAACACAATCGTTAGTTTTCAACCAACAGCTGACAATTACGTTGTGTATGAAACAGAGTTCTACTATAAGTGAGGAAAATGTATATCTATTATTAATATAAATTATAGCTCTCTTATTATACATCGAATACTATTTCATTAACACCAGGAATGCACACACACACACACGCACACACACACACACACACACACACACACACACACACACACACATATATATGTGTGTGTGTTGGGGGGTGTTTGCGTGTGTGCGTGTGAAATTATTACATCTTATTACGATGCAAAAATTTTATGCCATTTTAAATTATTGTACATTTCCATTTCAAATAATTGCATCGCGTTTTCTATAGATGTCTCTATCAGAGATAGTCATAAGTAATTATCATAATTTGCAGTAGAGGTTCTGAAAGATGCACCAAGTTCCACAAAATCTTTTCCATATTTTCCTTGCTGTTGGGAAAATCTGCAAATATTGTATCTAGACAAAATTTTCGTATTATATCATTGCAAAAATGCGTGCCCCATTAGAAAATTAAAAACACATTTTTACATACTCGCAAAAATCATTTATTCGTGAAGTACATACCTTCGATTGTTTTAACAACTGTATCTCATTGTTCTATATGCTTCTGGATGAAATTTTCGTACTCACTTCGTGTTTCCTGTTTTTTTAGGTAGTTTTCGACAGACTGTACACAGATTTTGTCTTTCAAATTGTTCTTTAGAAATCAGAACAAATGAAAGTCCGTAGCCAAGTCAGGGGAATAGGTTGGGTGCTGGAAGTTTTCCCAAAGTCCGTTTTCAACAAGCGGTCTTGCGTTGTCATGGTGGGAAATGACAACTTTTGGATTTGCCAAAATCGGCCGTTTTTCTTGAACCCATGTCTCTTCAAGTGGCGAAAGGCAGTTGAAATATCGATTTTCAAACTCTCAGCAACCTCTTCGATCGAAATCTTCGTTTTATTCTGCATGGTGGCAAATAGAGTGTCTTCATCGAATCAATGTCAGTAGTTTACCCATAGCATGGTTGATAGTTTAGGTTAAAATCACCATAACGAAATCTGCCAAACCATTTTTAACCATCCCAAAATCTGGGAGACGAAACAAATAAATCTACTGAATGTCTTTTTGTTTTGACCATCCCAAAATCTGAGAGATAAAACAAATAAACCTACTGAATATTTTTTTTTTATGTCGCAATTGCGAAGCGTATTCGTTTCCGGAATTCATAGGGCATGATATCGCGAATTTGCAACTTTTCATTCTCCATCTTTAAGCCATTCCTTTGTGGAGAAGACGTCAACCATTAACAAAATCTGACTCGAAGCTGAACGATGAACAGTTTCATTTTCCTACACACCAGAAATCGACATCAAAAGAAACGCCAGTGTCACGTTGCGGTCATTTTATAGTAACGATGAAAATTCGACGGGAACTTTTGCAATGATCTCATAAAGAAAAGGGAATTTCCCACATTCAATTTATTTATTGTTTGTAAGTATCTTAAATTTTGCTCCGTTTGTAAAGTAATAAATAAAATAGTGTTGAAATAGTGAATTTTAAGTTGCGGTATTTCCGAAATCTTCATTAAATTTCCAACAGAAGTGTTTCAGATCGAGCAAATTGTGCTCAACCCCGACAGCTTCAGCATAGGATCGAACTAAAATTGATCAGTAGATCAAAGGAAAAAAAGACCCTGTAAATCAAGTGATACACGAAGGCGATTTGACAAATTTGGTGTCCGTAGATCACACTCAATGCATCCTTTGATGAGATGGATTGAACTGTTGCAACCTGCAATAAACAAAATCATTTGATGGCAATATGAAGGATACAAAAGTTTGCCATATAATCACATTCAACGTTGAAATAGGATGTAATTGCAAGTAAAAATTTGTAAGTCCAACAGGAAGTTCCAAACGAAACTCGTTACACGAAAGAAACGGAAACTAATTGGTTAAGATACAACAGCATCAGGGACACGTAAACATGTTTTCTAGAATACTGGTTTAAAGTGTGAATATGGTAACTTGAATATTGGCAAATAGAGCAAGTAATTTTCATAAGTATCTTGCTAACGATGAGAATATAGACAAGTGAAATCTTAGAAACTACCAGACAAAAATAATGCATACGTATAGAAACTTGAATTTAGTGTATTGTGCAGCAGATTATTATTCAAACATATATTGATAAATATAACAGAAAATGAATGTCTATCGTATTTGATCATCAGCCGTTCTAATCTTCGTATTGTGGCTTTAATTTCAGAAGATAAAGATAAAAACTGTCCAACATCTTGATATTTTTATTATGCTAATCCTCGATATAAGCTTTCGACTTATTATGCTATTCCTCAATATAAGATTTCAACTTATTATGCTATTCCTTGATATAAGCTTTCGATTTATTATCCTATTCCGCAATATAAGCTTAAGACTTATGCTATTTCTGGATATAAGCTTTCCACGTATTATGCTATTTCTCAATATAAGCTTACAACTTATTATGCTATTCCGCGAGATGAGTTTTCAACATATGCTATTCCTCGATATAAGCTTACGACTTACGCTATTCCTTGCTATAAGCTTTTGACTTATTATGCTATTCATTGATATAAGCTTTCAACTTATCATGCTATTTCTTGATATAAGCTTTCGAGCCAACATCAAAGTGGTTATATGGACATTTCAACAAACATATTCACCATCAAAGATTTTAGCCTGTTATGTTTATATAGAATTTACTATGCGAATATAACGGTCGTGGAATATTTGACGCAGGTCGTAAATTCATGATACGCTTTTTTGACGTCATACGATGTGAGAGATCGTAATATTAACAACAGAACCATATGTCTAGATTTAATATAATGTTTTGCGACTAGTTTGAAATGTATTTTTTTGAGTGTGGATTGATTTGTTTTAATGTTGATGAACTCCAATATCTGAAGGTTCTTTTTACTGTGTGAATGTGTGAGTATTGTTTTGTTAACAACTAATATCTGTCTAATATTATGTACATGGATATGTTTTTTTTTTTATATAGAAAATTACACCTACAAAAAATGTAATTGATAAAGGTTATTAAACCGAAAGTATGGAATAGGCTTTGAACCATTTACTTTAAAAAAAATTTTTGTGTAAAAATCTTGAAAATGCTCAGAAACGAATATATATATATATATATATATATATGTATATATATATATATATGAGAAAATATAGATGTAAGGTATGCTATGCTTCCATAGAAGGTATAGAGCGTAAGTAAATATAAAATTGAGTCATGAGGTGAACCCCAAGCAGTAACATACTGCTTGCTGCTTAAAAGCAATCTTCATAGCCTGAAGGTTGCGTTTAAGAAGACTGTCGCCGCTGGGTGTTTGCATCAATGTCCACTCATATATATATATATATATATATATATATATATATATATATATATATATATACATTGATAATATTTGTGACCAATATATATATATATATATATATATATATATATATATATATATACAAGGTAACCAAAAAGTTCTGTCGGTTTTTAAAGGAAAAAAAAAACGCTTCATAGTATGTGTAAATTATATTTAGTCTTCGAAGTAATCGCACTCGGCATCCAGCATCTTCTGCCAACGTGTCTCCAGCTGTTCAATGCCCTTGCGGTAGAACTCGGTGGGGTTTGACGCAAAGATGTCCGTGAGGGCTTTGCATAAGTCTGCTTCATTGTTGAAGGATTTCCCACGAAGATGATTATCCAGGGAGTGGAAGAGGTGGTAATCGGATGGCGCAAGGTCAGGTGAATAAGGTGGATTGCACAAAGTCTCCCACCCAAGTTACTGTATGGTATCCCTGACCACTCGCGCGACATGCGGCCTGGCGTTGTCATGGAGGAAAAGCACACCTTTGCGATTCACCAGTGCTGGCTCCTTCTGGCGCAATGCCTGTTGCACACGTTTCAATTGCTGCGAGTATAGGTCTCCAGTGACCGTTTGGCCCGTTGGTAGCAGTTCATAATGAACCACTTGACGACCTGTCCACCAGACACAAAGCATAATCTTGCGTGGGTGCATAGGCGGTCTTGCGGTGTGAGGAGACAACCAATGTCTGGAACGCTTGGGAGTTTCGTACAGAACCCACTTTTCATCACTGGTAAGCACTCGATTGAATAAGGATGCGGTACAGTGGCAAGAAAGCAGCCACTCGTTGTCCCTTGTGGACCTCCAACAGCGTTTGCAGAACCCACTTGCTCAGTTTCTATGTGTTACCTAGGCGGTGCAGGTGAAGTCTAACTGTTTCATCGGAAAAGTTGAAGTGTCTTGCAAGTTCCCCACACGTTAGACTACTGTTCTCTTCAATGGCCGCCTTCAGGACTCCGTCATACAAGACATGTGGTCGTCCACTGCGAGGCTCATCATGGAGAGACAAATCTTTGAACATGAATTTTCGAAACAAACGCCTTGCAGTACGTTCATCCACAGCACTATTCCCAAACGCTTTACATATGCGGCGACTTGATGCAGCTGCTTTGAAGTCGTAAAGCAAACAGCCACGAACGAGATCTCTAGGCACTGCCAACCTTCTCACAGCTGCCCGGCTTATATCTGATGGCCAGGCACGGTGCCCGTGATTTTTATAACGTGTGATGTTCCTACTTCCGGCTGTCCGAATTTGAAAACAATTGCTACACGCATTTCGTATATATTTCAACTTCATTCAATGACTAATCAAAAACGGACAGATCTTTTTTGGTTACCTTGTATATATATATATATATATATATATATATATATATATATATATATATATATATGTAGATTTTCAAGAGGATAAAATCCAGGTAGAGCTTAATGTTCAGGACAGAGAATATAATATAATATAAAAGGCTCAATCACTAATAGTCCAATGTTATAATTTATTACATTGGGACCGTAATCAGGATCCAATTCATCAGACCTACAAATTCAAAAATAAAGCGGAAAGATTTTTCCAATTTCTTTTCGGAATTTCATGCACATTGCAATCTTCAGGTGTTGAGTCGAAACTCATCACCTGTAAATTGCTTTGTGTATGAAACTTTAAATCATGTTATCGGAATGGAAAAAAAAAATTATTGATATATAGTTCATAGCTCTGTTATATTTCATCGATTACTATTTTATTAACACCAGCATTCAATGTACGATATTATATATATATATATATATATATATATATATATATATATATATATATATATATATAATTATTTATTCGAAAATTTTAACATAAATATGAAGAAATATAGTTTTAAAGTGTCTATTTATGGGATAAAATTCTCAATATTAGAGATAGAGCGTATGTAAATATAAAAGTGAACATTGAAGTCAACACTCAGAGGCGACAGGCTGTTTCATGCTAGACGCAATCGTCAGGCCACCTGACTTCAATGTTCACTTTCATAATTATATCTATCTATCTATCTATCTATCTATCTATATATATATATATATATATATATATATATATGTGTGTGTGTGTGTGTGTGTGTGTGTAAGAGAGAGAGAGAGAGAGAGAGAAACAGAGAGAGAGAGGGAAGGGGAAAGATGGTAAAGTATGGATGAAAAAGCAACATATCTGAATTGGTAAAGAATTGTGAAATCCTTCTGGAGTGATATGTCCGCTGTTTCATTTTATGTAGATGTTGAAGTAATGACTATCATTCGGCGAAACAGGTAAAAAATAATAGTCTTTTCAAATACTCTTATACGTTTACCATAACGACCAGCTACTCCTCTGCTAGGACGGCTGGAGTCTTTTTCACATGTCTACTCAGCTATATTTGCGTTTCCAACACCCTCAACGCCCAGCTGTTATTTACAATGAAACTACACTGCGAAGAACTTAGTTAAAGATTATAGAAGAGAGCTCATAAACTGATATAAACAACAGTTTTAGAAAAAGGAGGACAGTACGTTCACACCATCGGTCACAATGACTTGGTAGTTATTTTTACTGCACGACCACCCACGACATTCCACCACTTGTATCAGTAAAATAGCATTGTCAAATCATTGACGCATTTCCCTACCGATGTTGCAAAAACGCCTCTATAATCCATTTATTATGAAGAATTCATTCCCTCCACAAATCGATAATATATATATATATATATATATATATATATATATATATATATATATATATATATATTCCCTCTCGATACATACATACTTATTATAAGGAATTAGTCTATACACATATACATATACACACATACAAATACATACACGCACACACACACATACACACACACACACACACACACTTCCTATGTTGTGTAGGGTGTGACCGTGAGCATAAACACATACATACAAACATATACATACATATATACATACATATATACATACATACGCATCCACACACTTATGTTTTGTAGGGTTAGCAGTCTATTGTTTCTGCCAATATGCGTATACATATTCGTGCTCCACAGATACCCACCCGTGAGTGTGCGAGCATGCATGTGAGTGGTTAGCCATTATGTTTGCATGTTATACGTTTTTGTGTGTGGGGTTATGATCTATTTAGTTCGGGTTTAAATATGTTTATGAAGTTTTTCTTTCTTGTATTTCTAGGTAAGAATAATTGTCTGTTTGATATATTGGCATTTTAAATTCCCCCTAGTTACATGTATAGATGTGTTATGATGCAAAAAGTTTTCTCTTGTTCGGTAATTTTATGTTGTTTTTTGTGGAGGGAGACCCTGTTTTTTATTTGTATAAGAAATTGCATTTTTGTTAGGCTCAGTGTTTTTTGTTTTTTATTTAAATTTGTTTTATTTTTTCGTGTCTTGTGGGTTTATTTTTTCGCGGAAATTCTTTTGGAATAAATTTTTCCTCCATTTCTATTAAGGTTTTTGTATATTTTTGTTCGCATTGAAATATGCTAGTTTTCTTTGATTGAGTAGGTTGTCACACATCCAGAGATTCTATGTTTATTTTTTAATATATACACTTTTCTCGATTTCTCTCAGTCAATGTGTGTTTATCTCAAAATGAATACACTTAAATTTACTTAGTGGTAGAATCCCCAACTGACGCCAATTCAGTCGGGTTTCGAACCTAGCTAAAGGGAACCGGACGTCTAGCCATACTCATGAGCTGTGATACAGCGAAACAATCATTCTGCGGATGACAATATATATATGAGGCACGGTGAAGTAATGGATAGCGGCTTCGATTGAGGAATAGCAGAGCCGAGTTCAAATTCCAGTCGAATCAATTACATTCACTTACGTGCTAATACCCTTGAGAAAGAAGTGAATCCTCTTCATCTCCCTCCAGCTATGGGTAAATAGCAGGACAGACTGGGTTCTATAGCCTTGGATGGCAACTGGTCTAGAAGAAGGACAACACGGAATTCAAAACCTGCGGAGGGTCGTTTGGGGACTCAATGGCACTTAGTGCACCAGGTCTCTGAATTCGGTCCTTCAAAAAGTGTGGATGGTCCTGCACGAAACCTTCACCACTATAATCAAATCTCATGAGCTGCTGTCGGTTTCCTGGAACTGATCTGCTTGACCCTCATACGTCGAATTCGACGGGAGAGTCGACTATATATATATATATATATATATATATATATATATATATATATATATATATATATATTTTCAACACCAAAAAAGAAAACATTTTTTTAAACGTCTGATCAAGTGAGGGATCACTATGTTGCTAAAAACTTTTATTCAGACATACAGTGATCGAAGCAAATATCACCACTTCCGTCCTTTGGGAATTTTCATAAAAGGTATACTAGAATTTACATGTGGAGCTGGAAGAGAATCTAGTTCATTAGTAATTGCGGTCATAAAAAGAAAGAGAAAAAGAAATAGAAAAAGAAAAGGAGAAAAAAGGAAAAAAAGAAAAAGAAAGAGGTCATGGGTAGAGGAGGAGGTGGTAAGCACTAAGAAGAGATAAATATGGGCATAGAATTCCGTAAGAATGTAAACTTTGAACTTTAACCTTCTCCTAGGGAGGTTAGGTCGATGCTTCAAGTGAAAATAGGTTTTGGTCATGTAACACTGCATAATAAATAAATAAATATTTACGGCTCTACTTTTTGTATTGAGCACTGTTTTTAAATTAATGTTTTGAACGCTGAGATCTTACTGTTCGTTCTTCTACACTCTGGTATATATATATATATATATATATATATATATATATATATATATATATATATATATATATATATTGGCAAATGGCCTTCCAATTTTGCTGTTTAACTACCTAGATACACCTATCAGTTCTATTACAATAGTTTATTTTCTCGCACTTCACGCCTGTGGATAACGTTGAAATCCCATTCCTGTTTCATTACCAAAGTAAAGCAAACTTCAAGACACGTAACAAGATGTATGACAGCTGTAAGATTGATTGTGCGGGTGTAATGAATAATGCCACGGAATTGTTAATCGAAGATTACACGCAAATACTCTTGGGAAAGTTACAAATTTCCCAAACTATCGGTTAATTAGTTAATTAGACAATTATGATCTCATGAATTCTAAAAAATATTTTCTGGCTTGAAATAACATCGAAATGCTTGATAAGCCGTAGAAAATGGATCTATCAATTAATCAAACGTATGTAAAAATCCCTTTCGATATAAATCTTCCATGTCAACTACAATCTTCAAATTCAAATGTCACGTCAATTGCCATCTTCTATCTTCCGAATTTCCATTCCTTTATTGTCCTTTTCCTAGACATTTCCTCACTAAAGTTTTTTTTTTTATGTTCGCTCACGGCCTGTAATGAGCATACCTAGTGTTATTAACGCCTTGCTTAGGTGAAATAAACAATATATATATATATATATATATATATATATATATATATATATATATATATATATATATATATATATATATATATATATATATATATCAATAATATAGGCATGTTATGTCTATTTATTTTATACGGTTCTTTCCTGTTCTCTAATTAGTTTCTTGTTGGCAAGATGAATTCATCAAGAAATGCGCCGTAGTTTTTTTCTAACCCAAGTCCTTTTGATCGTTTCCAAGATAATCTTCAGGATAAATTACAATGACAACGTATTGTCGGAAATAATAACAATGACTTCAAATGCTCGAAGCTCTCTTTATCAAAATAAACCAACCAACACTGAACAAAATGTATAACGAATGTTTCAGAAAAGAGTTGAAGTGCATATAACAAATATCGAATACCATTTTGCATTTCTATCAATTTTCGGCCAGCTCTCTTATATTGAAACGCTTGTTTTGAAAATAATTCCGTAAATGGAAAGAATAAAACGGACATTTTAAAATAGCGATAACAGAACGCGTTCGCGTGCGTTTGTTATATCATCAGTAGAACGGAATGCAAATTTTATCGCAGTTACAATAATGATGTCTTTGTAATTCATCCCTGAAGGTGATCTTGGAAAAGATCGAAAGTACTTTGGAAAAACAACATCGGTACCTTAATAATTCGAAAATACGCTTTTAAGTAGGCGCCCAAGGGGGTCGTCAGTGATGTTTTGACTTGGTTCATCAGGGAGTTTCGGATCATTCAACATCACACACCCATCACTAAATCGACCCAATCAGGGGAGATCAACCCCTGATTCTCCCTCTCAATTAAACGCTAACAGCTACTCTGGCTTTTTAAAGAAGAAGAAGAAGAAAGACCACATATTCCGCACATCCGATTGGATGTTTGTAACAACCAATCCGCTGCGCTAACTATCTTTTAAATGGCCCGCGGTGGGGACTGGCTTCTTTTCTTATTTCGGTGGATTGCAGTTTCGATGAATAACCGATGAGGTAATCTTAATCTTCCTAAATCTTACCCTATTTCTTTAAGTATTTTAAGGTTTAATTATTTGCCGTTTTTATTTTATTTGTACTTTTTCCCCTTCTTTTCTTTTCGCGGGGATACTTAAACTCAACCCTATTATCACATTTCATCGTTTAGCCTGATTCTTAAACATTATTACAAGTTAATTTTAAATGGATGTATTCGCAAAATTAAGATAATAATTGTCCATAAATATAGCATATATATATATATACATATTTTCCTGTACATACAAAAATGAAATTAAAATTAAAATTAAAATAAAAGTACAATAAGCACATAATATTCTTTAACATTGATTTAAACTATATACAAATTTGAAGTTGTAAAATATAATAGACAGTGAAATGCTCTTGGAATATATCAAGTATTAACGAAGCTTCATATTATATTTATGTTGATATGTATCGCTTAAAACCGATGACAATTAACTAATAAAATAAAAATAATATACAAACGATATATAGCGATGATCGAGAGAAAAAACTCTATAAATACACAAAATACGCGTTATGACACCTTCATTAATATCGAGAAACTAATTAGAGAACTGGAAATATCTACATTATAGATATTTGGAAATGTCTATTATTCAATGAAATTATATATATATATATATATATATATATATAGATAGATAGATAGATAGATAGATAGATAGATAGATAACTATACTCGTTTCGAAAAACCCTCGAATTTTTGATTTGCCAATAATCAAATCAATCTCGAGGGAAAAAAGGTTTTAAAAAAAGAAAGAGCTACAAACATGAAAAAAATCGCACATATAAAGGTTTGAAGCCCAAAGAAAAAACCCAGATACGAGTAAACAACTAACAAAAGCGCTCAATACAACCGTAGAGCAGACCTAGATATTACAAGCTATTAAACTCTAAAACCGAAATTCTTAACATATGTAGACATAAAAAATCGTGGTTACTAAATTAAGACGTATTTTCCCGTTTATTTGTCATTCCACCTTAAAGTCCGTATTTTAATATCCCCTCCACTTTTTCTTGAATAAATCTTTAACCCCCTCACCAGGTGGTTTTGTGTTTGTGTTTGTGTTTGTGTGTTTCTTTTTTTGGTCACATGGTATAATTTTGGCTATCGCCAATAAGTAAGCGTTTCCCTTTGCCTCTTTAGCCGACTTTACCTGACGATCCGGTTAGGTTTATCTATCTATCTATCTATCTATCTATCTATCTATCTATCTATCGATCGATATATATATATATATATATATATATATATATTCCATTGAATAATACAGACATTTTATTGAATAAGATAGATAGATAGATAGATAGATAGATAGATAGATAGATAGATAGATAGATAGATGCATACATTGTAGAGTAATGTATTACGGCTGGGATTAAGGAATAGAAGAGCAGAATTCGAATTGCAGTCTAATTTATTACATTCCCTTACGTGCTAATAACCATGGGAAAAATATGAATCCATTGCTTCGCCACTTGCTTCCAATTTCTCTGTTTATTTCTCGATACGCTGATGAAAGGACACAGGTGTGACCAAAAATTTCGGACTTAAACCTTTCTTTTCGTGCTTTATTTCTGTCATATGTTTAATAAGTAATATTTCACAAATGTTATTCGTACTGATTATATTGGTACTCTTTCGTTTGTCCTTGTTTTATTAACTAACCTATCTATTTTACACACACTCACATACATACACAGGCACACACAGACACAGACACACACACATGCATATATATATGTGTGTGTGTGTGTGTGTTACTCTTTTCAGCATATACTATGTTATTTACAATAATGTGTTTAATTATTACTGGCAGACCTGTATACACTCGAAATAAAGATAATTGAGACAGAATATTTTTAGGCACGAGAGAAACCTAATTCGTTGAACTGAATTCGTCTATTTTATCTTTTCGCTTCTTGACAAAACACATTTCATTGTTTGCAGGTGCAAATGCATTAGCGTTCTACTTCCTTTGTCTCTTGTATTAAAGTTCAGAATTTTACTTAGCGATTTGTGCTTTTTGTATTATCTGCATCTAGCAAGATTACAGTTCTGCTCCTTACAATCAACAAGAGAAAACTAATAAATTGCAGGTGGATAAACATGATCTGAGTTGCATTATTTATTCACCGAAGACGTGTGAATGAATAGAGTTTCAAATAGTTGTAGTTCTGAGTAATTCCTGCATAAATAGAAACACACTCTTGTTTGTATTCAAATATTAAATCAAAAGTTAATTTAACCTATTATGTCACAAAACTATGCGATTTCTCCCTCATCCAGTTCTAGAAACTAAATCAGCTTATTAAACAATTTGTGGCCCAATAAGTAAGTAAGTAGTGTAGCTGTGACAGCTATGGGATTCGGAAAGGATTTAACACTTTTGAGCACAGAATGATTGCTGGGACCAGAAAAATGGAACCCGCTAATTCTTAGTTGATATATGCTCTATATTTTTCTTAAAAGATTACAGACCAATTATGTTAGAAATATTTAAATTCCGAACAGACAACAGTGTCATGTGAAAAATAAATGATGAAGCTATGTTATATCATATAGGAGAATGAATTTTCTCATGAATTAAGAAATGACTTAAGTCAATCAATGCGGAGAATAGTGTGGACAGAATACCGTGTGAGTAAAGAGATTGTTTTAAAGAGAATAAGTCTTGCTAACATCCAGGAAGAGACAGTTTAAATTTGGTAGACACATAATGGGGAAAGAATGTGTTGATGAGATAACATAGGAATATCACTTGAAGTAGACGAAAACAGTGAGCACGCTGCTTCTATAGTTTGAGTGAATAGATAGCAGAATGTGGTCCATATTAACAGAAAATAGCAAAAGGAACAAAAAGTCAGAAGAAAAGCCAGAATTTTTACAGAGAGCCATAATTGTTCACGACCTGACGTCCTTATGGTTCTGACAATGAAAATAGGCTGAACTAATATGGTCATGATAATATTAATATTAGCAATATATGAAAATATACAGCTTTCATTGGCCGAGTAGCCACTGCTACCGTAGGTTGAAATGTATAAATACTTTCTATTAGATTGTTTTAGGAAAATAGATTTATCATATAACCGTTATTGCTCTTTCCATTGTATCGGTAAATCCTTCCTACTTCTAGTGGAACATCAACATATTCATTATGTCATTATTTTTGTCTTAGAGTTACATGTGTTATCCATTTTGCTTATTGCTGCTGTGCAAAATACTCAAAGAGTTTCTGTTATTTGGCAAAGTTCTTTGTGGTTCTATAACGCCAGTCCAAACGATTTAATTGACTTGGGTATGACGATAAACTACAGCGTTCTGTGTATGACGATAAGTTACATCCGCGCCCTGGGTAAGACGATAAACTACGTCCAACAGTAAGGCCTCTAATCAGGAGGGTTGGAGGAGCGTGGAACCACCTCTTAACTGCTGGTGTTCCCAGGTCCACCCTGATCCGGGGTGGTAGCACCTGTTAGGGTCCCAGCTATAGGCAAATAGTTCAAATAGTTAACCCCGAATCTTAGATAAAAAGCATTATAAAATATTACCAGCAATAAGTTTTTGAAGAAAAACTATTACCAGCAATATGTTTTGGAAAAAAAAAACTGTTACCAACAATACGTTTTTGAAAAAAAAAAAAAAAAAAAAAAAAAAACATTGCTAGCAATACATTTTTGAAACAATAATATTACCAGCTATACATTTTTTATAAAAAAATATTAACAGAAATAGATTTTTGACATAACAAAAATATTACCAGGAAAAAAAATTGTCGGTATTAAATGACCTACTGAGGCTGATATGCCTTAAAACAAAACAAACCAAACCAAACGATTTGAACTACAGTCCTTTTTAAGAACGACATACTCCATTCGCTCGAAGACCTATTTTTAATCATAGATCTTTGAAAGCTATTTAAATACTGCAGAATGTTTGCATATATCTCTGAACAAATTTGGTGCTGTGCATGACATCTATATGAAAGAAGCATTTAAGAACCTGGCACGAGTTTTTTTAAATTAAGGTTTTGTAGCAACTTGCGGTATTGTGCGAAACTAACCTTGGTACAGTTTATTTTATATGAATTTACCTTATATACTATCTAATCTGCAACAAGATTTTTATACTGAAATAATAAACTCCTCACAGATGAAGACGAGACTGGCTGCCATAGAAATATGTTTCTACGAATGACTGCAGAGAATATCCTTTAAAAACATGAAAGGAACAATGAAATATTGAGGAAAATAAGAACCACAAGTAAACTTATACTTACAACTAGAAAGTGACAGTTAAAGTTTCTGTCAGATCTAATGAGAAAAGAAGGCTTGGAGAATTTAACACTCACATGATAAACTGAAGACAAATAAATCAGAGGAAAGCAGCGAATAAAATACATAGCGAATTAATGTGAATGGTTTGTAGAAGAGGCACAAAGAGGGATGCTATAAACATATGCTAAGTGTAAAACATTGCTTAGACAACAAATAAGAGGATGTTGTGAAGAGCTATGATCAACCACGTTAGGAAGTGACACGGCATATTAAAGTAGAATTTGAATAGTACCATTTTACTGAATTCCTGTAAACAGTGACATTTAAAAAGAAAAAAAACAATATAAGTAAAATGTCACGGAGATATAAGTTGAAATCCATAGAATTGTTCAATGCAACAGGGTACTAAACATTAACTATTATATCGTTATTTCGCTTTTAACAAACTGAATACCTTTAATTTCTCTCTGAATGTTTGGAATGAAGGGTTACCGCTGTTTAATTAATTGTATTAATTACGTGCGGTCTATTCCCCTCACCAGCAACAGAAAAAATATCGGTGTTTACAGACAATCGTGACAAGCAACAACAGTTTTTTTTGGTTTTTTTTTAATCAGAAAACCGATTAGATTTAAGGCTTCAATTTCAACACACAGGATTGTCCCACATGCCTATAGCCTGTGGACTAAAACGTTGTTTTGTGAATTTGTTGATATCGTAATTGTTCAATCTATTTGCCGTGCAGTGCATACTAATAATTGAGCAGGACTAAATAATAACTAGCCAAGATATCGGTGGAATGGCAGCTGTCTTTCCTGGTAGATTAAATAAATTAGTACGTTCGAAACTTCGTAACAGGTTACCCACGCTGACAAGCAACTGATGAAGGCCCGAGGCTACAACGGCTGAAAGGTTATAGAAATAACAACAAAGAGAGGGATATTAGTGTAAGTAATGTGTCTTTTTAGTTATAACGATTTTTTCTTAAAAGTAATACAATTAGCTGGAGATATTTTCGATTGACGTAGAAAAATAGGAAATTTCCTCAAAATAAATTTATTATGAAACAAGTTGGGATTCATTGATATTTAAATGACATCTTTCGCTTGATAAAATGTTGACTGTTAGTATTATTATGAATAGTAGAATTTAAAAGCTTTTTTTTTACTTTTGTCTATAACATATTGATTGCAAGAGAGTGGAATTTCTGTGAAAGTCAATTTATTCTTATTGTATTCATCTACAGATAACAATCAGACATTGTTATGCGAACTGTCTATTGTTTAACATTCTTTTTTTTTGGTTTTTATTTCTGCTTTTAACCTATATCATAAATCAATGTCTTTTAACCTCGGCCTCGTAATAAAGTCATTATTTGCTCTCTTCGCAAAACGTTTCGCGACTTCTAGTTACTAAGAATCGGTTTGCAAAGCGGAGAATCAAATCAACGCCAAGAATATTTGACATCAAACGAAAGGAAAAAAAGAAAGAAACTGCTTCTAAGCATTTAATGTGATGAAATCTAATCGGAAAAAAAAATTGTCCGTTTAGCAAATTAAGGAGATGACGGACACAATTAACCGCCAATAGGGAAAATATGATTAAACACGATTACACGGCCTTGTAGGTGATGAATAATTTTCAGCCATGCGATTCCTTTCACAAAGATCAATCGTTGCTAGCTTCTGGTTACTATATCGCTAATTCTATGACCAATATTCAGAAGAGCTAAATTCCTTAGTTCTACCTGTTCAAACCTTCACACCTAAGGCCCACTACATCAGGTATATGGCGTAAAATTTATCCTCATTCCGATTACTTTAGTAATTCCGTAATTCTTTAGTAGAGTCGTTCTTGGGGTTTGTATTTGGTAAACGATATTAAAAGAAATATCAAATGTGAACTTTGCTAACTATGAATATGTGAATACCAAAAAGACAACAGCGACACGTAGACACCGTATCTCAATTTAAATCCGATGGCTCTTAACACATCAGTCACTTTACAGCTTCAATTCTATTCAATGAGACCCCATAGATGCTGTGTACTGTTATTGCTTTCTTTCTTTTTCTTGATATATTTGTGAGGTCCCAAGCCGAATGATTCAAATAGGACTTCGGTGGTATTATTTGCGGTTAAGTGTTTTTCTAAATAGCAAACGGCTGTGTTTTCGGAAGTGCTTATCTTATTGTTTAGTAATATTTTAATCTGTTTGTATTTAACTTGACTTTTGTTGTTTTTTTTGGGTTTTTTTTTTTGATCATCCTATTTCAGAATATTATTCGATATTTTGTTCTTTTTCTTCCTTCATGTCTTAATTTTCTGTTAATCCTTGGCTGCAACATGTGGGTGCGTATACATAAAATGCTTGCTTGTACACTAATTTAGTGTCAATTCCCAATATTACACTTATAATAGGTGCCTATCATGAATGGAAAAATGGGTGTGAAATTTTTAGCTTGACTTTTTCCAACAAAGTATATAAATGTCACAAATAGTTAAAGAATGTCGAAAGGTAAAGCCGGTTAAAAAATGAAAAAAAAAAAGGCGGAATTAGTAGACATGAGAATTTATAATAAGCAAGAGGGCTAATTGTCGCCATCACTTTTACTCTAATATCTTCTTATCTCGCAACTTCCGTCAGTGGAACTCCCTTCTTCGTACATAGTTTTAATCTTTAAATATTCAAATGTAATGTCAATCGACATCTTCTGATGCTATGATCTTGATTCCTTGATTCTTTTTATCCTTTTTCTAAACACTCCTCTTTAATCTTACTCTCACTCTCTGCAACCCCTTGTGTGCTAGTGGCAATCCCGTCTTACGTGATTTGCTTAAAAAATATAGTAGACTCCCTCGTGTCCGGTCTGCCCTCCTTCTATGTCTATTGAACAGGAGGTTCATCTCTTGATCCTTGATCCTTGTTCAAGATACGATTTTTTCTCTTCTTTCTCTTACCAGGCTCGCAATGATTTAACTGTCTTAACTCTTTGCTGATCAGACTAACCAGTGTCTGGCTTTCCATTATGAGAGTACCGGGTTGGCAGTTAGCAAACTGCTTCTTCTGACTGGTCTTTGGTAGCACTGACCTGATCAACAGTCCCATAAAATCGGGGTACCTCTAGAGTCATATCGGTCATGGGAAGGTGTCCCTGCATGTATTTCCGGTGGGCAACCTTGAGGCCAGATTATGCTCTGCTCTCAGCTACACGCCGGTTGTTTGTATTGCTATTGACGACAGATAGTGAGAATTACGGTGGTCTTCTCCTCACTCCTCAAAGCACATATCACAACAAAAAGAAATAAAACTAAACCAGCTAACAAAATACCACATACTCAATTCAATATTTTTCCTCTAATATGTGTGTTATCCGTTCCAACATCTGCAGCGTCGAATCCTTCCTCCTGAAACGGTCGCCATCTGTGAAATCAAATTGATTTCATCCATTACGACCAACGAATTTTTGGCTCCAGGTTATTTTTCCATTTGCCGAAAAGATTGCAGCATTCGCCTGCACATCCTTGGTTTTTACATCCGGGATGATCTGCCGATAGCCAGACAATTGTCTCTCGAAGGAACTGACAAATCTTTCATGTGCTTTCGTCTTTCGCTACTAAACACTGTCAGTTATCGTTTTCTTCTTTATCGCCTCCCCTCTTCCCAAGATTGCAGTCTATTAGATGCAATAGCTGACAGGATAGAAAATGCACTTTCTCTTCATTCATCCGCGAGCATCTTTGTCTTCACTGACTTTAGTGCTCATTAGAAAACATGGCTGAAACATACTAATGTTGTCGGTATACAGACATTAATCTTTTAAATTAATTTTTTCCTGACCAATCCTTCTTC
Organism: Acanthosepion pharaonis; assembly: GCA_903632075.3. Lineage (NCBI taxonomy): Eukaryota > Metazoa > Mollusca > Cephalopoda > Sepiida > Sepiidae > Acanthosepion > Acanthosepion pharaonis. The sequence continues at coordinate 136,765 of CAHIKZ030003337.1, read as the reverse complement.
CATATCATCGACTTCCAACTTGTTTCCCCAGGTTAACCGAACAACATGCTTCCCTATTGGATCTATTTCTTACCTCATCTCCCTGCTTTTGACAAGCTTTAAAATACTGCCTTCTTGGTAACTCGGACCTCTCTGTAGTAACTATTGATATCTGATTCCAAGCATCCATTAAACAGGAACACCCTATCCATAAAATCTATTTCCGGTGCCAGCATGCCGATTGGGATTTATTCCGGGAATTTCTTCGTGACTCCCCTTGGAATGATATCTTCAACCTCCCATTTGAAAAATGCGCCACTGAGGTTTCTTCTTAGGTCAAAACCGACATGTGCGCTGTCACCCCTACTCCGAAATACCAGGTGAAACCGCAATCCTCCCCATGGTTCACACCAACATGCTCGGCCGCCATAGCACAGCAGAATCACTATTTCCGGCTATACCAGCGTGACAGCTCTCGTCATAACAAGTGCCTATTTGCTACTACTCATAAGAAAAGTAAACGAGTCCTCGAAGTCGCTAAGACTGTATTTGATAAGAAAATGAGGCGCCGAATAGCCTCTTAAAACTTTGGCTTTTGTGACAACTGGCGTCTTTTTAATAGGGTACAAAATAAGTGCAATGTCTCTATTCCCCACCTCGTCAATCGATTTGACGTGTTATCATCCCCTACTGATAAATCCGAGTACTTTGCCCGTAAATTCTTCTCAAGCTCTACCCTTAACTCATCTGAAGTATCCCTGTCTAACTTCACTTAGAACTGATTCTCTGTTGACTGATATACATATAACACAATTGTTTTCTACTCTCACCTCTAACCTTGATTTCCACAAATCATGCGGACCCGATGGTATCCCTGGAATAGTTATTAAGAAGTGTGCGCGCGAACAAGCTCGTGTTCTCTCTAAGCTGTATAATAAATATCTCGCTACTGCCTCCTTTCTTGCCTGCTAAAAGTCACTGTCTGTTGTTCCAGTTTTTATGAAATCTGGTGAATCGTCTGACTCATACAACTATCGCCCTCATAGTATTCGACCTCTGTTTGAAAAACTTCTGAAGGTCCTAATCAATGTTGAATTGGTTCGTCATCTCTCATCACAGGACATTTTCTCAGACAAGCAATGCAATTTTCGTTTCTCCAGATCAACTGCTGATGAACTAACGATAATTGTGGAAAGGGCCTATCGTGCTTTAGATAAAAACGGCGAATCCGCGGCTGTAGCACTGGACTTCAGGAAAACCTTTCACCGTTTTTGCCATTCAGATCTTCTCTACAAGCTGAAAAGCCACGGTATCTCCGAGTAAGTTTTTGAGCTGATCCAACCGTCCCTATCAAATCGTGAAATGAAAGTCGTATTGAACGGCCACTCATTCTAAAGCAGGTGTCCCCCAAGAGATCGATCATTTGTCCAACGATAATTTTTAATTTTCTTATATAACATCATCTCTCAACTTGGCATCTAATCTGACGACACTATCAATTACTCCTGTCTCGATGGTAAGGTTCAGTCTGGTAAGATCAAAAGGGCAATCGATATACAAAACGTCGTTAACTGGGAAAAAAGCATGCTTGTCAATTTTAACACTTCCTAAACTAAAACGGTCTCTATTAATCATATGAGAAAATCGCTCTGCTTTCCATCAGCATGGCTGACGTTATCTTCCAAGAAAGTGTGTCGTTATCCAAAGGTTCACAGCTGACATAAGGTGGAAAGACTCTATTGAATCTATCGCCAGATCAACTGGTGAGAAAGTCGGTTGACTGTGTTGACCGAGACGGTTTTTCTCTCCGGAATCTATCTTGCATAAGTCTACCATTCGTCCATGCTTAGAAGTCTACCATTCGTCCATGCTTAGAATATTGCAGCCATATATGATCCGATGCCCCTATTATTTTCCTGGAGCTCATCAATAAGATCCAAAGAAGAATCAGCAATATTATTAATATTTATAACTGATATCGCGGCTCACTCTCAGTCACTTTGCCCACAGCCGTAAGGGTGCCTCTCTGTGCCTTATTCATAAGTACTTTCATGGTAATTTTTTGGATGAGCTCTACGCTATGGCACTGAGTCGCTATGAAGTTAAGCTCAATACTAAACTGTCGGCGAGATCTCATCAATTAGTGCTAGCTAGATGTAGACGTAACTTTGAAGCTAACAGTTTCTTATTCTGTACCACTCGCTTTTGGAAGTCCCTTCTGGCTCCATGCTTTCCAGCCAACTTTAATCAGCAAAAATTTTAATGCAGTGTCAATCGCTATCTACTGTCGTCCTGATTTCTTTTGCATCATTACCATTGTTTCTGCTCCTACATCCTCTAACCGCTTGTGTCTACTGTCTTGCTTGGGGTGATACCGATTTAAAAAAAATCCCCGTTTTCTCTCAAATAATATTCGCTAAATTAGCCAAAATAAGAAGCTAGTATGATACTATCTCTGTTATGGTGAAACACGCCTATTCTATAGTTAATAGACTCTCCCACCTAATATAAGTAGGCGTAGTAATAGAAACGACGGTCAGTCGATGTCGGACGACCGTCTGAACGGTTAAACTCTCTACCTTCGGGCGGGAAGAACCCGAACGAGGCTATGTCGAAGGGCAGAGTCTCGTTCGGGGAGGTAAACCGACCCTGAACACGTACATACGGGTTCAAAGGGTATATTTTTGGCCGAGCCCACGGGCTCGGAGATCCCATGTTAAACCGGCCTTGTTCCACATGATACCCTCGTGGGGGGTGACCAAATACTAGTCGATGTTGGACTACATTAGTCGACAGTTAGTCGAATACGAAAGTAGTCAGCGATCACAACAAGATTACTCTGCGTAATACCTATTATATCAAGTTCCTAACGTTTTGTACGTCGAACCTATTTTAGGAGCGATTTAATACAAATACAGTGCTCCACTGCGAAATAACTCCACAACAATAAGTGAGGCAAGTTAAAAATGTATCAGTACGCGAAGGATGAAGTTAAGTGTTTGAGTCTCAAGCAATGAGCGGTTGTCTTATCTTTGTAGGCGGACGGGTTTTTGAAACTGCAGGGAAACACCAAAAAAATAGGTTTAATTAGGAATGACAGCGGGCGATTAAAGAAATGTATTTAAGCAAAGCGACAAAAGGGCGAGAGAAAATTTTAAAAAAAACTTCTTAATCCCGATTCATTTACATACGAAAAATTCGTTCTTATCATGTCTATTCTCTTTTCTTTCTTTTTTTCAATAAAAAGATCAAGTCACTTCTATCCTATAAATCACGTGATTACTTCACTCTTTTTTTACGAAGTGAAATATCACTGAACTTTCATCAGAGAGAGAGAGAGAGAGAGAGAGAGGGAATAAATAAATGCAGGAAATAAATAAAATAAATAAATAAATAAATGCAGGAAAATAAATAAATGCAGTATCTTTAAAACGGAGAATTGACCGAATCATTCTGTTTGGATTACGAAGATGAATTAACATTACTAGACGAATCCGTAGAAATTACTCAGCTATGATTATTAATTATCTCATGAAACTTCTCTTTGTCCATCCTTTGCCTATATTTTCTTAATTAAAGCCTTATCTTTTCCAGTATGTGTTCATGTTTTATCTAAATTCTATACAGGTTGCGGCACAAATACCTCTCACATTTTAAACTATCATATGTGTGGTGCTAGTGAACTTAGGCAAATGGCAATATTTTTTTCGTCTAGCTAATGTCTTAGCATTATGTGAGAGGCTCGATGTAAATGGACGTTCTATGCTAAACAGTTCTTTCTATTGCGCTTTTCGCTCGCTTTCCAGCAAAATTTGATATCCAGAAACGTAAATAAAATGTAAACGATTATCTTCTCTCCTTATGTTTTATTCTTTTATTACCATCTCTTCTTAATAATAGTTTTTCTCCTATTGTCTAACTTTTAGTAAACTATTTACATTGTTCGGACTATCATTCTTATCTTTGTCAACATATTTACCACAACGTTTCGGCCGATGTAGGCTCCGGCGTTCAACAGGTGGCAACATTGAGTTACAGTTTTAGTCATACTAATTTTGTTTTTGATATTTTCGTGGAGATTAACTAGTACGTTTTAAAATTATCCTTTACAATCTTCGGACTATTGTCCTCATCTTTGTCACCATATTTATCACAACGTTTCGGCTGATGTACGCTCTGACGTTCAACAGGTGGTTGAAGTGTCTCTTTATTTCGCCCGCTGGGGTAGACTGTTCAAGTTCCACGTGCCATATTTAATGGATGCCAGTTATGTTTTCAAGGACACATGGTACAGTGGATTAAGGCGTTAGTTAGATCCAGTGACAGGACCCTAAGAGTGTGATTTCAATATCTGGTTAAGGCGGTGGAGAACTTGGAGAGTGGAATTAATAGGAGATAACTGATAACTGACAACCATTAGACATGGCACGTGGAACTAGAACAGTCTACCCCAGTGAGCGAAATACATGTTTGAGTTCGATATTCAAACCATCTGATGAAGGCCGGAGGGTACAACGACCAACACGTTGCGATAAATATGGGAACAAAGATGAGGATCCGAACAATGTAAATAGTGTATATAATACCTCATCTCAGAAATATAGACATATACTTTCCATAACCTCTTGCGTTATAGTGGCTTTTTGTCTTTTTTGGGGTGAAATGATTTTTAAAAAGTTATTTCAGGGAGGTATTTGTGGGAGATATTTCTGTCAAAGCCTGTACATAGATCAGCTTCAGATGCGATACAAAAAAAAAAAAAATAAGAAAAGCACGAATATATTCTGCTGCATTGCATTTTAAAATATTCCTTTTGATATTTTTCTTCATAAATATTTCTTAATATATCGCTATTTTTAACACTTTCACTCGTTCCATCATTGTTTCTTGATACCAATGTCCTGGGCGTCTTTCTCTAAGCACTATGGCTTCCACTCTATGTAAATATATTCATCCCTTTCCTCCTTGGTTTTTTTTTTTATCATTATTTTAGCTTTCTTATATCCTACCTGTCCAACTATGCATCCTCTATAACTGGTTATATTAAGATGTGCAGGTTTGATAACTGATATCTGCACAAACGAGGAATCATCTTACCGAATTCAATTTTTAGCGGTGTCTCTTCCGTTCAGATTTCACTAATGCCTTTGGAAAAGGGAGGAATATATTTTCGTCCGTCTATGCAGTAAGTGACAACGCAGATTTGTTTAGTAGTCTAGTAGACAGATAACTTATGAAGGATGGACACCGTCAGACTATCTTGTCCTAGACACACCACTGCTGCTTTATATCGTTGGATTTCTAACTTAGCCTGTAAGATTCGGTTTTCTTGCATAAATAAGTTGGCCGATTCGGCCCGAATTCCAATAGATTATTATTTCCTCGGACAGCAAATGTTTTATTCTGATATTATATTTTTACATGCTCGAAGGGAAGACGTTCAAAAAATTACCTTCATGATTTTTGCGAATTTTATGATTAGTATTTTCTTAGACAATTTCTTAATATCTGACATTTAATGCATGGATATTAAGCCACAGCCAGCGTACTTAGATATCATACATTTCTCCTCTAAGTGTTTATTAATGACAACTGGTATGATCAGAATGTTCTTTAACTTCACAAGTTGGGAGAATTCAAACTTCAATAGTTTCTTTTTTTATCTTCTATAAATATATGCAGTTTCTTGGACCCCGGTTTCTTATCTTTTTTCATTGAAGAACTCCACAAAATTGTGTATGTAGCCGAATCAAGAAATTATTTAGATTTATTGTTGTACCATTGTAAATCCAAATTTTCACGAAACATCTTATGAATGGGTTTCGTAACTTGAGCATTTTGTCATCGTTTATAATTATAAAAAAGGTCATTATTATTATTATTATTATTATTATTATTATTATTATCATTATTATTGTTGTTGTTGTTGTTTTGTTGTTATTTTTATTGTTGTTGTTGTTGTTATTATTATTATTACATATAACACCTCCTTTCCATTATGAAGACAAAGTTGTTTTTAGCAAATAAATCAAGTCTTTCCTTTTCAGATTTATCGTTGAACCATGTCTTTTGTCACTGTAAATCCAAATTTTCACCAAACATCCAATGAATGGGTTTGGTAACTTGAGCATGTTGTCATCGTTTATAATTATAAAAAAAGGTCATTATTATTATTATTATTGTTGTTGTTGTTGTTAGTATTATTATTACATATAACGCCTCCTTTTCATTATGAATACAAAATTGTTTTTAGCAAACTAATCGAGTCTTTCATTTTCCCGATTCTTTGGCAATTGTTAAATTTGCTGACAATATCAAGGTTACCAGCTTTAGTCGGGGTTTGATATTTTTTATCTGAAGTGACATTGAGTTAAGCAGAAGGTATTTCGCTTTTCAAGAACAATGGCACTCTCGGATTGCCGTGAGGTCTGTAATCTGTGGAAATGAACAAGCAGAAAAAAAAACCCAAAAGTACTGCATTGTTTATTTTGACAGTGCAACGTAATTATATTTCGAAAGCTCAGAGTCCTCGGTGTAAAAGTTGGACAAAAGATAAGGACCCATCTCCTTAGGCGTATCGTGAACTAGTTTCTTTCCTCTCATCTTAATTCGTTTAATACCATCTAATGCCGAAATGAACTGCAGGTTCGTCGAACATGTCTTCATTTCCGGATAATTTAGGGCTCACTTGATTTAGGTTATAGCGTCGATCATCCCTTAAATCCTATTGCTTGTCATCGGAGCCAAAAAATCAAGGGTAGATTTTGCCGAGTGACTATCTGCTAACTTCAGAATCCAGATTGGATAAATGCGTGAAACTTTGCGGTAGAACATCGACTCATTAAGCGTTGCACGTCGGTTAATATGCGTAAATAGTTCGTAAAATCAAAGTACGTATAATGACCGCTGATAAAAAATGAAATGAATAAAAATTCTAATGATAAACCCGTCGTTCTCTTAATGCTATTTTTTTAAAACTTAGTCAGAGATTTAAAGAATTTTACATCAATTTTAGGATTCATTATCTTCATCCTCCTCATCATTCACATGAACGGATGTAGTCGCTGAGTTGCTATGAATTTGATCTTCTTATCAGCTCTATTCATATATCTTGTATGGATACCAAAGTCCGAGTCCTGGAGAGTGATCTTCTAGCTCATTCAGTTATGTTCTAAGACCCCTTTTTCCTTCGGTTGATTCTTCTTTTGCCTAAGGAAGTAGTCACTAAGTCGCTATGAATCTGATCTCTCGACAAACTCTATTCATATATCTTGTATGGATACCGATGTCTGAGTTCCTGAGAATGGTCTAGTTCACTCAGTTATGTTGTAAGACTCATCTCCATCCGGTCTAGTCTTCTTTTGCCTAAGTATGAAGTTTTTGAGTCGCTATGCATTTGATCTTCCTATCACCCCCATTCATGTATCTTGTATGGATACCGATGTCAGAGTTCCTGAGAATGGTCCAGTTCACTTAGTTATGGTGTAAGACTCATTTTCCTCCGGTCTATTCTTCTTTTGCCTAAGGGTTTTGTCGCTGATTCGCTATGTATTTGATCTTCCTATGAGCTCCAGCTTTTTGATTAATGGTTTTCTTTAAGCGTCTGTGAGATTTTTTGTAACCTTCAATCAGCATGTCTAATGCGAACCTCTAAGAGAGTAATATTGCACCTTATCAGTCTAAAATTTCTACTGATACGACGTAGGGTGCTGTTATATTGAATCAATTTCTATGTCTAGGAAAGTAGTTTCACTGTGTCGTGCTTGTGAATGTTACCCTGCGTATTTTATAAATCTACCACTCTTCAATGAATCGAATATTGCTGACACCTGCCCTGGTGCTTCATCTATATATCTAGAGATTCATGAAATAATCTGCAATATCATTGATACTCACCTGGCATATCGGCTTCGATAAATTTCCGTAACGTAGCATCCTTCGACTTTGCTACAAATATTTTCATTGAAATTTTTCTAGTGACATTTCCTCTTTTGTATAAAGTCGGGAATTTAAATGCAGTACTAGTTTTGCAGTTTCATTAGCAGTATACTCTTGAACTGTCTACTGAACGAGTCTAACTGAACTGACAACTTTACAAAGACTGTTTTTTTTTATTTGAAAAGGGATCTGAGATGAGGTATTATGCACACTATTTACATTATGCGGACAATTGCCTTCGTCTTGTGTCGCCATATTAACAGGAGATAACTGATAACTGACATCCATTATACATAGCACGTGGAACTAGAACAGTCTACCCCAGTGAGCGAAATAAAGGGTTCAGTTCGACATTCAAACCACCTGAAGAAGGCTGGAACGTACAACGGCCGAAACGTTGTGATTAATATGTCCTGTCACTGGGTCCTGTCACTGGATCTAACTAACGCCTTAATCCACTGTACCATGTGTCCTTGAGGACATAACTGGCATCCATTAAACATGGCACGTGGAACTTGAACAGTCTACCCCAGCGAGCGAAATAAAGAGACATTTCAACCACCTGTTGAACGTCAGAGCGTACATCGGCTGAAACGTTTTGATAAATATGGTGACAAAGATGAGGACAATAGTTCGAATATTCTAAAAGGATAATTTTAAAACATTGTAGATAATCCCCACAAAAATATCAAAAACAAAATTGTTATGACTAAAACTGTAACTCAATGTTGCCATCATTACAAAATTAATCAATGTTATGAAATAGAATATATTTTTAACAAAAAAAAAAAAAAAATAAAACGTGAGAGATTACTGTGATTAAAAGAAACTGAGAAAAATTCTTGATATGAAAACCAGAGTTCAAAGAGACAGATTTAAATCTTTGAGGTTCGTAGTTGGAATAAAACCAAAAAGGCCAGTAGAGAGTTTAATAGTCGAGAAGTGCGAAAGAAGATATCATTAGAATAGAAATTAATCTAGTAATTTCAGGTGTAAAAGGATAAAATCTAGCAGCTATTCTGTTACCGTGCTTAAATGTTTTCTTGCGAAGATGAACTGAATTACCACCACCAACAACAATGAAATATTTCTGGAATTTTAAATGTAAGATATAAATCCAGTTCTTTTTTTTCTGTGTGTAGCATGCTAGAGCAGGTTGATTTTTCACGTTATTTATAAAATCACCATAACATTCAGTGTAAAACAACCTGGGGTATAATGTGGTAAGTACTCATATCAGTGATTAGAATCATAGCTTTCACCAATTTTTGAGAATTTAGTTTTAAACATCGTCTGAAAAAATGTCGAGAAATACCTAATTTCCACAGGATTTTGCTTGCAATCTGACTTCAAATCTTACTATTTCCAGAATAAATTCAAATGACGTTAATATAATTTGTATTAGATACTTTGAAGGAAAAAATATATCCAAACAGGAATTATGATTATGAATCACCACAAATAAAATATTCAATTTTGCTGTGTAAAAATTGTAAAGTATTACAAAAAAATCTACTTAGTGAATAAGATTTTTTAAATCATTTGTTGGATCATAATTAGTAAAAATCAATAAATAAAAGTGCATATTACACAATAATACTGCCTGGCTCAAATTATGAGATAAAATGTTTTAAATTTGCATTGTTCATTGCAGATTACACTACAACTACATCACTGTATAACATTGTACATCATCATATCGCTAAATTGTTCAGTATAATTTCCCTTTGAAGTAAATGAAGGTTTTATTTGATGGCACAAGGATTTAGTAATAATGTGATTGTACCAGGCATCTTGTCTATATACAATTTGTAAATCTTCAGTAAATTATAAATTTTATAAAAGTCTGCTTTAGGGCTTTCGCTGATCACCATAATGAAATTTCAACGATAAGATTTCGAACCTAAAATTAATCTTTAAACTCTCCGCAAAAAACGCTCATTATTTGGAAATAAATATTTTGCATGGTTAAACTCTAACTTTCAAATTAAGTGCAATACCATGGTTCCAAAATCGACCTTCCCTGGTCGCATTCATAACAACGTGTTGAGCCTTGTGTAATTGAGAGTTTAATCTTATTTTTTAGACTAAATTCAGTTGTTTATTAGTTTTGTTCCTTATAGATGGCGGAATATATGTAAGAAGCTTACACAACATTTTGTTGTATGAAAGGCAAGAAGAGAAAAAAAAAGCAACTACCGGCAGCTCATAAAGATTTACTCCGTCATAAACACAATTTGCTTCCTGAACATCTCGTCGATCTCTCTTAGGTTTTTTTCCCCACTGTTCACATAAAACTTGCGCCGATGAAAACTTTTGTCAGTGCATTGACGATAGGAACTTTTGCATCTGTTTACATCAAACAAGAGTTTCTACATTCTGTGGTTCTAAATTAAGTACTGGTATTTCCAATTCTCCTCCAAATAGATTCCTAAAGAAGGAATCTCTGTCCGAAAGGATTACGAGCGAGACTCTGAAGAAAGTTTGACAAGCCTTCAAGTCAGCCGTTAATAACTTATTTGGAAACGAAATACAGAATACGATGGTAACGGTACGATTAGCCGTTTTCTTATAAGGAAACGCTCGTCATTCATTCACCGAGCAGCCAGTTGGGCTAAAATTTATAAATTCTTTCTCTTAAAAAAATATCCGCGAAAGTTGTTTTCTAAAGTCCAGTAACTGTTATCGCTTTTTACAGAATTGATGGAATTTTCTTTTTACTCTTTTATCTGAAGAATCTTGAATATGCCATTACTTTCTTTTTGATTAACATGTGCCATCCATTTTAGTTGTTACTGCTATTGAAAGTCCTCGAGTTATGTGTTTTCTGTTGTTTGGTACTGTTTTTTTGTTTCTGATTATGTAGCGTCAGTTCACGACGTCCGAAGGAAGATTGTTTTCGCTATGAACTATGTTTAATTCGCTGGATGATAATTTTAATTCTTGATCTGAGTAAGCTGTTGTATACGACTAGCAGTTTGGAACTGAGTAAAAGTATAAAAATTCATGGAGACGATGTGTGAGCAAAATTGTTTAATTTAATTTTAAATTTTAAATTTTTAATTTAATTGCATATTGACTATTCGACTAAAAACTGTGCTCCCTACAGTGAGGAAGAGCGGAAAAGGATCCACCATTTCATTCTATGGAAGAACTGTATGAGAAACAATGGGATATTCACATAATGGCTGGCGGTTAAAATGAGACTCACTTAGTTCATATCAACAAGTATTCATTGAACATTTCTTTTCCACATTAATGTATTATTCGCTTGTTTTTCCAATGTTAATTATATAACTTCAAAGATGTTCCACGTGTGCTTATGTGCTTACACATATATTTCATATTTATATATATTATATTTATATATTTCATATTTATATATAATATATTTATATATTTCATATTTATATATAATATATTTATATATTTCATTATATATATGTGTGTGTGTATGTATGTATAATATGTATGAATATATAAATAAATTTATATATATATGTGTGTGTAATTTCTCTATATATTATTTATATATTATATACGCGCAATATTGCTCATTATTGGTGATAACTCTAACATCAGTAAGTTCTGTGCCACACGTGATACACGCTTAGACGATCTTGTATTTTTCGATATATGAATGATTGTTGCCATTTCTTTCCTTGCTATCCAAGGAAGAAGAGGGAAGAAGAGGACTCCTACCTTTCCCTAGATTGTAATGGAATCAACTGGAATTCGAATTCTGCTCTTCGATTCCTCAATCCCAGCCACTATCCATTACTCCACTGTGACTCCTCTTAGTTGTATTGATGTGAGCTTCTGACCCTGGGTTTCACGCCCTTGCGATCATCAGACAAAATCTCTCTCCCTCTCTCCCTATATATATGTCAGATATTATTTTGCAGATGCAGGTCACTGGTATTAATATTAGTATGAAACAATTGATGTTGCTGTACATTTATATGGTATTTATCATTAATTGTTGAATAGATTTGAGTAAATTGAAAAGGCTCTTAATTTGATTTTTGTGTGCGCTGATTTTCTTTTCATGGTTAGTGCTGCGAGATTCAAAGTCTTTTTTCTCACTATATAATATGTGCGTATTCTCCTCATATTTGACGTATTTTTCGTTTATATAAGGATTAATTCATCATATGTAAATTAAAGATGCTCTTCATTATTTATAGACTTCTTTTAACGTTCTCACAAAACAATATATTAATTATCCAAAAATTATTCCGTCCTCCTTTCTCAGCAAAAGGCATTGCCATGTTTTGAACGGAAGATTTTCTGTTGACTAAAAAACCTTTTTTGCGTAACATGTAGAATAACACCTGCCTACAACCACGCATGCGTGTAATTTACGTATTTCTTTTATATGCATCATCTGTCCGCCATTTATTCTTCGACAAGTAATTTTATGGGGAATGTTGATTCGCTTTTACTCTATTGTAGGTAAGGAAAAAAAAAGAAAACAATTTATTTTTTTTCTATGACATGTCGATCAGACGAAGCCATTCCTCAATTTCCGCCGGGTACGCGGTATTTTACACTTGGAAACTCTGCCATAAGTTGGACGGTTCGTTCTGTGTTCTCATTTCCTCGGGCGCATCAGTGACAATATATGGATTCCCTGAAAATGCTACATGGGTCTCTGTATGGCTTGAAGCGTAATGTTCATAAAGTTCTTAGAAAAAATTAATAATAATAATAATAATAATAATAATAATAATAATAATAATAAATACTAAAGAAATTCACAATTACTGTCAGGGAAATAAATAAAAATATGATCCCAAAAAATAAAAAAAATAAAAATTATCAAAATGGATACAAGGGTTAAACAATTATAAAGTCGCCTTGGAACAGACGCTCTTACACTGAAATATACACTCTAAAGTAACAATGTCTTTGTAGATAAACACAAAACTCATATGTGGTTGAGATTGCAGTGCTGAAAGGCAAAAAAGGAGGCATTTATGATACCTGCAAAAAAACAAAAACTCTTTACTGGGAATTACCAGAGAACCGTCATAAAAAATAGCGCAGATCCAGTATTTATATTGTTCGAATATTTTGCGATTATTGGCCACTTAGTGACTGGACGTCCAATAGTGATACAAACAATGACAACGATGTAAGTTTGGGATGAATTTTCACTGGGTCAGTATTGCAGCGTGTCAAATGAAGAAAATGCTACATTCTTTAAACAGTCATACAAAGTCATGTGTTCACTATTCTTGGAATGATACAATTCATACTGACATATATATACAATATAATAAACCAGACATTGTGATTAAAAATGAATGTACCTTTTCAAAGATCGGCACCGCCATTAGATAAAAAATATATCTGATGAATAAATAAATATAAGGATCTTCAAGTTGATAATGAAAAAAATACGACAACTTGAAACTACTGTTGCATCTATAATAATGGAGGTACGGTATACGATCTTATAAATATACAGACAACAAACATAACGAAAAAAAAACTACCAGTTTCTGTTTAAAGAGATTTTTACAAATTCATTTTAAATTAAAATTCAATACCTGAATTTGTGTATCTAGGAAACTTATACTTAACACCAGGAATATAAAACTGAAATTTTTAGTGTACATAATTAGAAAAGAGGGCTTGAAAAATCTGATACTCATAAGACAGACTGGAGGTTAAAAGGGACAAAGGGAAACAACGCATAACATAGTGAGCCTGAGGAAATGGATAGCGGGATTGGGTTTAGGGAAAATAACAGAAAGACATGTGAGCTACAAAGGAAAGGAAATTATGGATAGCCATAATTGCCTACATCCGGAGGGGATACGACACATGAAGAATAAGATCCTGAAGAATATGATCAAAGAAAAAATAAACATTATATACTTTATGGGTCATTTAACATCATACTTTACGTAATGAGCATGCTTATATTTACCACCTTGCCTTATACGTTTCACTTAAGGGGTGAGAGACGAGCATCATCCCCTAGCTCGAAATATATAAAAGACGGAGGGGATACCAACAGAAATAATAATCATAATAATAATAATACCACCAAAAACAACAACTGGTAGGGCAAAGCGTAGAAATGTATCAAGTACAAACTCAAGCTGTCTCTAATATCATTGTGAGTGTGCAGGTAATAGTGCTGATTGGAAGGGGTTCATGTACTGAATAAACGTTGTGACGATACGTTTCATTTAGGAGTTGAGAGACGACCATCATCATCTAACTCGAAATATATAAGAGACAGAGGGGATACCAACTGAAATAATAATAATAATAATAATAATAATAATAATTGCAGTAATATTATAAATAGCAGGCCACTCGTATTCGAGGATACGCCTCTACTAAAGCGGTTAGTCAATCCCGAATTCAGATGCTCGTTCAGGCACATTTGTGTTTGTTCAACATCCAGAGATCCCAACTGTGGTTTATACTGCAACTATGCTGAGCAGACCTTAGTTACAGTTTCTGGGAGAGAGTGATCAACAATTTGAACTTGAGACTTCTTGCTAGTACAGCTATCGACGGTCCCACAAGTGTACCGTCTACCCAATTTCACTCAAGCACTTTCTAAAGGTGCCACACCTTGGGATCGTCCCCCTCCAAACCGATAACATCAGTCACGCAACCAGAAGTAATATTATATATGCGTATATATGTACACTGATTAATATAAAGCCACAAATTAAATTTTAGAATAACAATATTTTAATTTTAGAGAAATGTTACTTTTAATATATATATATATATATATATATATATATATATATATATATATACACAAAGAAATCACGCATAGAATCAATCAGCAATATTAATGCTATTATTGGCGACATCCATCGCTAGTAGTTTATAATGTATGCATTAAAATACTGTTAATCCATAGAGTGAAAAGTTCAAATAAAATTCTCACTTAAAATTTTGAAAAACTTAGCGTTGCGTCTTTGCACGTTCCGAGATTGTACACAACCGTCAATAATAGCACATTCTCAAAAAAAAAAAAACATCTTTCGGTCTACAAACAATTATTTCGTCTCCAAGTTTTTGATTTTCTAAGGAAAATATATGCCTGACGATGAATAAAGGATTATTCGAAAGTACTTGCATTAAAAAAAAATATAAACTGGAAACAACAGACAACAGTTTTATGAATGAGGATCACGTCACTCTATTGAAACAAAAAATTCAACAAAGGCACAGAGAATCATACGTTATGAAAAAATAAACAGATTCAAAGAAAATGTCAAGAAATTATATTAAGAACTGAGAAATAATAAAATAGAGATAACGACCCACCTAATAACCAGGAAGTGGATGAGTTCGGGTGTAAATGCCCAAATGACTAACGTCGAGAGCAACATACCTACTCTCAAAAACAGAAGAGACGCAGAACCCGAATAACTATAGGCCCATCACATGTCTACCAACAATGTACAAGATCATCACTTCTATCATAACCTAAAAGTCAAAAAACACTTTTTGACAAAAACACTTTTCTCCCAGCAGAAGGAGTATAAAAGATTTAGTTGCGAGTGTAAGGACCAGCTACTTATTAATAAAAAAAATACTGGAATCGGTGAAAACATGGAAAAAATTATAGATACCATAAGTCGACTACAGAAAGACGTTCGACGTGTTCCACACTCATTGGTACAGAATAAACAAAAAAAAAATACAGTGTATGGCCGACAACGGTAAATTTCATAATGGGGAGAACGACAAACTGGAAGACTACATTAAACCTAAACCATACACACATGTCATTAACATCGAGACCAATCAACATCAAAAGCTGGATCTTCCAAGGAGATTCATTGTCACAATTACTTTTCTGTCCTTCATTAGCACCACTCAGCTGCCTACTGAACAAGAGTAGGTAAAAATACAAGACACAGAATGGCAAAGTGAATCGCCAATTCTATATTAAGGATCTCAAAACGTTTGCCAAGTATGTGAATCAACAGAAAAAAAAAACTCGTCACCATTGTCACAACCCTCAGCAAAGACAACATGGAGTTTACAATCGGCAAATGCGCCAAAAGCCACCTTCAAGGACGGTAAACTAACGAAAACTACATATTTAGACCTTGGTATCAACACGATTAAAGAACTAGACCAAGATTATACATGCTTAGGAATTAATGAAAGACACGTGATGCAACATTCAATTTTGAAGAAAAAGATCCGAAAAGAATATTATAGGAGAGTGAGTTTGATAGTAGAAAGCGAACTTAAAAGGGCCAATAAAATGAAGGCAATCAACACAGGTATATCCGTAGTAACATACAGATTCAACATTATTAAATGGGAGTTGAATGACATTAAAAATATTGGACGCCAAGAGCAGAAAAATGCTTACCCAAATGGTGACAGGCTGTACGTACAATGAACTTTAGGAGGCCGAGGTGTAAACCTACTTGAAGGTATTCTAAAAACTACAACAATCGGTTTGGAAGCATATCTCACAAAGACCAATGATACTCACTTACAAATATTAACACACCAAATCAACTCCATCAACAAATAATCCGCACTCTTCAAGAATCAACTAAGTATACTTGAAATCCTACAAAAAAGAAACCAAGCGAATGCCATCTGCGCCAAACGTATAAAACAGAAAGCACAACAAATTGGACATATGAACTTACGAAAATAACTGGAAAGACAACGCGTTGCATGGCAAATGCCAAAAAAGAACGAAAGAAGCTGGTGTTGACCAACAGAAAACATATCAGTGGCTGAGAAGCCCCCGATTGGAAGCTCAGAAAGAAGACCTAATTATTGCAGCTCAGGACCAAAGCCTTTCAGCCAGATCCTATCACTGTCACATAATCAAGGAGGGGACTAACCTGAAATTTAGCCACCGCGAAAATATGATGAAATTGTCGGCCATATTATCTCAGGATGTCCGGAACTAACAAAAAATGAATTTACCCAGACATAGCAAAGTATCGACATATGTTCACTGGAAGATATGCAAGAATTACGAAATCGAAACCACTGAGGGATAATATGAGCACTAAGCATGCGCAGTTACACACAATAACGATGTAACTATCCTCTGGGACCTGCCAATTCAAAATGGCAGAGAAATAAAAACCAACAGACCTGATGTTATCAAAAAATACAAGAGATTCAACAATTGTGTGTTTATTGATATAGCAGTGCCATCTGAAAGAAACATCTCCATAAAAATTCTCGCGAAATTGTCCAAATACAAGGACCTGGGGATCGAGATTAACAGGATGTGGGGAATGAAAATTGAGACAGTACCAATAGTAATCGTGGCTCCGGGCTTCCCAGGTAACATCAACATACGAGTTGCCCTATTAGGAAAATCCTAAGAAACATCCCAAGGAACGCGTTACTAGGAACATACTAAGAAAAGTGCTATCAGTTAAATGACAATTCTCGTATACGGCCTAAGGACCATAGTTTGAACCCGGCACTACAGGATACAAATCAGAAAACTCAACAGATACAAATAATAATAATAATAATAATAATAATAACAGGTTTCATAGTGTTAGCATCAACTGAATATAAAACTCGTCGTGATTGCGGGGGTGGGGGCAATATTTGCATTGCTATTTTTACGGGAAGGAAACTAGAAGAAACTGATGTGAACTTCATCCAGACCTAGTAACACAGATAGGACCTGTAACAATTTTATGGGATTTACAATACACAGAGACATAATCAAGCTAATCGCCCAGACATCGCGCTCGAAAAACCAAGAAAACAGAATGTGCTTTCTCATTGACATTGTAATCCCTGCAGATTGTAATGTATCTTTGAAGATCTTTTAAAAAATATCAAAATAAAGAAGCTTGAAATGGAAATCTAACAAATGTGGCACATGTGAAAATCAATAATTCCGGTTCTATTTGAAGGCCTTGAAAATGGACCGATAGACTCATTGAAAGGATTTCTAATAACCCAAGCCTCACATATTAGGAATGGTTTTATTTATGTGAAATGTGAGGGATCTAAGGTTTTATTTTATTTTTATACAGTTGATTAGTTGAAAATATCATGAAGCCATTTTTGACCTTAGATCTCTTGTTGGGTCTCAAAATGAAACGAGTATACAACAGAAATCAAAGAAAATAATAATAATAATAATAATAATAATAATAATAATAAAAAAATAACAATAATAATAATAATAACAGCGGAAATGATACTTGGTGTTCCGTGTGCTGGCTCAAATGGAATGCTAAAAGAGTCAAGCTACAGTAAGAACACTTATAGACTGGCAATTATGCAAAAACCTACTTAGACTTGAATTTATAGAGAAATTAGACAGTAAAGTAAAAATAAAAATAAAAAGGAAATCAAAAACTTTGACCTCCAGAACGTCCAATGTGTTGAGAGAGTTCATTGTTGAAGAATTGATCAATAAGGTTCAAGATGTGCTCTGATAATTAAAAACAAGTAAAAGAGGATTTAAAAGACAGTACTCATAACAGCCACCCACAGCACGAGAGAAAGCGAAAACGCAAATCTAGATCAGGTTGAACAGTATTATTTTTTATATAATTTTTAAAATCATTTCACCCCAAGCAAGGCGGGAGTATCACTCGCACGCTAAGGGTTACAGAGAGAAGGAACATGATTAAAGAGGCGTGATAGAGGAAAGGATGACGAGAAGGACGGAGAATTAGATCAAGACATCTGAAGATGTCGATTGACATTGCATTTGAACAATTGAAGATTATGGCTATCAGGGAAGCAGGTAATAGGAAGGGAGTTTCATTGACGGGAAGTTCGAAACTTGAAGCTATTAGAGTAGAAGAGACGGCTACATTTAACTGTTTCGACAGTGAAACCTAGTAGCATGATTAAATCCATGTAGTTTTGGAACCAGCGAATGTAGCTCGTCGGAGCAGTTACCGTGAAAGTATTTTTTAAGAAAAGACAGAGGGAAACGACGGTACTTCTGAGAGAGCGATTGTAAACGAGTTAGCACATCAGGGCCAATCACATTGCATATCCGTCTTTGGATTTTGTCGAGGACCTTAAGACGGACAGCGGGGGCACCAGACCATATATGGCAGCAGTATTCCATGCAAAGGCGAATGGTTGACTTATATAGACTCGAAGGATGGACTCAGGCGAAAAAAACTTTCTGGTATGACACAGAGAATTAACTTTCCTTGCGGTAGATGAAGCAATTGATTCAATGTATTTCATCTCAGGTCAGCGGACGGTGTGAGACGAAGCAGTTGCAGAGAATGCGAGAATTTTGTGAAAGGATAGAGATTTTGAGGAAGCTTGTTACTTTATCTTCAGCAATAATAAGCGAATATTTGGTGTGAACATAAAAATGCATGCATGTAAAAGAAACTTCAAGATATCAGGTAAACTGGACTAGTATTAAAATGGGGAAAAGAGGGAGATGAAAACTCATAAAACAAAAAAAAAACTGGCATATAAAACACTTCACCCGACAGGCTGTATGTCAAAAAAAAAAAAAAGCAGTAGCAGTCACCATTTGGAGTCGCTCGATTCAGCAATAAAGGGCTACGGAGAATCTACAAAACATAGAAAGGATAGGATATTAATAACAGCAAAAATATTTCCTAATTTTTTTAGAAACGAGGACTAGAAGACAAAAAAGAAGGCAAGAAAATTATATGCACATTTACAAAAAAAAGCAAATCGAGATAATTACAAATAAAAAGATTTAGACATGGCAAAAAAGAATTCCCCTAAAGATATAAACAGCGATATATTTAAAATCAATGTGATAAGAAGAATGAAAATTCTCGGTAGATCAACAGAGGAGAATAAAATAAAATGGAGACTGTTTTGAAATACAGTTGAGGCAGTTAACACAATACACAATCGGGAAATGTATCAGTTAGACCTAGAAATAATGAAAGTATATGCAAGACAGGAAGGGGAAGATAACCCCCTGGGAATTGGAGAAGCATATATTTTTTGACCATAAAGAAAAAAATGTTTATGTGGAAAGATTTCATATTTTGTGTACTTCAGTCCCAAAAGACTTTTCAATCTAGGAGGCTGATTAATAATACAACCGTTTATCCCGACTAGATACATTAGACATTAAACTAATTTCATTTTGGATCAGATAAGGAAAGAAAAAAAAGGAATTAAGTTTAAAGCCTGTTTTAATTATGCTTCCACTATGTTTAAATAACATTTACTTGTGACGATCTTCTTGTATTTTCTTCAAAATTAAAACCAAAATGGATGTTTCAAGTCGTAGGTAAACTGATTTCGACCCTGAATGGCGATCATCCATTTTATGCTTGAACGCAATCGTCAGTCCTGAACATTGTGTTCACGGTCGCCATTTTGTGTTGCGCTCTGTGCGTATACATCTTATATTTACCAGGACTCTGTTTCCTGTACTGCTTGGCATTCGCACCGGAAGCTCCATTATGAATATTTCAGAGTGCCTGCGTGTCAATTCGAGAACAGTGCACAGGATTCGAAAAGAGTTGGATGAGTCTAATAGTGATTTTGAAGGTACGGCAGCTCGGAAAACTCACTCTGATCGTTCTGATAAGAAAAGAACTCCCGAATTTGTTGGAGAGAGCCTCGGACACGACACGGTGGCCTACATCAAGTGACTTGAGGAGTTAGTGTTGCCCTCGGTTAAAGAAGTGGCTGCTAGATGACGCTATGTCTGACAACAGGACTCTGCACCATGCCACACAAGCGGGAGAAGCCAGTCATAGCTGTGAAACAATTTCTGCCACCACACCACTCTTATATCTGACCACATAACGCACCTGACTGTAACCCACTTGATTATTATGTGTGGACGCAGTTAAGAGAGAGAGAGAGAGAGATCAACAAAACTCTTTGTAAAACCAAAGATAAAGAATTATGACAGCATTCACCAACTTAAACAAACAAACAAAAAAACCTTCCAGAAGAGTTGTAGGGATTGCGATGATGTTTGAAGGCCCTGTTTGAAGCCAATGTCGATTTTATTGAATAAATGTACGCTTTAGTTTTTCAAGATATTTTGTGACATTTTGGTAAATATATGTTAAAATGAGATGTCAGTGTTATTTTCATTTTTTGAATAATTTAGACGACAATTTATTCATCGCGCCTCTCTTTCTCTCTTTCTTTTCTCTTTCTATATATATATATATATATATACACACACACACACACACACACATATATATATATATATATATATATATATATATATATATATATATATATATATATATATATATATGGATCTATGTATGTGCCTTATGTGCTTGTGTGAGAATGTCACCAGTTTCCTTTTCTAAACATCAAACATGTTATCCATTATTTACACGGCTCCACTACTACTACAACAACAACAACTACTACTACTACTACTAATAATAATAATAATACTAATGTCAAAACCTTCAGAACTACTGCTTCGGCACATATTGTTAACAGAAGCAGTAATGGGAACGGTGACGACGACGTTGAGGACTTGATGATAAAAACGAAGAAAAAGATTTGATTATTGTGATTCTTCTTGCTGCTGGCACGGGCGATATGATTGATGTCGTGGACTGATTGATCGAAGCCTTGTCTTCCTCCAGGATGCAGAAAGTAATGAATATATTGTACTCAATAGCAGTCATTCTGTGCTTGTTATGAAAACCTCCCTCGCGTTCATTTTCTTTCGTTACGCATGCGCAAATGCGAATGTCGACGTTGGTTCTTTCTCAAGTGAAGACAACATGACATTATGCTTAATGTTCTGTTTCTTGTAACCGATGTTAGTGGTTTGCAGAAGTTGCCTTGTTATAAAATTGTTTGCCGCATCTGTTTGACTACCGTTTGTGCAAAGATAATCAATTGGCAGTTGTGGATTTAAGAGGGCTGTTTAATATATTCGTAGCTTGATGTGTAGTTACCAGATCAATTTTCATTGTTTTTTTTTTCATTGTATAATGGTTGATATATTTGATTTATATTAACTGCCTTTCCAATGAGAGAGTTTATGTTCATAACTATATATTGTTAAAAAAATATCAGATCTTTCAAATGAATAAAACCTGGACATATTGTTGCAAGTACAGGCTTTTGACCTCCGAAATAAAGTCAGACGGTAATCATTCTATTTCTAAATTTGGTATACAATTAGGCTACCATTGTTAATATTTAAAATGAACTAAATCTGCAGTTAAAATGATAATGTATTTTCTTACAAGTTAATTGCATGTAGTTATCAAAATGAAAAGACATTTATTTTTTTAGATTTTGAAAGAAAATACAATTATAAGTCATTATTCATTTTTTTTAGGAAGACTTTCTTTCTTTATATGTGTATTCAGGACGTGGGCGATCATGGCTCTCCACTGCCCTCTATCCCTTGCAGCTCTCAACAAGTTCCATCCCTCCGCTTCCTCCCTCAGACCACGCTCTATCATCCACTTGCTTAACCCTTCCAGGTATGTCATGCGTTGTTTTCCCTTGCCTCACTTTCCCTCTATTCGACTCGTGAGTATCAGATACTCCAGGCCCTCCTTTCTCATTATCTGTCCCATGAACTTCAGCTGCCTTTTCCCGAGGCTAAGTATAAGCCTACTCCTTATTTGCAAACTCTGTAAGACCTCATCGTTGATCATACGCTCGGTCCATGATATTCTTAGCATATTTCTGTAGAATGACATCTTCGTCGCCTCGAGTCTCTTCTTCATCTTTGAGGAAATCGTCCAACATTCGCTGCCTTAAAGAAGGACAGATGTCACATAACAGCTCAGTATTCATTTCTTTGTTAACAAAGAAATCCTCCTGTCTTGCAATACTCTACCCAGCTCTTGGAATGTGTCCTTGGCCATCCCAATACGTCTACACATCTGAGTGTCGCACTTAGCGTCCTCTATCAAGAAGCTTCCCTGATATTTAAACTTCCGCATCTGCTTGACTCTAGTGTTCCCGACCTGCAAATCGCATCTCGGGCTCTTCCTCTTATGGTGACCATGCATTTTGTCTTCCTGTAGATTTTTCTTAGTCCTTTTTTTTCACTCTCCCGTCGTTACCTTCTGTAGGAGATTATGTAATTTATTTTCCATGCCTGTACTATGTCATTTGCGTATCTTATGTTGGTAAGATTGTGACCGTCAGGGCTAAATCCGCGTAGGGTTTCCAATTATCTAAGAATTACCTCGCTGTAAAGGTTGAAGCGGTCTGGTGAGAAGACGCACCCTTGCCTTAAGCCCCTCTCTATTCTTTTATGTTCACTGAACTTGTTCCCTCTGCTGTTTGCTGCCAGTATAGGCTCCTTATTATTCTGATATCTTTGCCGAATATATCAAGGTAGCTAAGCATTTCCATCTGATCCTCGTGGTGTACATTGTCGTACCATGCTTTAAATATCAAGTCGTATTTTCCAGTTCAAGAAGACTAATCCGATAGTCCTGCTTAGCGCGTGCGTTAAGCAGGACATTTTGCGATTGTGAATTTGTTTCCATTACACTGACTTTATAACATCGAAGTTTGCTCAATAAATGTTGAACCTGAAAAAGTAATAATGATAATAATAATAATAATAATAATAATAATAATAATGATAATAATAATATCATGTATATTTTGATGCCCCTGTTGTATATCTGGAGATTCTTGACAAAATTCAAAGAAGCGTCAGGAATGTAATTGACACTCACTAGACATCTCGACAT
This sequence comes from Acanthosepion pharaonis, assembly GCA_903632075.3. NCBI lineage: Eukaryota > Metazoa > Mollusca > Cephalopoda > Sepiida > Sepiidae > Acanthosepion > Acanthosepion pharaonis. The sequence continues at coordinate 113,171 of CAHIKZ030003337.1, read as the reverse complement.
GTCGTGGTTTCATTTCGTCTTTTATATAAATATTTTCATCGTAACTGTTCTGATGAGCTTTTTTCCTTGGTACCTCGACGACATGAATTTAAGCGTGCTACTAGATTGGCAACTAGGTCTCCCCTTTTTATTGTTGAACTACCCATATGCTCCGAGAAAGACATAAGCTACATTTATCGCCCTTTCCGCTGAAGCGTTTGACTTTTAATACATAATCCGAGATGATAGTTGGGTTTCTATTTCCGCTTTTTATTTTTCAGAAAAATGTAGAGAGGGCTATGCTGTTATTCTATTTAATATTACAATTTAGTGATACTAGAAACGTGATTTCCAATGTTTTTTAGCTTACCTGAAATAGAATTTGACCTTGCCATCATGTTTAATTTCAGTTCTATAAATTATATTTTTAGTCATGCATTTGCCGATTAGCGGGCAAATTTTGTTTTTTTCTGCATTTGCATTTTTTAATTATGCTGGGACTGTTTATCTTGTAGGTTGGTTAAATGTTTGTTGAATATAACATAGTTGTGCTGTGATATATATTGTTCAATGTTTTAACGAATATGTAGCTAACTTCAACGATATTTCTATTGAAAATCATTTTTTTTTTGAAATGCTTATGGATTTATTTCCGGAAAATTCTTCCAATGTTAGTTTTCACATTACGCTGAAGGATGGGTTACACCATATGACATTGCGTTTACGGTGTTTCGACTCGTTAATATCATTATTGTCAATATCTAAGAATTATAGGTTTACTTTATAGTTACTTTTTTTCTATAGCTTCTACTTATTTGTTTTTATACTTATCAAAAATATCCTTATTACTAGAGTTGGTTTTAAATTGAACCGATTTAAGTAAACTCTTTAAAATTCTAGGATGGTGGTTAGATTGTTTATTGATATATCTATGGTTGTATAAATCTTCAGTATATTTTTTATAAAGTCCATTGGATAGGTCCAAGGTTACATCCAGTAAGTTGATCACTTTAGCGTTGGTGCTGGTCGTGATACTCAGACCGTGCACTTTAAAGAAATTAATCAGGCTTTTTCTTAGTCAGTCTTTTATTTGTGCGCCTGTTTTACACGGGAGTATTATACCGCCGTCTCCATAGAGTCCGGTGATAATGATATCGAAGATGAACTTTAATATCCAAAGTAACAGAATACCAACTAATTCAGAAGCCCCCGCCGAGTCAAAGACGCAACCATACAATGCAAAACTTCAGTGTTCTTACGGTTAGTCCACAGGCAACCTCCATAGAAGAGGATGGATTTTTGGACCTGTTTTATGATATTAATGTCCTGTTTGCTTATGTGGTCGTAATTGTTGGCCAGATTTATTATTGCAGCCATCGGTCCCTCCTCGGGGATAGAAGCATGACCGTCGTGTCCATTGTTACGAAGAATGGATCAATAAACCTGTTTAGCAGTTTTTTTAATCGTTTTTATATTTCGTTATTGCCATTCTCCAATAATATATATTATTAATATTCCTTCTTTTTGGTTATGAAGAATGGACCAATAAACCCGTTTAGCTGGGTTTTTTTAATCGCAATTATATTTCGTTATGGCCGTTTTACGGTAATATATATATTTTGTTATCCCTTCTTTTTTGTTATGAAGAATGGATTTCTATATTATCATTTCAAGGTAATATATTTATTTTATTCATATATTTGGTTATCAATTGTTACTTTTTTGTTATGTATTACTTCCTAATATATCTACATTTATTGATTTATTAATTTGTGAACCTGTATATATTGTCTGATGACCGAGATCAAAACAGAAAGAATGTTCATTATTGACATTATTCGGACTATTGTCCTCATCTTTGTTGCCATATTTATTACAACGTTTCGGTCGTTGTACGCTCTGACCTTCTTCAGATGGTTGGAACGTCGAACTGAACCCTTTATTTTGCTCACTAGGGTGACTGTTCTAGTTCCACGTGCCATGTTTAATGGATGTCAGTTATCAGTTATCGCCTGAACTTAACGGGTATTGAACCCACTTTATTTTCACTGGATCTAACAAACTCTTTTATCCACTGTGCCATAGCACATGGAACTAGAACAGTCTACCCCAGTGAGCGAAATAAAGGGTTCAGTTCGACATTACAACCACCTTAAGAAAGGCCGGAGCTTACAACGGTCGAAACGTTGTAATAAATATGTCGACACAGATGAGGACAATAGTCCGTATAATGTAAATAATGTACATAATACCTCATCTCAGAAATATAGACAGATACTTAAAGGCCGAAACGTTGTAATAAATATGGCGACAAAGATGAGGACAATAGTCCGAATAATGTAAATAGTGGGCATAATACCTCATCTCAGAAATATAAACAGATCCTGAAGGGCCGAAACGTTATAATAAATATGGCGACAAAGATGAGGACAATAGTCCGAAAAATGTAAATAATGTACATAATACCTCATCTCAGAAATATAGACAGAGAAAAATGCTATTAAGGAATAAAGTAAAAAAAAAAAAAAACTGATGCTTGTGTGGAAAATAGGATCAACAAAAGAAATATCGAAATAAATTCTCAACTGTTTACCATTCCAGGCCTCTGGTCTCAGACAAAACTTTATGCTTTTAATATTTCTAAGGAAAAGAAAGATTTCTTTAGAAACATAGAACATAATGCTGAATTTCTATGTAATAAATGTTCTCCTATATGACAGTACATTCTTGACAATTATCTCACAGATGAAGAGGCGGCTTGAGGCAATAGATATAAAGTTCTACAGAAGGATGTTGGGAATATCACTGGAAGAAGCATGTAGGCAACGAGAACATTTTAAGTGATATGAAAACAAACAGGGCATTTATTTATTTTTTTATTTATTTTTTAATCAGTTTGTCCAAAACAAGGAATCAATGCCACTAAGACGCAAATTTTTCTGGGAATGAAAGAAAATGAAAAGATATTACAAGGTACAGGAATCCCTATCCTAAAGAGGGAACAATGGATAATACCGAGGAGAAGTATAAACCAGAAGATAGGCGAACCTATCTCCTCAAATTGTTGAGAAAAAAATAATTAGTAAATAAAATTTCAGCATTCTGACAGATGATGTTAGACGTATAGAGTTGAAATTAACTTCAGAAGGAACCGGAAGCCGAGTCTTAAACAGGAAACAACGGATAAACATC
>CAHIKZ030003337.1:102500-105000 GCA_903632075.3 Acanthosepion pharaonis | reverse complement strand
CCGTCCATTTCGGTCAAACTTCGAAAATGGAATAATAATAAAAAAAAACAAATCATTTAAAATTTTACAACCCAGTGTCTATTTTAATTTTTAATTTTTTACTTAACACTAATATATCTTATATATATATATATATATATATATATATATATATATATATATATATACACTTGTTATTATTGCAAATCTGTCCAAATTTTCGTATTGATTTGTACAATATAAACAAAGTGGTGTCATATTTGTTATCAGCAGTGTGATTTGAGTGTGCCAAATTATTATAAATGTGTAAGAATCTAGTGAAAAGATGGGCCATAAAAGCAGTTTAAATGATGATGAAAAGAAAACTATCACCTCAGAACTCTCAAAAGATAAATCTACCCTAGAAATTTCTAAAATGATATGAAGGTGTCATCAAACAGTGAAAAAGTTCACCATCGACCCTACACAAGTACGCAAAAGAGCAGATAAAGGTAAGCCGAATGTTATTTCACGTCGTCTCATGTCATGACTTAAACGAGAGGCCAGGAAGAACCCCGGACTTACCTGTCAAGAGATTTTCAGTCGCATGGGGATCCTACTGTGTCTAAAAGTACTTTCTGTCCGTATGTGAGGGAAATAGCAACAACAGTCAAACTTGTATTGAAGCCTCCGTTGACGAGAAATCATATTCAAAATCAACTGAAATGGGCCGAGGAAGATTGACTTCTCTAAAGTTTTGTTCACAGACGAAACTCGGCAACACTTGATGGGCCAGATAGATGATGCAAAGGCTGGGTAATGAATGGACAGAATCGCCATCAGCGTTTGAAATACCAACAAGGCAGTGGAGGCATAATGATCTAGTGTGGTATTATTGGGAAAACATTAGTGGTCCCATGGAGAGTACCAGGTGGCGTCAAAAGAGTACCAGGTGGCGTCAAAATGAATGCTGATGCATACATAGCATTTATGAAGGAGCATCTTGAACCGTGGATGAAAAGACAAAGAGTTGCCTTCAGAAGGGCCATTGTTTTTATGCAAGATAATTCTCCCTCACACGCTGCTCACAAGACTACTGAATATTTGAAACAGTTAGGCTTCGATGGACATCGAAATATGAAGTGACCAGCAAATTCTCCGGATTTGAACCCAATCGAAAACCTTTGGAGCATCATGAAGCGAAGACTGTACTTCAACGGACGACAATTCATGAGCAACACTGAGTTGTGGAAAGCAATTCTTGACATATCTCGCGGCATTACAGCAGATGACATCCTACAATTAACAAATTCCATGGATCGTCGACTTCTTCAAGTAATTTCAAAACTGGGAAAGCACATTCCCTATTAATTTGTTTAAAACTGTGCCTTTGTTTGTATCTGTTATTATTTGTTTGATTATCTTATTTATTAGCTTCTTTTGATCATAAACATTCATGTGCAACATTAATAAACGTTTTGATTGCTCAATTCTGGGAATTTTACTAAAATTTTCTAATAATCACCGTGCTGATAACAAGTATGGCACCAGTTTGTTTACATTGCGCAGATCAATATATAAATTTTCGTGATTGCCATAGGTCATATATATATATATATATATATATATATATATATAATATAAAAATATATTAAACACTAATATTCCATGGTCATAATTTATTCCATTGGAATCGTAAATACGATCCAATTCATCAGACCTACAAATTCAAAATGAAAACAGAAAAAACCACTCCGGAAGTGAAAACAGAATTTAGAGAAAGTGTAAATATGAGGAGGGGGGAGATTGAACCTTAACATAGAGAATTTTAGGAAAGGTGGTGGGGAGGGTTTTAGATAAGAGAAGAGAATGAATGTCGACGGATGTCTAATGCATAAAGATACATTTCGTGGTGACATACACACACCATCGACAATTTAATGCTAGAATAATAGGTAGGGGAAGGGAAAGAGGAGGTAGGGGAGAGATGGGACGAAGGAAAGTAAAATTGCGTTTACTTAAAGGGCCGCTTTGTAATTGAGAAAATTTGACAAATTTAATATCGAATACAGGTTACAAATCAAATATAAATATAGGAAGATAAATATAACGATTGTCTAATCCAGCAAGGACCTATATTTCTATGTTCAAAGACACATGTGAATACACACAATAACATATACATGTATATACATCCACATAGGCGTGTACCCACACACACACATACATACGTGTACACACATATAAAAAATATAAAAATATAAAAAAATATATAATCACATATCAACACATACACATATTCATTAATATCCATATACACACACTTTTCACACACACGTACACCCACATACACATTCATACACACATACATACTACTCTCTCTCTCCCTCTCTCTCTCCATATATATATATATATATATATATATATATATATATATATATATATACACATACATGTATATACATTTGTAGGTCTGATGATTAGGATCGTATTACGATTCCAATGGAATTAATTATGACCATAGAACATTAGTGTTTAAGCC
>CAHIKZ030003337.1:0-100000 GCA_903632075.3 Acanthosepion pharaonis | reverse complement strand
TGTGAGAAAGAATTCCAGAGCCTTCCTTGATGAATTTCAACTTAACAACGATAAGATGATTAGAGAACTAGAAGTAATTATTTTAAAAATAAATAAACATAAATAGTATTTAAAGAAATATTTTTGAATAAATATACGCTGCCTACACAAACATGCACACGCACACGCACACACACACATATATATATATGCGTGTGTATATATATGGATACATATTTGTATATATTTGTATATATATGCATATATATATATGTTTATGTATATATTAATATATTTATATATATATATTAATATCTATAATATATATGTATATATTTGTATACGATTTTAATTTTATTAAAGTTTATTTGACAAAATAGAGGTTGAAATCAAAGCATTGAAAATTTAGTAATGACGCTGCTTTTTCTAAGAAATTCGTAAAAATAAATAAATCAATTGTTTTTTTGTGTCATTTTTTGATTCATTAATATATGTCGGGATGTTTGAAATGAAGAATTATTATTACATATTCTACTATCTGAACCACAGAAAAAGACATGTGTTTGTTGCTTAAACTATTGCTTTAAAAATTGATTCTCTGACATTTGTGTGTTATGTCCATTGTTGGCAGTTTGGTAGTGTTTAAAAATCATATTTACTACTACAGTGCAAAGAAAATCAGGGGAGCAATATAGTAAAACGGGCAAACAACAGAACGTTTAATAGGACTGATGAGTATTAAGGGATATGAGTTGTCTCCCCTAAGCTTTGGAAAACTGAATGCAAAGACATTCCCCATTTGTATTTAATAAAACGTTGATTTCGGATTTTCGAAATGGAGACCGAATACAATAACAGCATACTTAAGATGGCCGGGATGTTCAATAAACTAAACTTTGAAGAGGAACATGCTGGTCTGAAAGTTTTTTTAATTTTTTTTTTAAAGCGTTTCACCCCAAGCAAGCCGGGAAGCTACTAGCATGCAAGGGGTTATAGAGAGTTGGAGCGAGAACAAATAGGAGTGATAGAGGAAGGGATGAAGAGAAGGACAGGGGATATATCAATTGACATTACATTTGGATATTTGGACATTATAGGTATCTGGAAACAGGAAAAAGGGAGGCGAGTAGTGCGAGTCATGAAGTTATTGGAATAGAAGAGACGGCTACATTTAAGAGTTAAGGACAGTGGAAGAGTGAGAGTGAGATGAAAGCCTAGTTGAATGCTTAAATTCATAAAGTCTGGGAACCTGCAAATGCGGCTCATCGGAGCAGTTACTGTGAAAAAATATTTGTAAAAAGACAGAGGAAGGCAACGGTACGTTTGTGAGAGAGCGACTGCAGATCAATGTCAATTACAGTGCATATCCGTCTCTGAATTTTATCAAGAACCTTGAGACAAACAGAAGGGGCCCCAGACCATATATAGCAGCAATACTCCATGCAAGGGCGAATGGTTGATTTTTAGATTTGAAGGATCGACTCCGGCGTGAAAAATTTCCTGGCGCGTCACAGGAAGCCAACTTTCTTTGTGCTGGACGAAGCTATTGGCTCAATGTATTTGTTACATCTCAGGTCAGCAGTCAATGTGAGACCAAGCAGTCGCAAAGAGGTGCTCTCGTGGATTTCAGCGTCAGTCATTCTAATGTGGGGATGTTTCTCTGTGGAGAGTAATACCGAGCAGTTTTGTTTTTGAGGCATTAAAGTTAACCAGCCAAGTTCTGCCCCAGTTCACAACCGATTGGAGGTCCTTTTCGAGAGAAACGGTCAGGTTAGTTTTGTCAGCGACACTAGATTTGTTTTTGAGGCAGGAGTAAATTGTAGTGTCGTCCGCGTGGGTGCCTACTTGGGAACCTATGATGCCAGGAAGATCGTTAATGAAGATAAGGAACAGAGTAGGTTCGTGGGATAGGAGTTGGAGGAGAATCCGTTGAGGACGACCTTCAATACACGGTTTGACAGGAATGATTGTATTAAGCCAATCAATCGACCTGAAATTCCATAACCCTGAAGCTTGCGAAGAAGGCCGGCATGTCAAACCCTATCAAACGCTTTGGAGTTATCTAGAGACACGGCACAAGCTTCTCCGTTATTATGAAGAGCTTATACTTCTATTCTTTTAGGGTGTGGGTGAAACTGAATGTGAGCAATGTCCACTCCTTTACTGCTTTAAGTCTGACTTTACTATCTCACATTGTCCATGTTTTGCCATTCGTTCGCTCAAGCACTTAGTTCACTGGTTTTTTATTTCTGTCTTTTTTGTGTTGAATTCTTCAGGCCATCATTCCTCATTATTTTCCTTATAAATATCAGCTGTTATTTTCTGAATGTACCAGTTTCATTGTTGTTTTTATTTTTCTTCCTCTTTGATAATATATTATGTCCATGCTATTTTATGTAAAACCTCATCAATGTCGATTAACATTTATTCTTCATCCTTGAGAAGCTTGTCCAGTATTCACTGACATTCACTAATACCCCCTTAAGCATTACATAGCAAGTCATCAATCTGAGGGAGCGTTATTTCTGAAGCATTGTTTAATTATGTTCAACATATATTTCAATCCTCCATTATTCAAGTCTTTTACAGAAAAGTTTTATCACGGGACAGGGCAAAATAAAACTCGGAATATCGATGTAAGAAAGCCAGTAATATATAAAGTTTTATTTCAGATTTTGTTGAAGATTTTCTGTACAAATCCTAGTGGAATAAAATTACATTTCCTTTGCGAGATTACCATATGTGGTAATATATTTTCTTTCCTCGACATAAAACTCTTGGGAAATGAAGTGATTGTTTTCTTCTTTTCATATAAAATATACCCTAAACAAATTTCTTTATTTATTAATTTACAATATTCCTGGTTGCTGATCTAGTGTCTAGATTCTGCTGGATAATTCTTTATATTTTAAAAGTTTTATTCTCCATAGCCCTGAAGCTATGACCGTCATCAGAAAGAGAATAAATATTTCATTTCATGACCGTTGACATTTGCGTAATTCCTTTAGAGAGGTTATTAAGGCCCCAACACCAAATTAAATTATATCCTTTATATGTAATTAAAACTATGAAGAAAGATCAAGTGGTGTAAAATTCTCCCAACTAGATGAAACCAGATTTGTCGACTTCCTCAAAATACAACAAGTACACAAAATATCAAGGGATTTCTTTTACAAATGATAGGAACTGTGACACCGAAATCCAAAAAAGCTTTGCCATAACAAACGATACATTTTAACAGATAAACAAAGTAATAAGAAACAGTAAGGTTTGGTTGGAAGAAAAAAAAAAGAACACTGGACTGCTATGCAATGTAAATGTCCATAAGCTACAGCGAATAATGGACAATTTCCTCACAGATAAAGATAAGAAATAGTTCTACAGAAAGTAGACCGAAAACGCCGCCAGCAAAGATTATGGAAACTAAAATAACATTTATACTGACAATTAGAAATATCTAACTGAATTTTCTACGACGCGTAATAAATAAAATGGTGAATTTAACATCACAGAACATCTGTCAGTTATGTGCCGTGCGTGATACACGCTTAGGCGATCATGTATCTTTCGATCATGTATCTTTCGATACATGACTGACGAGGCAGATTTTTCCCCGCACTAGGTTGCCATTTCCTTCTGCGGTAGACCATCTAATGCTACAGAAACCGGTCTATCCTGCTATTTATTCATAACTGGGAGTGGAAGAAGATTCCTACCTTTCACAAGGGTATTAGCATATAAGTGAATGTGAATTCTCCAATTGGGGGGCACTCGAGGTAAACGGTTACGTTAAGAAGCAGTTTGTACTGACAGAAGGGGGAGATGAACGGTTAACCCTAGATTTGAACAAGTTCTGATTGAAGTGATCGGGGAAACATCCTCATGGGAGTCGGTTCCACAGAGCAGTGGTTAGAGAAAAGAAGCTGTTTTAAATGGAACAAACTTCTTACCGATGAGGTAGCCCGCGATTGTGAGCTCCTTTAGTGGGATTGGTGCATTTATAACTGTTTCAGACAGAAAACAGGAGGTCGGGTTTGTACTGGAACATCGGTGTAGAAGATGGTATGCATGGGGTCTACTTTTCTTTTGAGCTTGTGTTTGCTTGTTTTGTTAATTTATATTTTAATCGATTTCATATATGTATTTGTTGTCGGAAGATTAGTAGAGAGTGATACAGATAAGCTCACTCATATATGACGACTAAAAGACACATTAGGAGACAGTGGGGGGGTAACGAAATTTGCATGGGGTGAATTAGTTTAGTAATATCATAGATACTATGTCAGGAGCATGCATAGACATGCACAAGCAAGTTATCTATCCTGCTAACATAGAATTCAGGTTTAGAATTACAACTACTGTTGTCACAGACACCGGGTAATTATTCACATTATTTACATTGTTCGGACTGGTGTCATCATCTTTATTGTCACAGAAAAAAAAAAGAGAATTGAATATTTAAAAATGGCTATTGAGACATTAGGTATATAATTCGAAAATTTTCACTCACTAAGACACGTGGCCCAGTGGAGAAAATCGTTGGTTGATTGATCGAAAAAGTGACTTGACCCAAACTGAGATACCCAAAGGCATGGCAATATCGACGAAATTCGAAATTCCAACAAATATCACCTGAAGAAGGCCGCTGCGTACAACGGCCGAAACGCCCTCAATGCGACAGTATGGATGAGGACAACAGTCCGAACAATGGAAATTGATGTATATACTGTGGGATACATAGATAAACAGAAAGCAGAGAATCTAATTCATTTGAGTGTGTGAACCGGAGTGTAGAGAGTGTGTGAGAGAGATTTCTGTAAATCGTTTACTGTAGCGTGATCATTTTTGAGATCGGCTCGTGGATCCGTTAAATATATTTGTCAACAGGCCTCGGCAAGCTTCGGCAAGCTCCGACAAGCTTCCGCCTGTCGGTTTTTTTGGCTGTACAATCTCCGTCCTCACAAGCAGTAGCTCACATTTGGGAAAAAAAAAAGATATGGTTAATCTCTGGCCGGTGAAGCGTCTCCAAGAAGGGAGAATACCGAAGAACCTGGGCTACAATTGGCCTCTACCCCAACGTAGATTAAATGCAGCCCATTCTGTTCGAGTGGGCGTTTAGATCAATCCTACAATCAGATTGCAATATAGTTTACTTGATCCCCTGAAATAAGTGCGTGCCGTCATAGGCGAAGCTTATATACGTGTGTGTATTCAAATATATTCATATAATGAATGTATGCGTCCTAGTGTTTGTGCGTGTATGTTAAACATATTTAAGAATATGACCAAATAGAAAATCTGATATATCTGCACCAATCAGATAAAACAAAATAAATAAGCAATCATTATAATAGATCTTCGGAAACTGAAACCAATTTCTTTACGAAACATTTTGCTCTGCCTTCTCATCCCTGGCCAGTTTCCAAATTACCATCTTCCACTGCCGACGACTGAAATCGTCTTTTCCCGCCAAAACCTGCTTGAAATAAAAGAAGCTGCCGATGGGGAAGGAACAGAAAAGAAACAAGGAAAAGACGAAAGAGAAAAAGGCGACAAGAAAAGAACGACATACGTTTGTAAAGAACAAAAGAAACAGAAGAGACATTGCCAAGAAAGTGTCTGAAAAGGCCGGCAGCTTTTAAAATCTTTGTGGCAAACGACCAGACTCACAATGTAATATGCAAAAGCATTTATACGTTTTGTTTCCGATCGGTATTTTTCCCTATTGTTTATTCCATTTCACCTTTTTTTTTCGTGATTTCGATTATCGAACGGCCGGTTTCAATTGACTGTTTCTTTCATCATTTATACAGCTTAATAGTGTGTGATTTTCACTGCACCTGCTCTCACCTTGCCTCAGCTGTGCATTGCGTATCATAGCGAAGCTTATACATTAACTGTCCTTTTCGGCACAATATATTTATTTGAATAGCCAAATCAACATGGATCGTTGGCGCAACGTAACGTGCAATGACAGTATTGACTGTAAAAAGATTCATAAATCCTTATTCTTACCTAAGCTGTCTATAAAATTAGGATCTGATTTTTGACTGAGGTAGTTGCGAATTTTGTTCCTGTGACGGCATTCTCGTTCGAATCTAGGTAAAAGCTAAGTAATCGAATTCTGATATTTAAAACTTTCAAGAGCTTTTCAAAAACAATTGAAGGTAATTTAATGAAAGAGGTTGTTGTATGAGGAGGAGGTAAGTGCAAATTAAGTGGATAAGAAGGATAGATAACTTTTGACGCTAAAATTTTAACCTCTACAAGTCAAGTGAAAACTGTTAGCTATCCACCATAACTTAATTATTTATATCCCCTCATTCAACAGGTGCATGCTTCTCTGACTACTAGAGTCTTGTGTAGTGATCACTTGGCAGTGTCATCCACAGTTATCAGGAAGAAGATTACTGAAAGGAACTTCCTTCTTACCAATGAAATACGAAAGGAATAAAGATTCCTTGACGCTTTGTACCTGTCATGACGATACTAGCTGTAAAGTTCAGTACTAGTAGAACTAAAGAATGCAGCTCATCTGAACATTTGCCATGGAAGTAGCGATAAAGTGACTCGCGATAAAGTTTGGCGCCATGCACGATATTCATATGAAAACCTCGACCTGATGAGGATATATAAGACATCATCATTACACAGGTTCCGGAAGGGAAACAGGAACGCTGCTTTCTATTAGATTCTTTTGAGATGCTTTATGGAATGCTTAAAAGAGCAGTGCCCATCTCTTTCCCAACTGCGCAGTGTGTAGTCTAATAAGTGATTAAATAGATCGGGGCTTTCAATCACACTTTGTTTAACTACTGATAGATTGAAAGGTTTTGTTATGGTGTTTTCGCCAAATATCTATGAGTTTGTGGAGTGATATAGATCCTCTATCAAAACTAGACAATTTATTGAGTTTAGAAGACGCTTTGTATAGAATAAAAGAGGAAATCTCTATTGATTTTGCCATACGTTGCTGTGAAGACATCATCATCATCATCATCATCATCATCCTTCGACCTCCTTATAGTTGGTCGGAACACCATTGACAAAACCTTTCCACACTATTCGGTCCTGCATTTCTGTCTCCAGATAATCAATGTCCAACCCTGAGGTATCGAACTATGGTGTCTGTGAATGTCAATTTTCGTGTGAAAACAATTCCTGAAGGATACCATAGGAGTAAAGATGAGACGATGTCCTTTCGATGGTAGTAGTAGGCGAACTCTAATCGTTTTTGTTTGAGCTTAAGAGTAATCTTGTGAAGACAACACAACAGGTATACAATTTTCTGCCAGAGATTTATTCAGCATCTTGGAGATTTTCGATGACATAAATTCAGTCATTACACTTCTTACCAGGACAAAACACAAATTGTCTTTTGAGTCGTTGACATTCATCGAAATCTGACAGCATAGTTGATACAATGTTTCGTAGTAATTTTACTATAATCGATCCAGTTGTGTTACCACTGTACGTTTGAGTATCTTGAAAACGACCTTTTGGCGTAGTAGTACATGGATGTGCGATATATCCCATTGCGATATATCCCATTGCTTTGGGATAAACTTACTAAACCAGACTTCTTTTATGAAGCTGAGAAACTCGTTTTTAATTTCAAAGAGATTGTATGCTATTATCAGAAGTTCCGCCTTGATGTCAAATGATGATTCATTATTTTATTTGTTATAGCTTTCTTGACCATCTCATGACGAGGTTCATTGCTGTTTCCTCTAAAGAGATAATTTGTTATCGCTTTCTTGACCACCTCATGACGAGGTTCATTGCTGTTTCCTCTAAAGAGATAAATTTTTATCGCTTTCTTGACCACCCCATGACGAGTTTCATTGCTGTTTCCTCTAAAGAGATAATTTGTTATCCTTTCTTGACCCCATTGCTGTTTCCTCTAAAGACGAGTTTCATTGCTGTTTCCTCTAAAGAGAATTTTTTATCGCTTTCTTGACCACCTCATGACGAGGTTCATTGCTGTTTCCTCTAAAGAGATAATTTGTTATCGCTTTCTTGACCTCCACATGACGAGGTTCATTGCTGTTTCCTCTAAAGAGATAATTTGCTATCGCTTTCTTGACCACCTCATGACGAGTTTCATTGCTGTTTCCTCTAAAGAGATAATTTTTTATCGCTTTCTTGACCACCTCATGACGAGGTTCATTGCTGTTTCCTCTAAAGAGATAATTTGTCATCGCTTTCTTGACCTCCTCATGACGAGGGTCATTGCTGTTTCCTCTAAAGAGATAATTTGTAATTCTTGGATATCTACTAATATGTATTCTATTTCCGCGGATATATTCAGCTGAGTGTGATCAGGATTTTAAATTCTTCTGTTTTGATTTCGAATATATTATCTTATCGAACGTGTCAATCGTCACCGACTTGCAAAAACATACTACAAACAATGACTTTGTTCCACTTACTAAAAGATATAGGTCCATTGATTAATAGGCAGGCATGCTGAGTTCATGTCGACTTCGTCTCCGGCTGAGGTCGTTGCCTTCCCATTAGCGCAAGAAAAGAAATGAATTCATTTATCTCCAACCATCTGGGAGAAAAAAAATTCTCTAGCCTTGATTGGCAACCAGTATATGAGAAATTTAAAATAGAATTAAAAAAAATGCTTGGTGTGATGCTGGCAACTCCACTTTATCAAATCATTCAATAACCATATTAAAAATACCAAGTGAGGCGTGAATGAGGCCATATACACAATCCACTCTCTCCTCTTTATTCGTGACTTGTGCCACACTAGGCTAGTGAATATCACTATAAGCAACATTGGTGTGATATAAGCGCTATTTGTAACCTCTTCTGCCGCTTTCTTTCTTTATCGTTTCTTTCTTTATCGTTTCTTTCTTTATCAACTCTAATCTTTATGGCTTCTTTACCTTCTATTCTTTCAATGTTTTCTACCTGCTTCATTTATTTTTCTTTTCCATTTCTAAATTGGTTTCTTGTTTTCTTTTTACCGCATTTAAAGAGCGTGTCACGTTTTATTTCCTATCCTAACTCCTATGCACTGAGCCTCACCATCTCAAATTGCTGCCCTTTTGCAAGAAAGAATGCGCATAATTTGACAGAAACCAACTGGAAAATTACCCACATCAGTAAACCCCGATTGGCAATAAAACATAGAATAGACGTAAAGAAGCGGCCTGATTGATATGAACATGTTTCGGGTGAATCCAGGAAGCGGAGTATAAGAAATAAAATGTTTGACTAAATTGTGAAATATTTTGCTCTTAGAAAAGAAGGGAAAACAAATCAAGAAATCGAAAAGAAAATTTATTTGATTTCTATAACAAGTTCTTTTCGGTGATATTTTTTTTTTGCCTCCAATTTAATACAAAAAATATTCTCAAAATATTTACTATATTCCGTAATTCTGATAGAATTAGATACGTAACAGAGGAACGTAATGTAATAATATCTATTTTATTAGGGAAAGAGGAGGAAAATATTACAGGCGAAAATAGCGAATGCATATTAATTTTATCTTTTTCTGTATATTAGGAGCAAAAGAAGATATGGTTTTAACTCTTAATATCCACAGCTACTGAAGCATCATGTGTAATAACATATATAAGGTGTTTTAAAAAAAGAATATGCACACATGCATATATATTATTGGTGTGAAAAAGGGCCTGGCTTTACGAAATTTTCTTTCTTTGAAATCGGAAAATACCCTGAGAAAAAGCAGAAATGTGATGAACTGCTATGTAATATCTAATTTCCTATATGGCAGTGAATAGTGAGCATTTTTCTCTCTGATGGAGAAGATGCGCGCGGGCATAGAGATGTGCTTACAACGAGCGATCCTGAGAATAACATGGACAGAGCGTGTAAAAATGAAGCCAACAGGTCGCAACGCTAAAGTTCAAATATTTCAAGAGAGAATTTTTATGAATTTTGTAATTTGGTAAATCCACGAATTTTTTTATAAGTGTTTTATCAGTTAATATGACCTGAACTAAGTAGATAGTTCATTTAACAGAGTGATATGTCTTAGTAGTTGCGTTACCACCTGCACGCTCCAACACTACATAATCATTAATAAATAGCTCATTCTTAAAAACATCTTTAGTTCGGAAAAACACATTTATTTTAGCTTCCAGTTTTGATTCTAAAGGAAAAAATACAGCCTGAAGATGAATGTGTGAAGCATTTAAAAGTACTAGCTGAATTAAAAAATACACCATATCCATTTTATACGTAACGATCTTATCATTCAGCGGATTTTTAGTAGTATAAGGCTTATAATTATGTCTATTATCGAATTTAATTTCATTAATATTGCTAATTTATTCAAGGTATGATTAACTCTTTGTAATATGAAATATATGCTGCCTATTTTATGATGTTCATATATATATATATATATATATATATATATATATATATATATATATATATATATATGAGAGAGAGAGGTAAAGATGAAAATTTCCCATTCTTATCTCGCACACGCAGATCTCGAATATTTTCAGTTCTGCTTTTAACTGCCAGACTTTATATGAAAAGTCTGTCGTGTTTTGTAAATGTTAGACGTTTATTATTCAGCAAATCTGATGACACTTATCAGAGAGTTGCATTTGTAGATAATAAATGTATGTTCTGTTTTTAGATAAATTTATGAATTCCGTTATTTACTGACAGAAGTGAAGACGGGTAAGAATATAATATCATTAACTATGTCTACATCATGAACGCAACACCCAATGGTGACAGATTGTGTCTTAGATAATCGACTAATTGTTTAAATTAGATTACTGGGTAGGGCAAATTCTATTATAGAAAAAAGATTGCTACTGCTAAATTAGTTATTTTTAACAATATTTCAAATATCCCTGACAGGAGTGGAGTATGCAAAAATATTATTGATGACATCTCAAAATACAGGAAGTATTTAAAAAAAAATAGTGCACCTTTTTTTTAGACGTAATTTTTAAACTGTTTTGCGGGAAGGCTGGATGTAATTTGGATGATTAAGTCAAGAGAAGAAATTGTGAAAGATCCTTTTCTGAGAATCTTAAATTATAATTTTGTCTAAATCCCTTAACTTTTTTTTAGGGAAGTCTTTGGACAAACCCTACGTAAGAATGAACATGAGTGACAGGTGATCTATAGTGGTGGATAATTAATGCAGTATGGCTAGAATCTGAAAAGACTTGTCAACATAAGGACAAGACATTTTTTTCCCTTTGTTGGATCTGTGTGTACGGGATAAATATCGACGTGCTATCGTATGTCCTTTATTCTCGACTGGTATATTTACAGGTTGACCACAAATTATTGAGAAACAGGGATGCAATATTTCATCATCACTGACTCAGCACCGGCCAAGTTATCTCTGTGAAAATTCCCCACCAACCTAATCAGTCATAGGGATTTTGAAAGTCTGTCTGTTTGTCTTAGGTATTTATTAGTGACAGCAGCATATTTGTTTGACTGGTGTTTAATTTTCAAGATCAAATAATCATGCAGAAATAGCAAATAGAACACTGCTCACACAGCTGGGGTTGGAGGACCCCCACAATATGGAGATTCATTATAGCAAAAGGTGCAAAGAATCTAAGATGCCTTTTCGAGCAAGTAATTGAAGAATGATGATATGAAAGCAGATAAAAGAATTTTGAAGTTTGTTTCCTCTTTTTACAATGACCTCCAACTGAATATTACAGCGGAACCACATACAATTTTCAATCATTTTTAATTTAAAAAAAGGTCATGTATTAAAAAAAAAATGATCCTTAATAAATTTATTTCGGTTTTAAAAAGTTATCTTTTAAAGATTATCCTTAAGAAATTATTTTTATTCGGTTTTAAAAAATTACGTTTTAAAAATTATTCTTGAATTATTTTTATTCATTTTTAAAACGTCTACAAAAATTTCATAGTTTGCATGTCGTTGAGTTGTCCTAAGTAGGCTGGTGGTGAGTTGTCATGGAGTTGAGTTGTCATGGAGATGAGTTAGCCGGTGTTGAGTCGGCGGTATTGAGTACGCGGTGTTGGGTTGGTGGTGATGAGTTGTCCTGTACTCTTGAGAAACTAATACTAAAATCTGAAGGTATATTTGGATAGCTAAGGAAACATTCCAAAAGCTTAGCAGAGTATTGGAACAACTTCGCTAGAAACAAGGAAAAGTGTACTAAACTGACACATGGTATCTGTCCTGCTGTATGGCAGTGAGTGCTGGACAATCTTCTCAAGTATGAAGAGACTTGACGCAACAGAGAGAAGGTTCTACGGAAGGATGCTGAGGATACCTTGGGCCGAACATGTGAGCAAAGACGAGTGGAAACAAAAAGGAAACTTACACTTAGAGCCAGGAAGAGGCAGTAGAAATTTCTTTGGCACATAATGAGGAAAGAGAGCTGGGAAAATCTAATACTCACGAGACAAAAAGGGACAAAGTAAACTATACTTAGTGAGATTGATGAAATGGATGGCGGAACAGTGTTTAGGAAAAATAAAAGAAAGACAAGGTTTATTAAGAGCTACAAGGAACAGGAAGTTTTAGAAATGCATGATTTCCTACATCCTGATGGGCGATGGCATTTGAGACAAAACCAGCGGAATTGTCAACTTATGAAGGTTAACTTTAATTGGTCTGGTATTATGTCATGGGATTTTGTATACATATGCTTTGAAAAAATGTTTCTGCAAGTAACTCTTTTGAAAAATACTTTTTCGTATCAGGTTGGTGCAAATGTAATTTACGACTTTTGAGAAGAAAATTTTAGATAATATTTATGAAATTTGTGCTTTATTTTTATAATTATGTGACAATAAGTAATTTATACCACTTTTAGATTGTGAAAATATTTTTTCATGATCTTCCGCAATATTTGCATCCATTTTCGTCACATCTAAAGATCACGTTCGACATATTTTACTCTATGAGTTTCATAAATGTGCCAATGCAAGAGCAACAGCAAAAGACTGATTGAGAGCGCTTACGGAGGTGATGCAGTGAATTGCAGGAGGTGGTTTCCCAGTTTACGAAGTGAGGATTTCAGTTTAAAAGTCGAGCAAAAAAGAAGGTAGTCAAAAAAAAAAAAAAAAAACTGATTCCGAAGAGTTGGAAGCTTTTGTTACAGAAAATCACACCATTACCATTAGGGAACCTTTCGAACAATTTAACGTAGACCATACAAGCGTTATACGCCAATTAAAAAGATCAGTTTCAGTATTTGGGAAATGGGTTCGCACAGTTTCCAGAGAATCATTGCTTTCAAAACACCTTCAGGCACCATTTTTTTAGGAAGGTTTGTTAGAGGTGATGAGAAATGGATCCTTTACCATAACGTTAAACGCCGCCGATGGTGGATCAGTCGAGGAGGAAGATCATTTCAACAACCAAGATGAGGACTTCATCCAAAGAAAATCATTTTTTGTGTATGATGGGATATTAAAGGAATTGTCTATTACGAACTGTTAAACAACAGTAAAACAATTACAGCTAATATGTAGTGCGATCAATTCCTGTTTGAAAACAGCTTTGAGCCAAAACTTTACTCCCTTAGTGAAGAGAAGGAATCAGCAATATTATCAGCCCTGCTCTAATATCTCGGTTTTAAACACTTTCGCACTGCCGTAATGTAGCTTCTATATATATATATATATATATATATATATATATATATATATATATATATATATATATTTTCCTGATAATTGTTCCAGTGAGCTTTCTTCGTTGGGACATCGATATATTGCATTTCTAGATTGACAGCCTCATAATTTCACGGTTGAAATTGCCCCTTCTCACAATAAGTTCTAATCTAATGATTTTTTTCAATCACCCTTCTCATTTATTGAAAACTCTTCCAACCTATCGCTAACAAGATCTTTATTTTTTACCCATTTTTTCTTTCACTCTCAATAGCCCAGTCATCCTAATGACGTTTATTCCCTTTCTTGAGATGAGATGATTATAACATATATCGTTTCAATATTACCATTCAGACCGTGAGTTCACTCCCATCACGAAGAAAATAGGTTCTCTCAATGAGGCTCCATGATTTAAGGGTCTATAGGATTTCAAGTTAAATCAATGCAATTAATGGAACATATATAGTGTCCATCGGTAAATATGATGGAAAAATGGGCGGCTCCATCTGTCTCACCTGGAAATACCTGAATTTTTCTGGCATGCACTATCTTTATCTATCTTTAGACGAGAAATGGCCATATTATTAAAAAAAATTCGCTTTTAAAGGGCAACGAAGGGGGTCGTCAGTAATGTAATTTGACTTGTTTCATCAGAGACTTTCGCGTCTTTCAAAATCATACATCCCTTCACCAAGTCGACCCAAATCAGGGGAGATCAAACCCTGATCCCGTCTCTTAATCAAACGTTAACAGCCACTCTGGGCTTTTTAATGAATTAGACGAAGAAAGACCGTTTTCCGCACACCCGATTGGATATTTGTAACAACCAATCCTCTGCGCGGACTATCTTTTAAATGGTCCACAGTGAGAACTGGCTTCTTTTCTTTTCTTTTTCGGTGGATAGCAGTTTCAATGGATAACCGAGAAGGTAATCTAAATTTCCTAAACTTAACCCTTTTTCCTGAGTATGGCTTGCTGTCTTACTCTAGATATTTCCCGTATTGATTTTATTTGTACTTTGGGAGGGGGTACTTAAACTCAACACTACTATCAAATTTTTTATCGTTATATATATTAATGTTATATCTGAGTTAAAGCGACTCAATCCTTACTTTTCCGTCTTGACAGAGTTCAGAATCGTTTACGTAGACATTTGGGAAGACCTTTTCTCCATTCAACAATATCTTTCCGACAGATGCAATGCTGCTATTCTATTGCTATTTCCATGGCAATCTTTATCAGATGAGATCAATTCTTCAGTTCCAGCAGTTCAGATACGACACGCCATACTACGTCTACGGACCCAAATAACATTCATTAATCTCGTTTTCAAAAAGTAGGGAGAAAATTCCTTTTAGCTCTTTCCCGAGAACTGTTAATTAGAACCTATTACGCGTGGATGCTTTCTCTTGATTTTGTTGTTCTTTCAATGAAATATTGGCTATTCTCAACGTTTCCTTTTACTGTAATATTTCATACGCATAAAAAGCAATAATTTTGAGGAGGTTACCACACCAATGTCATTAAATAAACAAATAATATAATTTACTTATTCAATTAATCAGCTATCCGGTTAAATGTAATACCGTCTTGAGTACAACGATAAAATATATGCGGCAGCAAGCCCACTAATCGAAAGGATTTGGGGATCATAGAATCACCACACAATTACGGTTCTTTCTAAACTGATCAGGGGTGGTAGCACCTGTTAGGGTCCCCGCTATGGGGAAATAGTCAACCCCAAAACTGTGGTCTAAACACTATGAATATAGAAACATTTTTATAGTAAAAATAGCAGCAATATATTTTTATAGTAACAAAAAAAGTAGCAATACATTCTTGTAAAAAATAAAAAGAGTTAAAATTACCAGCAATGCATTTTCGGAAAAGAAATTAACTGCAATAGATTTTTATAAAAGAATTTACTAATGCTCACAAGAAGATTAAATTTCCGCATTAAATCACACATTAGGAGATGATATGCCGCTAAGCAGAAAAAACAAACAGAATGTAATAATTGACAGAAAAAACATAAACGAAATTTTACATATCTTAGAAAAATTATTGAAAAAATGATCAGGTATTATTTTGACCCAAAGGAAAATAACCAGTGCTGTGCGAAAGGTTAAGATGAATAATATAACCTCCTGTGATACATTTTACGCTTTCATCCGCCTGCTGTCGATGTAAAATCTAATACTCAATGAATTTCGAGCCTTTAACCATAAAACCACCCGCATTTCAAGCTTGAAAAACCTGATATTTTTAATCACTCAACCATTTAGGTACATAACAGGCTCGACGTTCCTTAAATTATGTGATAGTTTAAGAATGTAATTAAATTTTCCTATTCGAAGCTTACTGAACCTGTTATTCCCAAGAGGTCATCGATCTAGGTACAAACCATGCTCTAAGCTGCTTAACTTCTATTATATTAAAATTTAATATCCAATTAAATCTCCAGTTCGAAGCTTGCAGTATCTGGTATTTCCAAGCAGTCACCCATCTAGTTACAGCTGATACTCAACGCTGCTTAACTTCTTCGATCGTGTTAATATGTAATATTCAATTAAATTTGCAATTCCGCGCCGTTATCCATTACAACACACGCCTCCAAGCTTGTATCACCTGGTATTCCTAAGCGGTCACCCATGTTCATATAGACTAGCCTTGATAGTGCTTAACTTCGGTAATTGGCTAAGCAAATAAACTGATACATATTTTTAAGTACATTAAGATATAAGCAGAAAATAACACGACTATTACAATTTATTAAAGTAGAATAACTATTGATTACAGTCCAATGGTAATAGTAGCTGTCTAAAACTTATTTTTCAATTTTAATGTTATACAGACATAGCAAATGAACACTGGCATTGACTAATAATTTATTGGGTTAATATAAGATTAACACACCAATGCAGTAGCAAAAGCATTCTGGCAAATGAGTGACTATTAACCACCATCATGAATTTATCCTCCCTATAAATATTTTAAAGATTATCTTTCTTTTTAAATGTAATGCGCTTTCGAAATTGATTTATGTGTGACGAATTACTGATTACTTTGGAATGTGATCTGAATGAAATTTGAAGATAAACAGGACTGACCTTGGTGGAAGCAGGTGAAAAGAAATCTAGACGCATTTCATGACAATTATTTATTAACAATTTAATTAATTGAAAATTGAGTTTTATCGTTTTAAGTCTGATATGATTTTATAAGTTGAAGAAAAAAATATGTTTATAATGAAGATAATGCTGACTGTTTATCAAAATGGCTACACAAATTAAAATTCAATATTAAACTTTGCAGGCTATGTCAGAATTTCAGAAGTTTTTAATTTGATCTTGGTGTCCCCGGAATGTTCTAGAATTGAGGTGAAACATTTTAGAATTCAGTAAACACCAAGTCAGCAGTTGGCGGAATTTAATTTCTGTTAATCTGAAACGAATTTATATTAAAATAATGAACGGATTTTATTTCGCAGGTAATCTTCATTAGTCATGTGATTTTAGTAATACGAGTGTGAGTCAATGTAATGATTTATTATATACGAAATAAGCAACACAATCAAACATATCGTATATCATGATATAGCTATACATCATAGGTTCACATCCATACTTCCCAAAATAGTAGCCACCTCTTTCAATGGTAATGTGTGACCTACGAATGAGGGCATGTATACCAGCATCGTAAAAATCAACTGAATTTATCCTTCCCATAAATATATTAAAGAGTATCTTTCTTTAGAAATATAATGCATTTTCGATAATTGGTATAGCTATACATCATAGGTTCACATCCCTACTTCCCAAAATAGTAGCCACCTCTTTCTATGGTAATGAGACACCTATGAATGAGGGCATGTATAACAGTATCGTAAAACTCAGCTGAATTTATCCTTCCCATAAATATATTAAAGAGTATCTTTCTTTTCAAATGTAATGCACTTTCGATAATTGATATAGCATATACATCACAGGTTCGCACCCCTACTACTCACCGGCATAACATGTGCACTGCAGTGTTTATTTCATTGGAGCCAAGAGATGGAAGTCTGAGGGTGCAAAGATGATGGACAAATCGAGTAAAAAACGAGGAAGTTTATGGAAAATGGTAACGAAATGGAAACTTATACTTAAAATCAGAAGGAGACAATTGAATTTTCAGAAGTAAAGAAAGCTTAGAAAATTTGAAACTTACTGTATAAGTCGAAAGCAAAAGTGAAACAGATTGTGTATGAAGAATAGCGAGTGGGAGAAAGAATAAAAATGCCAAATATTGCTAAGAGGTACGAAGGAGAGGAAGCAGTATAAGGCTATGTTGTCTAGGTTTTGAAGGAAGACAGCATGTAGAACTATTGACTGTGTAAACTATATTAGTAATAGGTTTTTAAGTATTTCCAGACCTGATTCCTGCATTACGTCTTCAGGTTGTATAATTAATTCCGGAAACAATGATACTAACAGTTTACGGACTGAGCTAAATTTAACAGCCTAGCGTTACGTTATTCAGAATTAAATTTCTTTTCATCAGAAGTCTAAATTATCCCTGCTTATCTTAAAAGCCAAGTGTGGTAACACTCTTTTGCTTAAAAAATAGTTAATGATAAAATTATAATAAAAATAGATAGGCAATGGTAAAATAATAATAATAAAATAATAATAAATGTAGTATAAAAATAAGAATAATGATAGGTAATAAAAATATTAATAATAATATAATATTATTATATTAATAATAGTAAAAATAATAATATAATACGAACAATAATAATAGGTCGTACTAATACTACTATTACTACTACTACTACTACTACTAATAATAATAATTATTATTATTATCATTATTATTATTATTATTATTACCAGCTAGTGATCAGTTCAAGAAAATCCAAGTCTTACTGTCGGCGAGAGAGATTATATATATTTATTGATATATACATAATAGCTCTTAAATTTTGCATTGAGCATACAGTGGGGTACGATAAGTTTTTAGCCACCCTTGATTACAGCAATTTTGTCTTATGTAATAACGTCTCTTCTTTTTCTTCAGACAATAACGTGTTAGAATCAAGCTATGAACGTAGTTGACTTCTATTTTGCAATGAAAATTCGCGCAAGTAAGGAAATTGGTGAATTTCAACGAGGGCAAATAATAGGATGGCATCAGTGTGTCAAGTCAACTAGTGAAATTGCTAGATTTTGCCAGGTTAATCATCAAACGGTTAATAATATTGTCAAGAAATTTAATGAAGAAGGACATTGTTGTGTGGAACAACGTTCAAGAAGACCAAGCATCGTGTCTGAGCGAACGAAAAGGGCGCTGAAGAGGGAAGTCATCAGAACCCATCGTCAGAGCGTCAAAGATGTCGCCAACAGCATGAAAATGTCGCCATATGCGGCAAGAAAGTCTCTGAAAGAGCTAGGATATCAGTGTTGCAAAAAAAGATACTCTTGATTTCAGTGGTTAACAGGAACAGGCATATGAACTGGGCGAGAGAATTCGAGAGCAAAGATTATGAATTTTGGCAGTCTGTAATTTGCTCAGATGAAAGTAAACTCTGCCAATATTCGAATTTAAGACAGGTTTGTGTTTGGAAAAAATCAGAATAAGACTTGGAACACTGAATGTCTGCAGGCGACCGTAAAACATGGAGGGATTGGAGAATCGGTGTGGGGCGCTGTCTGGTTTGGAGGGAAAGCTGAGGTGATTCTTGTTGACGAGCGGTTGAATGGTCCAAAATACTGTCAAATATTAGAGAAAGGACTACTCACACTATTTGAGAGCAATCATATTGACAAGAATGTCTACCTTTTTCAAGAAGATGGAGTGCCATATCATAAGAGCAAAGTAACAAAGATCTGGAGGTAATCGCAAGGAATGAAGTCACTACCCAATATCCTGACATGAATCGAATTTGGGAGCACCGTGACCGAAGACTTCGAGAGCCTGCAACTAAAATCACGTCACTGGCAACCCTTAAAGAAACATTGCTAAAAGAATGGCAAAATATGGATCAAACGATTGGGGATAACTTGATCAAATCCATGAAAAATCGAATACAAGCAATGGAAGTATCAAATAGAGTACCTGCACCATACTAGTTTCAAATAAAATTCATGTCGAGTTGAGATTACGTAATTAAATTTTGAAATTGGATGTAGTTTATTTCTCCTGGCTACGTTTTGTTTGTGACTCAAGTTTCGTTGGTTACCCAACTCGTCAGGTTATAGTGTTTTATATATATATATATATATATATATATAAAATATATATATATGTGGACGTGTTTGTGATATATATTTATAAATTAAAATAGTAAAAAAATATAGTATAAATATATTATATATACAAGAGAAGAAAAGGACGCTGATGCATATTTCAAAATTAAAATAGTAAAAAATAGTATATATATTATTTGGGTTCAAGAACAAGAAAATTATATATATATATATATATATTTGTTTCCGATATATATATATATATATATATATATATATATATATATATATATATATTATGAATCATTCATATTAAAATCAGATTAGTGAAGTTAATGATTCATGTAATATAAATTGAACTGCACCACCACAATTTTATATATATATATATATATATATATATATATATATAGAGAGAGAGAGAGAGAGAGGAGAGAGAGACTGTTGTCATCCTATCCACCTAGCAATATCAATAATCTATAGCTAGATATTATGCATAAAACGTCTATGTTATGAACCTGGGGATTACAAAAAGCACATAGTGTATCTATTCAATGGCATTCTTCATAAAAATTGTCGCCTCAAAGAAATTTAAATAATTGATTACTAATTATCATTTCCTTTACAATAGAGATTCTCTTCTTAACTACAAAACGAAAAAGACATATTCCAGAATCCCCCATGGCTTTTTTAAAAATTATAACATTCACAAACTATCTCTTATTTACAAAATTATTTCCAATCGCTAAAACATGACCCTACAATTAATGAGCATTTAATAAAATCCCACTTAACGCCATGCGATAATGTCCAAATTTACTACCACTCCTAACGTAACTGAGAGTGGCTAAATCACTCACATATCAAGGCAATGTAATGCTTGTAAACATATAACCGATATAATTTTAGACATAAAATAATCCAACAACCTGTCTTGACTTGATTTCATATATAGCATATTTAATTTGTGCAACAAATGCATTGCAGGTAATTATATCGGCGAATCTGGTACATAATTACTTCTTCGATGAGAAACCATGAGAAAACATACAGACCGCAAGATCAACTTCACTCTAGCTGTACATTTCAAGATGCCGGACAATATTATTGATAACGTTAGCTGCAACCTTTTTAGCGCCTTTCTTCAGCTGCCAACAAAATCGCCCCGGACAGCGTAATATTGAAGTTAATATCGTGGTTTAAAATTTTCTGGCTGGTTTTAAAAGTTGGACTAATTTCACCAAGAGTAGATCCTTAAATAAGTCTTTGTGAAGTGTACGACATTATAAGAGTTTTATAAACTTAAATGAATATGGTAGAACAAATTAAGTATCTTTGAGTTAAAATTGCCTATATTTAAGAAATATTTAAAACAAAATAGTTTGAACGATTTGTCCGTCTGAGTTTTTAGGATGAGTAGTTTTCATGATTTACATTATTAAAATCTGGTTTAATATAATCATATTGTTTTTGTTAGTACTGCCTATATAATGCTTGTCATATCCCACTGAGATTAAATTTATATTGAATGAGAAAAAGATGTCATATCCTTAGACATTAAGTGAAGAATGAGAACAATCTAACCACGTATTAAGTGTTCAAATCGAAATTTCGTGAATGTTACAGGGATCGACAGACATCTGACGAAAACCAGAGGACACAATGGTCGAAACGTTGTAATAATAACAACAAAGTTCTAAAAGCATCCGTCTCTATTTCTTAGACGAGGTATTGTAACTATTTATACTATTTACATTGTTCGGATTGGTGTCTCCATCTTTATTGTCATATTTGCAACGGCTCGGTCGTTGCACGCTCCGGCCTTCTTCCGATGATATACGGGCTAAATAAAAAGTTTGGTTCGAAATTCCAATGTATATACCCTGAAGAAGGCCGGAGTATGCAACGTCCGAAACGTCGTGTATGTGGTGAAAAAAAGATGAGGACAACAGCCTGCACAAAGCAAATAGTGTAAAAAGTTCTAAAGTCTAATATTGTTTGTTGATGTGTTTTGCTAAATTCTCAACCAGTTACAAGGCCCAGGAACCAAGTTAAGGGATTATTTAATGAGGTTGTTATATAGACATAAAAAGAGAATTTTAGGGTAGATTATCAAGATATCTATGGTAGATAATGGTTGGCACTTCTCTTGAAAAGTTTATTATCGTAGTGATCAACGGAAACATCTTCACGTGGTTTTGTTAATATGCTGTTTTGATAAGCTTACTTTAGTAAAACACAAAAAGTTTGATGTATGCTAGTCTTCCAAGTGAGGAAGAACTTCCTGCTTATCTAGAAAGTAAAATTCTAATGAATGGAATCTATACGATGGCAAATGCCTTAATATTTGCATTTCAGTTATGTATTAGACTTTCAGCATTTAAGTGTTAAAAAATTTAACCGATAACTGTTCCCTTTATAAACTTTCAAATGACTATTAAAAATAGCTATTCTGTCGGGAATTGATTAATTTAGTTGCTGTATCAATCTAGCGGAGTATTTCTGATTTCCTTTCCAATGATCGATCGCATCGGATGACAAACTTAGGCTTTTGATCTCAACGATAAAAATGGTCGCCGTTATTACAATATTTGATCGACAAACAAGAAAACAGTGTATCGTTTGACAAGTAAACGACATAGAAATGTGTGTGACAGCTAATCAGATCATGTCGGGAAAGATGATCAGTAGCTCTATTTATAAAACCGGACGCTCTCAAATGAAAAAAGGAAAAAAAGAAACATCGTTAGATTTCAAGTAGAAAGTTATTTGAACCACTTAAGTAATCGATGGATAAGTAATTAACCTTGCACTGTTTGAGATACATTGCTTTTATTCTTCTCTTGTTATATTACTTTTTTAAAGTTTTCTACCCTTTTGTTTGGAGCTTCGAAGATTAAAACGAAACTATTGCTTCTTGAATTAACAGCGGATTTGCAAGTCGGTATTTCTCAAGAGTTTACTTCTTAAGGTGAAAGAAATCCACATTTGTTGTGCTGAATTTCCATAGCCACATTGTCAATTCATAATCTTTTCAAGAACTTCTCTCTGTTGAAGACGTCATTGAGAAAATTAAATACATAGGACTACTTACACGTAAGACGTGAATGAACATTAAAAAAGTAGTTCACGGGAAAAGTGTATACACTCTTTTAGACGCATAATCTTTCAAAAGTACATATCTTCTTACGTTTCGGTTGAGAAAAGTGCCTAAATATATCAGTATAATCCCCAACGTCATTAAGGAAAATTGCAGATAATCAGAGAGAAAATGAGAAAAAGCAGAGAGAGAGAGAGAGAGAGAGAGAGAGAGTTACATACAGTCCGTTTGAAATCACATAAATCTAACTCGCATTTGATTTGAAAAAGAAATTGACTTAATTTTGAACAATTAGTTTAGACGTCAAAACAAAACTTCATTTAAATCTTTAGATAGTTTTAATATGTTTCATTAAAAGTTATAGGCATTATTATTCAAATGCAGTCTGAAGTTATTATGCAAAGCCAGCATATTTACTTCAATAACAAAATAAAATTATCAGCAATTGATCAACACCTACACCTACAACAGAACAAACAAACAACAACATGCTTTGGAGCATTTACTTCTTAACACAGTGACCCTTCGTCTCAATAACAGCCAGCAATCTATCATCTATTGATTTTGTCAAATTGGTTACTTCAGTAGGTTCAGTTTCCGACATGATGGCTTTAATTCCCTCTCATGGGTCTTCTTTGCTGTCAAATTTTTTACCGTCCTACGACGATAAACTACATCCGCGTCCTGGGTACGATAAACTCCTGGGTAAGACGATAAACTGCATCCGCGTCCTGGGTAAGACGATAAACCACATCCGCGTCCTGGGTAAGACGATCCTCCGCGTCCTGGGTAAGACGATAAACTACATCCGCGTCCTGGGTAAGACGATAAACTGCATCCGACAGCAATTCCTCTGATGAGGAGGTTTTGAAGAGTGTAAACCACCTTTTAATTGCTGTTGTTCCCCGGTCCATCATGACCAGTTATGTTAGCACCTGTTAGGGGCCCAGCATTAGGCAAATATTTAGCCCCGAAACTGGGGTCAAAACAGTATGAAAGTGTAAAAATAGGTTTTAATAACAGCAGTACATTTTTGTAAAAAAAAAAAAATATTACCAGCAATGAATGTTTGAAGGAAAAACTTATTACCAGCAATACATTATTACCAGAAATACATATTGGAAAAATAAAAATATTACCAGCATTATTTTTTAAGAACAAATATTACCAGCAATACATTATTACCAGAAATACATATTTAAAAAAATAAAAATATTACCAGCATTATTTTTGAAGAACAAATATTACCAGCAATACATTTTTGGAAAAAAATATTACCAGAAATAAAAATCTTGTCGGCATTAAATAACCGATTGAGGTTGGTATGTCGTAAAACAAAACAAACCAAGCCAGACCAAATCAAATTGTTTGCCACCTTCATATAATTTCCTCTCCACAACTGACCATAGATTTTTAATCGCATTCCGATCGATACATGATAGTGACCATTCCATTATCTTCTCGCTGGTAAACATTCTACGCTCAAAGATACAAGGGTACCTTCAGATACATGAGAAAGAGCATATTGAGCATAAATACGAAGTTCACTTTGACAATGCGGGGCCTGGATTTCTACAATTCACAGAAAATTTAGTCCATGAGATCGCAATATTTAGCACGGTTAACACCTTCAATCTCATCCCATGTCATCTCAATACCGCCTCCTTGCTGCCTTCTTTGAGCCACAGGCACACCTGCATCGGAAATAATTCCATCCTTTGACGCATCCATCCATCACGTTTATCAATTTTCACCTGTCATCCCTCAGTGAAAATTACTTTTATTAAAGTCAATTTACATGTATTTTTTGGCTTAATTTTGACACTTTGAAAAATTTTCTTTAATAAGGAGAGATTTCTTGACAGATCACAATTTACAAAGTATCCTACACCTTTGGTCTTCAGTTCTAGTCTGTTCAAAGATCTGAGCACAGCTCAAAAGTGGTTGTTTTGCTACAACTCCTAGAACCAAAGTCTTAAAGCCTTTTCATTTGTTTCCATTTCTGAACTTAGTTATATTTTCAAAAGTCCTTTTTATCGTTTGATGAACTCTATTAATCTTCTTTGGTATCTCCAATATGGACATTTCCTCACTCAATACTTTTGTTGTTTCCTATTTTTCTGCATTTCTTACATACTTTCCTTTAACCATGTTTCAACATATGGAAAAAAATAGCTTTCACTAGATTTCAGTGACACTAAACGAATATTAGTTCAATCTGCTTAATAACATCAAACTTCAGTTTTGATAATAAATCCAATAACTTTAACAAACCACGTTGAAAAGATTGATATCGGTCCGGATTATACCAGATTAAAACATATAGACGTTTTTACTGACGTTCACTCAATACAAGTCTTAATAGATACGCGAGGTAGAGGGTTATAGAATGAGGTGTGAGATATGAATGTATTCGAAGGAAATCAATCGTATGGGAATAAGAAGGAAATATAACGATTGAATCTTGTTGCATGAGATGAAGATGTTATGGTGGTAGGATACAGGAACGTATACAAGAATCCAAACGTTAAATATTTTTATACCTTTTCAAATCTTGAACATTTCGTCATAGCGTAATGGTTAGCAAGCTTGTCTCACTAGATCAATTACTACTGCGCTGTTTGTTCCTCATTCGGTGCATCACACTTTAGTTATTTGTCAAAACTAAGCCACGCTTATTAAATCGCAATTGAGCTGTTAAATGGGGTTTAAAATCGAGCAAGCATGTCTCACAAGATCAGTTACTACTGAGTAGTGTGGTAGATCCACACTAGGTGCTCTATATTTAGGGCCTTGCACCATATCTATGCTTCACTTAGTAAATCACTATACTAGATTAAAAACGGTAGATAAAGGTCCGCTTTATACACGAGACAAAACGAGACATACGAGAGTCAAAAACGAGACTTTGGTTCGGTTTATACAATTTAAACGCGAGGCATACATTTGAAAGTCAAACATGCGTCCTGTTTATATGAGAGTCCAAACAGTAAAAATGGTTATATTTTATGCTAGAGTCAAAACAGTATAAGTTGGTTGGATTTATGCCATAGTTTATAAGTATCTAACCGGAAAGTGACCTTTTTGAAGAGGTCTTAATCCTTTGCAGGAAATACGGTCAGTGTATTCTAAGCATCTCCGACAATGCAAAAGTGCGTTTTAGAGATCATGAATGAAAATAAATCTTGCCCACATAATAAGGTGAATAAATGTACATTTTTTCATCATTATTATTATTATTAATAATAACAACAACGTTATTTGGATCAGATAGAACGTTCGCATTCGGACCATTTAGATTCGGGTTCGAACCTCAGTCGATTTGTCAGGAAGGAGACTTCCGACTGGAGTGGGTCGATCCCAGCGTGCAGGAAAGTGCCCGAAAACCATATCAAGCCATGTGAGTGAAATTATTTCGACGGAACCCTTGGAGACTATCGATAGCTGTGCAAACACGAAGTCCCAAGTCATCGTGACCGAGGGATTAAGCGTCCTGTCCGTGTTCAAATTGTTGATTCCGCTAGATAACACGTCCTTTCCCAGAAACAGAAACTAAGGTCTGCCCAGCTTAGTTGCTGCAACAACCAAAGTTGGGCCCTCTGGGTGCTGAATAAACAAAAATACGCTTGAACAAGCGTCTGCAAAACGGATTGCCTAGTCGCCCTAGTAGACCAGCTGTACGATTATTAAATTTATTCATTGTTTAGATAACGGTTAGTAAGTAGTAGAATAGTCATTATATTTACGTTTTATTCAACAGAGAAATATTCACATCTGTTGGTGGAAATAACTGATGGAAGTTATTGGTTGAGCATCCGTAGGTATACGGCTTGCTGTTATTTTTGTGGTGATAAGTGATTGCACGAGTGGAATATATTGAATTCATGCCAAAACTGGGCTACTCTTTACCAACACCATTTACTCTCGTAATTGTAAAATCCATAAGAAAAAAATTAAGTGGGACACAGACCAGCGAAATTACCCAACAAGCTCAACTAATAGATTTCTAAAAAAATGGCTGCGTAAGTCGTAATTATTCACTATTTATATTTTTTGACGGGGAAATTTCTCTTTCCCTAACTTTAAATATATTTTTCACTAATACATACATAGACCAATATATATATATATATATATATATATATATATATATATATATATATATATATATATATAAATGTAAGCATTGAAATATATATATATATATATATACATATATATATATATATATCAGTATAAATATATATATATATATATATATATATATAAAGAGAGAGAGAGAGAAGGAGAGAGATGGGGATACAATCAGACAGACGCATAAAAACAGGAAGAATGTCGAGAGAGACAGAAAATATGTTAATATATATATGTATGTGTGTGTGTGCGCGTGTGTGTGAGAGAGAGAGACAGACAGACAGAGAGAAAATATGTTAATATATATATATATATATATATGTGTGTGTGTGTGTGTGTGTGTGAGAGAGAGAGAGAGAGTGCGTGTATATGTGTATACGTGAGTGTGTATGTGTGTATCTATGCATGTACGTAAAAATTCAGATATAAATAAAAAATATACCTGTAACAAGAAAATATGTATAAAGACAAAAGGCAAACGATTCTTTACCGATGCGTTTCGTCCTGTGATGGATTTTATCAAGGCAACTTTAAGAATTTTATTTTGCAACAACTTGTACATTGGAATCTGCCTTTACCACCTCTGCTTAAAATAGCCTGATGGTAAGATACAGGCGAGGTCATTAATGCCCGAAACATGTCACGATAATTTGACATCTGCCATATATATATATATATATATATATATATATATATATATATATATATATATATATATATATTATATGCTCGAAGACCCTTCGATAGATTTCCCAGAGAAAAGGGTAAATTTAATAAAAAACAGCGGCTGCTCCCTACTATGAATGCATTACTCTTGGCGTATCTCATATAGAAAAACTATAAAATTTCCCTTTCCCCTGGCCTGTAGAAGGTAGGATCAATGACTGATGCTAAATCGGTTGAGTTTCGATCCCAGCTTGAAGCAATCGGACGTCTAGCCACACTGAAAAGTTGTGATACAGCGAAACAGTTTGCCTGTGGATGACTATATGAATCATATTTGAATATATATATATATATATATATATATATATATATATATATATATATATATATATATATATATATATAAAAAAGAAAGAACAGTAAGATATATAATCCGGTGTTCTTATAGATATTTTTATTTTTACAAAATAGTGCTCAATGTAAATTTACAGAGCATTAATATTATAAATTAATTGACTTAAGATATGTTTTTTTCGCAACATAGTTCTAACCATGGAAGCTCAAAGCTTCGAATTTAATTTTGTAATTAAATTAAAGATATTAGTTCCATTTCACCCTCAAGCGAATTTTGAAGTCACTTATTCATTACTGGGTTTTAAAGGCACAGCAAAAAATCTTAATTCACGTTTCCAAGGATACAGAGAAATCTATTCATCCAGAAAAAGGATGTTTGTGAGTTCATTATCGCTCTATTTTGTTGTATCAGTTATTAGTTACGTTTTGGTAGGGGTCGGGATGTATTTTACAATTAATTCTGACATCCATTAAATGCATGTCGTCTGGATTTGTTTAAAAAAATATTGTTAACGGCAAAAATTCGTACTGCATTTTTTCTATTTGATTTTTTGGGGTGTTTAGATTAGAATACGTTTTATTTAACTACGATTTTAAATAATTTTCACTTTTAATTTTTAATATACTATATTTCCTTTTTAAAAAAAATAAATGTATTAGAATCACTTACATTATGTAAAATTATTTTCACATCAAATATAAGTATGTATATTACTAGGTCACAATTTTTTTTAAATTTATATTTAAATATTATTTAAGTAAAATTTTTGACAATGACGGCAAAAATAGCTAAATAATTTCTCTGATTTAGTACACTTTTATTTTTTATATATTTTATATACATCCAGTAATATATAGTTTCTCATGTAAGTACAAAGGACATGGGTCATTCAATGGCTTACATCTTCTAGCTTTTCATATTAACTTCATTTTACTGTAGGTATTTTATTGGATTCTTTTAAGTGCTAGTAGTACTTTGAGAGAGGTATTTAAGTTAGAATACGTTTTATTTAACTACAATTTTAAAAGATGTTTAGGTTAGAATTCGTTTTATTTAACGATAATTTTAAAAACAACTTTAAAATATTTTCACTGTTAATTTTAATAGACTATATTTCTTTCTAAAATAAGTAAATGTATTAGAATTACTTACAGTAAGTAAAATTATTTTTCCATATCAAGTATAAGTATGTATATTACCAGGTCACAATATTTAAAATTTTATATTTAAATATTATTTAAGTAAAATTTATGACAATTACGGAAAAAATAGCTAATTCATTTCACTGATTTAGTAAACTTTATTTTTTATAAACTTAGTAATATATAGTTTCTCATGTATGTACAAAGGACATGGGTCATTCAATGACCTACATCTAGCTTTTCATCATAATTTCATTTTTCTGTATGTGTTTTATTGGATTCATTTAAGTGTCGGTAGTACTTTGAGAGAGGTGTTTAAGTTAGAATACGTTTTATTTAACTACAATTTTAAAAGATATTTAGGTTAGAATTCGTTTTAACTACAATTTTAAATACAATATAGTATGCAATGAAACATGTCTGAATAAAGATATATATATATATATATATATATATATATATATATATATATATATGTATGTATGTATGTGTGTGTGTGAAAATAAAATAAATAAATAATATATATATATATATATATATATATATATATATATATATATATATATATATATATCCTCTCTGGTAGCAAGACTCGAAATTTCATGCACCACACAATCTTCTGGTGCTGATTAGAGACTTGACCCTCATGTAATTTAAGGTGAATAAAAATATTAACGAAATGTTTGCGCAGTCCATATAGTATGATTATAAATGAATTTTACTGATTAAAAATGAATTTTATTCAAAACAGACGGGATTTTTATTTAAAATAAACAGGGAATAATATTTCTATTAAAAAAAATCATGAGAAAAAATTTACATTCACTTAATAGTTCTGCTATATTTCACCAAAACTACCTTATTAGCAACAGCTCTCAATTTCCAATATCATATATATATATATATATATATATATATATATATATATATATATATATAAATTCGAACTCGGCTCTCTAATTCCAAGCCGCTAGCCACTACGCCACCATGCACTCCAATCGAATCCATTATATTCACATACGTGCTAATATCCTTGAGAAAAATGTGAATCCACTTCTTCTCCCTCCAGCCATGTGTAAATAGCAGGACAGACAGGGTTCTATAGCCTTGGATGGCAACTGGTCTAGGAGAAGGAAAACTCTGAATTCAAAACCTGCGGAGGGTCGTTTGGGGACCTTCTGGTACGTAGTGCACCATGTCTCTGTAATCGGCCCTTCAAAAAGTGTGGATGGTCCTGCACGAGGCCTTCACCACTATAATCAAATCTCATGTGCTGTTGTCGGGCTGTCGGTTTCCTAGGAACTGATATGCTTGACCCTCAAACGTCGAATTCGAGGGGAGCGTCGAGAGTATATATATATATATATATATATATATATATATATATATATATATATATATGTGTGTGTGTGTGTGTGTGTGTGTTTGTGTGTGTATGTTTGCGTTTGAGAAACGTATATTATTGGCCAGGGCCAGAAATTGAAGATAACCTACTATAATCTTTCGGAGCGTAGCCCCAAATTTTTACTTTCGCTTTTCTCCTTCAGACGTATAGAGACAATTAGCGTGACAGCTTTCAATCTGACACCGGAAATGAAAAGGAACGCGGGCTTCGTGAATAACGGACAAGTTAGCATGCGGAAAGACATTAATTTTTTTTTTTTTTTTTTGCAGTTGGATTGGAAAATTAATGTTGTATTGTCGGACAAAATCTGAGGGAAATTAGAAAGAGCGCCGTGGAATTGTGTTAAATGTTTAGATATGACACTTTGTTTAGAGAGATGACAAGTCAATCGTCTCATGAGAAATGTTGTGGTATCAAAAATGTATATGTGAATTTATTTTTATTGTCATCGGCAGAGACATAAGAGAATTGCGAGAAAACATTAGTCTTTTGTCAAGGAGTTTTTTGTGCATTAGTTGGTAGTTATTAACTTTTGTAATGTCCTATTAATCATCAGGAATTTACATGATATATATATATATATATATATATATATATATATATATATATATATATATATATATATATATAGTGTGTGAGAGAGAGAGAGAGAGTGAGCAGACTGAGTGAGTGAGTGAGAACAATCCTGTTGTTTTCGAAGTATGATGTTCCAGCAGCTTAGTTCTTAGAATCTAACAGTCAGACTACCTACACCTCTGATTTGATTATAGTGTTGAATTATTGTGCAGAACCAACCACTTTTCGCAAGAACTGGTGGACATCGTTCCAGAATGTCCACAATACGATCTTCCTCGGGTTTTAAATTCAGAATTGTACATCACCATCAACGGCTTCTACTCAAGACTAGATGACGCAGCTTGTCTTGCCGTATGCCTATAGCTTAGGTGAAGAAGAAATGGATATATATATATATAGATATGTATATATATATGATTAGGAAAGTGATATTATTTTATTTCGCAAAACCGATACTTAGGTTTAGTTTCATCAAACTAAAATCAGTTTAAAAAATAATATAATAATTTATAATAATAAAAGAAATATTTAAACATATTGGTTTTGCGAAATAAAATATTACTATGGATTTTTTAAATCTCCGCTTTAATAATTATCATTTGCTCTGATCTTTCATTGAGCTTTCTCTGGATCTATAAGGTCCTTGGATTTATCCATACAATTACCAAATAATATTTTCATATATATATATATATATATATATATATATATATATATATATATATGTGTGTGTCTGTGTGTGTGTATGTATTAAGACAACAATCCTTCTTTTCATGCACATTATTTTTCTTTTCTATCATCTGAAAAGAAAAAATATTAGATCACATGAGAATAGTATAAAAAAACTAAATAAATCACCTTGTCTGTCGTATTCAATGAATATATATATATATATATATATATATATATATATATATATATATATATATATATATATATGATAAAATATAATTTTAAGTTATGTTATATTTATGTTCAATATCAGTTATAGAGCGTCTGTAAATATAAAAGTGCTCACGGAGATCATCACTAAGCGACGACAGTTTATTTCATGCTTCGACGCAAGCTTCAGGCCATCTGCGTTGTGTCTTCGCTTGACTATTTATATATGCTGATGAGGGATGCATTATGGGTAGAAAGGTCTGTCGTATTATTCTGACGGTTATTGTCTGAGTGATAACGGTTCTCTTTCTATTTCTACTCATTAGCCTTATAAATATTTGACAACTAATTGTGTTAGCGCCCTCCCAGTAACCATCAGGATAATACAACTGACTTTAGTACCTATAAATCAACACTGACTAGCATATATAAATAATGGTGCGAAAGCGCAACACACAAGGCCTGAAAACTACGTTCATACATGAAACAGACAGTCACCGCTTGGTGTTGATTCCATTGACCAAGAAGAATTGCTAGAATCAAGCAGGAAAACCTTTGGAATTCTACCAGAGTAGTCAGTCATTTGTAGGAATTAAAAGAAAAAAATAACAAAAATCCGATTATAAATTGGAAAATATTTAAAATAGCCCAAACTTACAGAAATCCTAGTGATATCTGCAAACCCTACCAGGAGAAACATTTAACAATAATAACATTTCCAGAAAAAATAAATCTACTGAATGAAAGATCGGAAATAATGCCACCATGCATACACACTAAAAAGTACTTTTTGAGTTCGTATGAACCAGGATCAAAGTATGTACAGTTTATTTACTTCTAAATAATAGGAAATCCTTTGACCCACATCACCTGAAGATGCTGAAAGCTTTAAATAATATATATATATATATATATATATATATATATATATATATATATATATATATATATGGGATCATCTCTCAGTGAAGTGATGTCATGCACCTTCTTAGAATGTCTCGAATATGGTTCTTTCCAAAATATTTTACCTAAACAATCAAATTATTTCCGATATATTGATGATGCCCTATTAATAATTCCCCCATAACCATTTACCAGATCTTGTAAATAAACTAAGTCAGACATACATAAGACTTTACATACGAAATGGAAGTAAACGATACTTTACCTTTCTTAGACATCATGTTACACCGAGTTGACAGCAGCATAAAACGTAGTGTCCACCGAAAATCAACTCAAAAAATGACCTAATAAACCTTGATTTCTATTATTACAACAAAATAAAATCCAGAAAAAGCAGTGCATTCTATTTAAGAGCACTCAGAACTTGCAGCCCACAATATTTACACGAAGACGGAAAATTGTAAATACTTTCAAGAACTTTTAATATCCAATTTCAAATTCAGTGCGAAAGGAGAGGCTCATAAAATATTCCAAAATAGAAAAGCTCTCATTCCGAACAAAACCAATGAATCAAAAATTATATTATTCCACCTACTAACTCTATCATGACTACAACCAAAAAGAATTTATCTAGACTCAACATCGAATTGATCACAAATCCATCTAAAAGAATAATCCAAAACTTGAAGGAGGATTTTACGCTATGAGTTGCAAGGGATTCTCAAAAAGAATATTTTGGAGAAACCACAAGAAATCTAAACAAAAGTCTATAGGAAGTCAAAAAACATTTTAAAAAAAGCACACAAAACTTATTGTTTTTTTTTTTTATTTTTATTTTTACTGTAATGAAACTGAACACAATTTTGACATCAAAATGCTACTCTAAGTAAGAGAAAATAATTCACTAAAATGAAAATGTCTAGAAAGTTCTTTAATCCCTAGTTCAGCCACAGGACATTTACGTCCAGATTCTTACAGCGTTTTGTCATTATTGGCAGATTTGTTAGATATTTAAAAACAATGATGATCGAAAGAAAAATAAAAGAATATAGATTAATTTAGCTAAACTGCAAAGAATTATTTCAAAAAATTATGAAACTCCCAGCATCTCTCGTTCATGCGCATGTGTAATCACAACAACATCAACAGAGTCCGCTGAACGGCTGATGTCCTAACGGATGAAACGCGTCACAAATATTTTTCCCATTTTGTCTTAAAAATTTCCTCTCTCTCTTTCTCAATGTCTCTCTCATATATATATATATATATATATATATATATATATATATATATATATATATATCAACCCAGGAAAGGGTACTACTCATTGTTGAAATTTATAAAATATTTCTCTTGACACAATTTTTTCAGGAAAGTAGGTTTCTCCAGATTACGAGCTTTTATTTCCTTTTCCAATATTGATAGTGGTTTCCTTTTTATTTGAAGTATGGATTTTACCAATTTATTGTCATTATTTTCTTGGTTTCCTGAAAATCACAAACGATATCGCTTTTGTTTATTTGGTTTTTGTTGATTTGAAAAGTCGAAGTGTGATGGTTTACCACTTTATAATGTCATTATTTTCTCTTGGAGTTACGTGATATCCATTTTAAGGGTTGCCGCTGTTGAAAATCACCAAGCGATATCGCTTTTGTTTATTTGGTACAGTTTTGGTTGATTCCTTATGGTCAGTCCCCAAACCAATCGAAGAGGTTGTTCCTGTCAAAGTGTTTCTCTACCATTTCTTTTATCTTTTATACATCCAAGCTATTTTATTTTGTCGTTTTAAATCTGATATTTTCTGTGCTTGAAAATCCAGTGCCGTATGCAACTGGGACTTCGCCTCTAAATATTTCTTCCTTCAGCAGGATTTAACGATAAAACAAAAAAAGCTGGCCTAGAGTTTTTCATTGGCATTTAATTCCAAATTTCCCTCTGCAAAATCTTCTGATATAAACCAATGACCGTCTCATTCAATCATGCTGTTTGCCAACAAGGAGATCTTTCTGAATTAGAATACGAGTTTTTCATAGACCCTTCTAAGGTTTCTTTTGTAATCTGTTTTCAAATATATGTATTTTTTATCTCGATTTCTAATGGATGCATTTGTATTGCTCGCTCTGATAGCATTCTTTCTGCGGTAAAATAAAAACCCGCGTAGGTATTAGCACGTAAGTTTAATAGGTTTTTTTCTTGTTTTACAAAATCGACAGTCTTTCAGTCGTTTTACATAATTAATCCAAACCGAAAATATAGAAAGAAACACCGTCTCGCAGTCCCCAATTTGGAAAAACCTAGAACTCGCTGTTTAACTTTTGTGTTTATGTTTTAGTAGATGAATCCTACCCGTTTTATGGACAACCAAGCATTTCTCAATCAGAATATTCTATTATATGTAAGATCCGTCATCATTTTTTATATTATTTTCCTAAAAGTCATTTTGTCAATCCATTTTCTTCTGTCCTTTATTCCCTTTAAAAAAAAACGTCACGTCGTTGTTATAATGGAATTTTATATACTGGTGACGAAAAACGATTAATTATCCTTTCCTCGTTCATATTTATAGATTTCTTTATTGTCTAAATCTATCACATGTGTAAATAAATAAAATTAATTTTTTTGTAAAAATATGTTTTATTATATTCAGTTATTTAAAAATTTATTTATTTAATTTTAAGTTTTGCTCCAGTTATTCAAGTAAAGAGGTCAAAACTGTCCTATTCCTAAAACCTTTCAATCATTTTTTAACGTTTAACATTCTACATGGCCTTTTTTTGTCTCTCTTACCGATGCATTTTTCATGTTTTCTTATCTGACCTGGATTTATGTTTTATGTTTTATGATTTATGTTTTATGTTTTATCATTTATGTTTTATGTTTTATGTTTTATGATTTATGTTTTATGTTTTATGATTTATGTTTTATGATTTATGTTTTATGATTTATGTTTTATGATTTATGTTTTATGTTTTATGTTTTATGTTTTCTCTAGTTCCGTCATCATTTTCTTTTATTTTCCTTCATTTCAATCTTTTCTTCTGTCCTTTATTCCCTATCACGTCTAAGTCTGGATGTTTCCTAACCTTAATTATTTACTCCACACTATCACATGGGTATAAATAAAATCAGGAAGATTGTTTTGCACCAGTTATCCAAGTAAAGAGGTCATAATAGCTTTAATACTAAACATTGCCTTGGCCTGAATACCGATCATTTGTGCTGACGGGAAATGTATCCTTTTGAAATATCTATCCAACTCAGTGTCCATAAATGTGAAGAACTGGCTGGGGATAAAACTCACATAGTTTTTAGTCAGCAATGTTAGTATGCTAATTATTTATATACAAATGAAACATTGCTAAGAGCTACAAATCAGAGGAAATCGGAGAGAGCCATGACCAACAAAAGTACGATCCATTCAAAGAAAGTTATCTATTATTGTATAAGTTTGCGGTAGTGACGAACTCATGGAAGGTTGAAACCGGAAATGTAGTAGTAAGCGCTTGGGAAATTAACTTGATAAGATTTACTTCGTAGAAAGGCTACTTTATTGCGCGTCATAGGCTAGTAGTAACGTCCTTTCGCCATCCGATTTTTATTTTAATTCCTTAAAAAAATTCTTTCTGCTTTTGCGTTTCTTCGTTTTTTTTTTATTTCAATTTTATCATTATTATTATTATTATTATTATTATTTGACTTTCCATTTAGTATAGAAAATTGGTTATTATACATAACACCTTCCGGCTCTTAAACGATTCTTCCTTCTTCAGACGCCTGTAGCCCAAGTTAACCTTCTCTGTAATTCATAAACAAACGCTTTATTTCATTGACAAGAACAGACAGTTCTCTTTCCGCTTTCCATGCTTCGGAGATATCTTGTATGATTTCACACTCTCTTGAGTATTTCTCTAGCGTAACCGAACAAAGCAAGTCTGAGATATTTTTAATCACCACTTTAATTAACTAAACTATATTTCTCTCGGAGGTGTTATTTTCGAGATTTAAATCTAATATCTATACGTGTTGGTGAATTTATATATTTTTACTTTCTTGATCGGAAGCTGCCTAGATTGCGTTCATCTCTATGCTCTGACTGCTGACAAAGTCGTCAGCACCTAACATGTGCGCTGATTCTTTCATCTTTCTTATCATTCAGTGGTGTTTTTTGTTTTTTTTTTTCAATCGCTTTCTGTCATCTTGGTTTCATTATTAAGAATTGATGGTCATCATTTCCCTCCATACAGGATCAGGTATGCCGGATTTCATTTTTTTCTACAGGATACATACTTTCAATACCTCCCCCACCATAATGTTTCAGGGTGACTAGTCTCACACTTTTATTCCTTGCCAGAATACCCACTGTTCACTGCCATGTGCTCATCTGCGTAAGGTGTGGTTTTGTGGAATAATAATTAATTATCAGAGATTATGAAATGAATAAGGAAAGATCTCTGACGTGTTAAGATCCCTCACGATACATCTTTAAAAAATTAAAATCATATGCCTAGAAATGGACGTCATCGTAAAAACCGTAGGAATCTTCTTGTCAGGAGAGTAGTAAAGGATGGGGATGATTTGACCTTGTGGAAGTGACATGTCGTATCCTCGCTCAAAGGTCTGAACTAGAGGAATTGATGAATGTAGCTCGTTTGATCATTTGTTATAGACGTAGCGATAAGCTATGTATCGCAAAATAATGGACAACCTTGGGGCCATTTCTCCAAATACCGAGAGATCTGATTTTTTTTTCGAAAGGGAACGGGCGTAAGTCTATTACAAAGTAATGGAAAGAGACGTTTAAAAAGAAGCAGATAAGTTCCCCGGCTAAAATCCTATAAAAGATATCTATTGAATGAGCTTATACCTCAAGTTAATCTCAGGAATCCAGAAATTTCAAGTGATATATAAGACGATTTGTCACGTGACGTGGGATAAAACATGTTTTTATATTATCATCCACTGTTTACGTACAATTTTTTGGAATTGTGTATCGAACATTCTCTTAAAATATCAATTCATTGGTCTGACTTCGACCTGAATTAATATATTTTTTTATATTCATATATGATATAACGATATATATATTTTTTATAATTTTATATATCAACAAACAGTATTTATAATATTACCAATTTCTCATATTTTTTTCTAAATCCCGAGCGCTCAATGTAATAAACAAAGTAATAATTTATTAACAAATAGGAGACTTCAGAAAGCCATGGTAATATTTTATTTCGTGAGGCCGACAAAATGGCTTTCAGAAGTACCCGTCTTATCTATCTCTCCTCTCTCTCTCTCTCTCTCTCTCTCTATATATATATATATATATATATATATATATATATATATATATGCATATGAAGAAATATAGATATATTGTGTGCTATATTTATGGGATACAGTGCTCAATATCAGAGATAGAGCGTATATAAATATAAAAGTGGACGAGAGAGATATTGCGCGTTTGTTAGATAAAGGGTACGCCAAGTATCGGACAGCACGCATTTAGCAAACTATAAATGGATGATGATATAACTTAATGTTACACGCCAAATTTTAACATTCTATTTTCCTTTTCATATGTGACGAGAGAATTTCCCTGGCATCTTTCAAACTGATACAATAAAATAAATAGGACTCCTCGCTCATAATGCTATCAATCAAATACAGCAATTCGAAGATAGCCATCTTACAGAAAGTAATATATTACAAGCGCCAGATGGTTCCGTGACAACCACAAGGAGCTATCTTCGGTCGTCCCGAAGGTCAGGAAGAGCGACAACGTTCGTCATGTTTACATTCAGAAACTATGTGGATGCCACTGGCTGAGTGGAGCAAGAGAAAGTAATATTTTATGTCATGTGTCGAACAGGTTAATAACATCATCCCTGAGCAGCTGAATCACAAGATATCCAAGATGAAATTCATGTGTACGAAGATATCAAAGGCCTACGTGAGGCAGAGACGGAAATACATGTCGGTCCAGACCTGGGATAAATATGAGATCCGGTCCAAGATCAAACATCCCGATTAGAGATCCTTTGTCCAGATTGAGAAATGAGAAAAGTCAAATATCTTTGTACGAATTCAACGGATTTATGCACAGTTACGTAGACCAAGGTTACGAAATCTCAGATATTTCTCTTAATCTCGAACAACGATAGTAATTTCCTGTCGCAGGATCAATGCCACCGCCGATATTGAGGTACCTGAAAGAGTTATCAAACCTGGATAAAGGAGGTGGTCAAGGGAGTTTGCATGTGTTCCAGCAGGACAATGCT
This sequence comes from Acanthosepion pharaonis, assembly GCA_903632075.3. Taxonomy (NCBI): domain Eukaryota; kingdom Metazoa; phylum Mollusca; class Cephalopoda; order Sepiida; family Sepiidae; genus Acanthosepion; species Acanthosepion pharaonis. The sequence continues at coordinate 60,721 of CAHIKZ030003337.1, read as the reverse complement.
ATTTCTCTCATAACCCAAGTTCATACAGGCAAAGTTGGCTTTCAGGACGATACCACACCTATATTGCGTGCTAGCTCTTTCAAAGAAGACGTAATTCATGATTTTCAGCAAAACAGTTTCCAAATGCGAACTACCAATCAAAGATACCAGCATAAAGCAAGTACGAAAATGTAAGTATGTGGGAAGTGTTTTAACAGGGGATGGAAAATGTATCAACGAAAACTAGAGGGTCAGTAGAATAGCAAAAAGGTGCTTTCCAAAAGCTAAGTAAAAGTATTAAGAAACAGGAAACTTCACTAGAAAACAAGGGTGCTAAACTATTATATAATACTGGTCACACTATACGAACGTGAATGCTGGACAATATTCTTAGAGGAAAAAGAGATTTGAGGCAAAAGGAATGTGGTTCTACGGAAGAATTATTAGATTGCCATGGACTGAACATGTGCGTAACGAGGAGGTTTTGAGGAAAATGATGAAAAAAAAAAAAAAAAAGAATACGTACAACCACAAAGGGAAAGTTGAAATTTCGAGGACGCATAATGGGGAAAGAGGGTTTGGAAAATGCAACACAAACAGGACATAACGAAGGCAAGAGGGAAATAGTGAATAACGAGCTTGTGAAATGGATGTCAGAAGAGGGTGATGATGAAAAGATAAAGGCCTCTAAGTGGTATAAAGGATAAAAAATTGCGGAAAGACATAATCACCGATGACCTGAAGAGACAGGGCACATAATATAAAAAAAAAGTCTGGAGTGCCAGAGATTGGGAAAACAAACAATAGCCCCACAATTTGAAAGTCTCGACAGAGAACGTGATTACCAACATGGCAGAGAACAACGTGAAACTTGCATACAGTACCTAACAAGGGATAATCGATATTGTTATCGATGCAGAGATCGGGTTTACTGCATAAACATTTTTATTTCAAATTTGAAGATGTTTATATTATATACTACCTGGATTCATTGCAATGTCCAATTCAACGTAGGCAAATATTTTATGATATACTTATATGTCTATATAATAAATTTAAAAGATGAATTCCAGGTTATATCTGTTGTTATTATTATTAAATCTATTTACAATAAATTATTTGTTGCCATAAGATTTTATTGTTTTACATCGTTGTTTTTCTTTACATATTGAAAATCAATATCCAATATGTAACGAAACATTGTGCTCACCCTCTGGGTTTAACAATTAGTATGTTTCTTACATTCTTTGGTGGCAAATTAACTAATACAGTGTAACCCGGATATAAGAGAGTTGTCGGGACCGGAGAAGAAGTATCTTATATCCGGGTTTCTCTTATATCCGGGTTTGGTCTCTTTTATATACATTAACACAGGCTCTAATTTGGGACCAGAGAAAATCTCTCTTATATCCGGGTTACACTGTACTATATATTCTCTTAGAATACATAGCTTAGCTGTGGCACAAGGCCGAAAGTAGGGTACACCCAGTGAGGATCGAACTCTCTAATCAGTCGTAATTGTTTTAGCGAGACAAGCTTGCTAACCATTACACCGCCTCGAGGAGCCCCTATGTATTCTTTTATATGGCAGTGAATGCTGGACAATCTAATAAATTCTTGTTCTAACTGGAAACTATAGTCGAATTTTGCTCTTATTAGTCTGTCTCTGATAAAAGATGGGACAACACCAAAGGACAGGCAAACAAGGAGAAATTTTCTTTTGGTACGTATAGAGATTACCTTGTGTCATAGTCAAACACAATTATTTAATTCCTTGATAACAGTTCTGTGATATCTTATTTTTAGATGTTTGAATAATGTTTTCATACCACAGAATAAATAGATCGACGTAAATAAACACAATTTTGTGTCCATTTTTTCTTCTAAGACATAGGTAACTTTATTAATTCTGAGTTTGATAAACGAATGGAACTCCGTCTTTCACATCAAACAATGTATCGATCTTTTACAGTCAAAATCAAAAAACAATTATCGTTTTCTTTTTAATTTTTTTTCGCTTATTCTAAATATCTGGCTAAAGACAGACTAAATTTCGAAAAGAAACCGTTTGTCAAAGATCAGAATTACATCAAACAATTAATTTCTAAACGGTTTGGCTTTAAGAACCTTTCATTAGACACCTATATATTTAATCTGTCTCGTGTCAATCTTTCTGTGTTAGAGAAAGTTGTTTTGTCCAAGGGGTTGGACTTTTGTATTCCCTTCGAAATTTGAACAAGACAGAAGTTTTTTTCTGAATTTGAAGTAATGTTTTCCCAGCTTGTTCCCTCCTCGACAGATCAATTCAAGTTCTGTAAGTCTAGAATTTCTGAAATAGCATATGAATGTTTTTACCCATTGAACATGATATTGTTGCGTGGCATCACGCTCAATATCAAACCATTAAGCACTTAAAAACCCATAACGACATTTATATCACGAAACCAGATAAAGGTGTTGGTATAGTCATTTTGAATGAAAGTGACGATGTTAATAAGATGAATGTCATTCTAGGAGATTCTTCTAAGTTTCGGTTAATTAGTTCATCTTCAACTAACGATCGCACTGAAAAACCGGAAGTAACACTCCAGAAACGTTTATTAGGCCTACATAAAAGCAATTTCATATGCAAAGACACCTACAACCGAACTAGAACCGCAGGTTCTTAACGGCCCAGGCTTTACGGGTACAGCATGAATTGGCTAAATGGTTAGCAGTGTTGCTCCAACCAGGGTGCGAATATTTCTCAGTCTGTTGTGTAACAGATTCATTTACTGGTTTTGAATTTATCAGAAATTTTTCAGTGAAATCTGATGACAAACTATTAGTCACTTTTGAGATTGTCAGCCTATACACAATGTCCTCTTACAAGAAACTACACATATATGCTCTCTATAGAGGTTGCCTGGGCTCTGCCTCTATTCCTGAGCCCATGTTTCTTGAATTTATGGAATTAGCAACTGAGGGGATAGAGTTCAACTTCGTGAATGTTACGCACAGCTAAATTAACGGGCTTACCATGGGCAGTCCCTTGGTTCCCTCCCTAGCCAACATTTTTGTTGGATACCATTACCTACTATTTGAGAAATATCGGAAATCTTATGTCGATTAACGTTAAGTTTACGGCACCTTTTTCCATATTTAATAACATAAATTAAGCAATTCTGTTTTGCGGATATCTAAATTCATGACATCCATCTTTTGTCTTCACAATGAAGGAAGAAGAAAACTATACTCCCTCTTTTTCGATGTTCTAGTTGAACAAATGAATGGTACATTTATTACTAGTGTATTTGGTAAGACAACTTTTACTGGCCTTTACACTAGTTGGAATTTTTTTCTTCCTTGTACCATAAGAAAAATTAAATCAAAATTTTAGTTCATCGGGCCTTAATGATCTGTTATCCTGCTACCCTTCAGCAAGAGTTAAATAAAATACGTTTTTATTGGTAATGGTTATCCAGCCAACATTATTAATCCTATAATGGAACGTAAGTTAGAAAATTTCAGTAGTTCTCCTGAATTCTGCCTTAGTCTGTGTCCGATTTATTTGAAATTGCCTTGGCTGGGTAGAAATTGTAAAATTCTAACCGAAATAGTTTCCAAGTCGGTCTATTCTACATTTTTTCGGTGAAATTACGTGTTGTTTTGGTACCCGTCCAGCGTTTCCTTCCTTTACCGTCTGTCTTATCTTAGTAAGAGTTCATTAATCTACAAATTCAAGTGCCAGTATGAAGCCAATTCCATAAGACAGACTAATCTTAGATTAGAAACAAGTTTGGACCAAGACGTACCAAGTTTATGAGATTACATTCAAGTAATCATACTTGTGTATCCCAGCCTGTACACGATTCGGCAATTTGGCTGCACCTACTAGAGAATGAGATTTGCTCGGCGTGTTTCACGACGGATTGATTCTCTGTTTTGTATATAGAAAGATATAAGTACCATCTACAAATATTAGAAACCATTTGTTTTAAACTGCAACGGTCATCTTGGTTCAAGCAAAAGCAGAACTTTTTGCGTTCCCTTTACTTATTTGGAGTCATTTTGTCAATTTTACGCTCTTTTGTTGGTGCATTTACAACTTGTCCTTAAATTTGCGTATTTATTTTAATCGTAAATTGTTTTAGAAGTTCCAACTTTATCACCAATTTGCGCATATCTGCAGATCGCATCTGTTAAGTTAATTCTGCAAACGATCGGTCACTGAGGAAGTGTTGGCCAAAAGGTTATCTAGCTCCTTAAAAGAAGAAGTAAAAAATGAACACAAAATTGTGTTTCCTTAAGTCGATATATATATATATATATATATATATATATATATATATATATATATATATATAGATAGATAGATAGAGATATAGATATAGATATATGTATAGATATTTAAATATATTATATATTTAAATATATATATATATATATATATATATATATATATATATATATATATATATCAAGGACACATGACACAGTGGATCAAGGCGTTGGTTAGATCCAGTGACGAGACCCAAATAGTGTGAGTTCAATACCCGTTTAAGGCAGTGGAGAACTTTCAGAGCTAATATTAACAGGAGATAACTGATAACTGACATCCATCAAACATGGCACATGGAACTAGAACAGTCTACACCAGTGAGCGGAATAAAGGGTTCAGTTCGACATTCCAACCACTTGAAGAAGGCCGGACCGTACAACGGCCGAAACGTTGTGATAAATATGGCGACAAAGATGAGGAAAATAGTCCGAATAATGTAAATAATATATCAGATATTTAAATATATTATATGTTTAAATATATATATATATATATATATATATATATAAATATATAATATTTAAATATATATATATTTATTTTTAAATATATATATATATATTAAATATCTGATATAAATTTAAATTATATTTTAAATATATATATATATTTAAATATATATATATATATTATATATATTTAAATATATAATATATTTAAATATCTGATATAAATTTTAAATATATATATATATATCAGATATTTAAATATATATATATTTAAATATATATATATATATATATATATATATATTTAAATATATTATTTATTTAAATATCTGATATATTATTTATTTATATATATATATATATATATATATATATATCAGATATTTAAAACAGTCATGATTCATGAGAAATATGTTAAAATACACAAAAACATCGGAAAAAAATTGTATTGCAAACATAAATTTAGAAACTGTGAAATAGTTGAAAAGAGATTGCACAATACTGAAAAGGAAATAGAAAAAATTGCCAAGAAATGTTTCATAAATTTTAGCTTTCGGCATGTTGCAAAAAGAAAACCGCGTAAAAGATTATTCTCTTTTGATCTTAAAAAAAGAATCGATGGCGAATATTAAGAATATTTCATGAATTCAAGGAAGTATTTACAGTATTACATGTAAGCATTAGATATAAGTAAAGTAATAGAAACTTTGAAAGCGAAAAAGTATATGATAACTTGTTTTTAAACAGTAATTATATCTTATGAATTTAGAGCTACATTGGATGGGGATTGTTCTTTCATCGAGGTAACTACTCTCAAGACAAAACTAGAGCGGGATAAGGTTTTGGCCTTGTGTTTTAGGCTGTAAAATAATATATCTCTTCGTATAATACTAATATAAATGCAAGTATTTAATATGAGTTCTCGGGAAACTTATTCCAGAGTTGTGTAAGTCAAAACCAAGAGCCAAGTATCGCTATATTCATGCAAGAAAATGGTTCTTCATTTTCTTTAAAACTGAATGAAAACAGTAATGGTTTATACACTGAATCCATCATAAAATTTCAGAACGTGGGATTAGTAAATACTAAACATTTCAAAAACTTACTTGTTCGGGTCAGTCATAACAAATTTAGTATAGGTGAGAAGGAAACTGATTAAACATTAGGCTGCGTCTTGACTACACCACAGTTCTTCGATTGACTTATTTGTTTATTAATGGCATATTGATTGTTTATGGGTCATTTCATATCGAAATCTAAATTATCTTGGGAGTTTTGGGAGTAATACAAATATATGTTATTCTGCTTTCACAATTGAATACATGGTAGATGATACTCAGCTTTTGTGATTATACATGTTTGTGTAGAGATGTTTGCTAGAGGAGGTGATTTCCGTTTTATGTTTTAATATTGTTACATTTTGGAATACAGTTTGATTTAAGAATTTGTAAGATATGATATGTCTTAATGTCATGTTGATTGTTTAGTAATATTTTTAAAAGATTTTGAAGTCGCTACAATTAGTTAGTATGTGCGTATGGATAGTATTTTTTATATAAAAATGGATAGCTGGCAATTTTAGTATAAAAATCTATTTTTATATTTTCATGGTCTTTTGTTTTTTTGTTTGGGAGTTAATATTTGCCCATAGCTGGGACCCTAAAAGGTGCTACTACCTATTATTAGGGGGAACCTGGGAACAACAGTAAATGAGAGATGGTTCTTTATTTCTCAAAACCGCCAATCTCTCAATCAGAGACCTGGCTTCAGGATGTAGTTTATCGTCATAACCAGGACTAATAGTTCTTTGAAGATCCTACAGAATCCCAAACAAAGAAATATACCAGATATAAGAAAATAAATCACCTGAGGCCTGTCAACAGCAGCAACATCTAAAATCGATAGCTCAGTATCTCTGAGAGAAATTTAATAACATAATCAATGTGTTGATATTCCACACTCCTTCATATATAAGGTTAGAAAAGAAACCCCATCAATGCTAGAAAGAGTGATAACAGTGACTGAACTTGTGAAACCTATTTTCTTAAAAAGAAATTGTTTAGAGAAATATTTTATACATTTCACCCAGTAATCCCTCTTGTCTTTTCTACAAGTAGTTCCATGGCAACTGCTCTGACGAGCTATATTCACTGGTTCCCAAACTGCATGAATTTAAGCGTGCTACTAGTTTGACATCTCCTCTCACCCTTTCACTGTCGAAACGGCTAAATGTAACCATCTCATCTACTCCAACACCTTATCTCGCACCTTCCGTCAATGTAATTCACATCCTATCACATGCTTTCTTTGATAGCTATAATCTTCAAATATTCAAAGATAATGTCAATCGACATCTTCCGATGCACTGACTTTGATCCCTGTCCTTCTCTTTATCCTTTTCTCAAACATCCCTCTTTACTCTTACTCTCACTCTCTGTAACCCTTTGCACGCTAGTGGTACTCCCGCCTTGCTTGCCGTGATTTCCTTAAAAAAGTATAGTACTAGCTGGTAAGTCAATGCCAAATATTTCCTTATAAAGAAACATGTAATATTACCTGTACCTTTATCATTAAATATTGCAAAATGTCCAGATATTAATCCAGTAATGATATTACAGTAAGTAATTAAAATTGAGGTATATGAAAATGGAAAATAATACACACGCAAAAAGGTGCCAGTGAAGCAATAACAACTGGTGAAATATTGCTAAATTTGACATAGTACAACAGATTAAAGACTCGTGAATATTATAGAATGTCAAGGAACCCATGTTTATATGGAAAATAGTAAAATATTTTATTCAATTGTGTAGGATATTACGTTAGTCAAATATTTTTTTTGTAGCTTATACCATGTGAATTTAGATATGAATACAAACAGACGTTCTGCCTCCAATTATCAAAACCACATTAATAATTTATTATGAATATTGTAAAGATTATAATATTATAATATGAAATGCACGTAACATACGACTCATATACTTCTATTTATATATATATATATATATATATATATATATATATATATATATATATATATATATATGTGTGTGTGTGTGTGTGTGTGTGTGTGTGTCACCACAAAATGTATCCTTTCCGGTTGCATCTTCAATGTATTAGACATAAGACAACATTCATATTTCTCTCACTTAAACCGTCTTTGACTCCCCTCTCTAAAACTTCTCTCTGTTAAATTTTAATCCCCCACCTTCTCTCGTCTGTTACCCCTCTCTATAGCTCTAATATTCGTCCCACACTCTCATACTTACACTCTCTCTAAATTTTAATTTTATTTCCGGAGTTGTTTTTTCTGTTTTCTTTTTGAATTTATAGGTCTGATGAATTGGATCGTATTTACGATTCCAATGGAATAAATTATGACCATGGAATATTAGTGTTTAAGCCTTTTTATTACATATATATATATATATATGCTTAAACATTTAGTGGGAGCGGATAGTTAATACCAATTTTATTGTGAATAATTTGATTTGCATAGAAAACAAACAATTAGGTAAATATATGTTTTATAAATTCTTTGAACCATAAAACTGACACAAATGTAGAGTTGACTGACATGTCCACATTGTCTATAACAGCAAACACCATATCCAACATTGAGTAATTTTATCCTATATAGTAAAATATTAGTTACACCCACTACATACACACACATATATATATATATATATATATATATATATATATATATATATATATATATATATATATATCATCCCATAAGTTCTGTCCGAATTTTGAATAAAGAAAACAAGTGACCAAATGTTACATTTAATTACAGATTCAATCAACAATGTATTTTCCCTGATTATCTATGACTTCCTTCCATCTATTAACAAGCTTACTAATTCCATTACTGTAAAATTCTTTTGGCTTTGATTCGAAGAACTCACAAATGTCAGTTTTAACCTCTTCCTGTGTTACAAAAGCTGTTTCTTCAAATGATTCTGTAAGCTACGAAACAAATGGTAGTCTGAAGGAGCAAGGTCGGGAGAATAAGGTGGATGAGGAATTTTCTACCAACCAACTTCTTCGAACATTTGTGACGTGATTCTTGCTGTATGGGGTCGCGCATTGTCCTGAGAAAACATCACCTCTTTTCGATTCACTAGAGCAGGTCTTTTCTTCCTCACAGCTTGGTTCAAACGCTCTAATTGCTGACAGTATATTTGAGCATTAATTGTTGCATTAGGTGGTAAGAATTCAAAGTGGATTATTCCTTAGCGATCCCACCAGATGGAAAGAAGAGCCTTTTGCCCATGAAGTTCCCTTCTCGGCTGTAGCTGGGGTCCTTCTCCTTTACCAAGCCACTGTCTACAACACTTAACATTTCGATAAAAGTTCCATTTGTTTGTCGTCAGTCACAAGTCTATCCAAAAAAGGTGAAAAAAGTTGGCGAGAATGGAGAGAAGAGCAGATGTCAACACAGGATTTGAGGTTGTATTCAGACAATTCATGAGGCACCCATTTTCCAAGTTTAGGATCTTTTCCAACTTGTTGAAGATGACGATGAACAGTTGTTTGGTTTGAACTGAGAACCACTGCCAATTCCTCAACTGATAAAGCAAGATTTTCTTCAAGGGCTGCTTCGAGAAGCTTTTCATCAAACTCAACTGGACGTCCTGTTCGATCTTCATCTTCAAGGGTGAAATCTCCACCTCTGAATTTTGCAAACCACCTTCTGCAAGTTCTTTCATTCACACATTCCTCTCTATAAACTGAGTGAATGTTTTTAGCCGTTTCGGCTGCTGAGTTTCCTTTCTTGAACTCATAAAGCATTATGTGCCTCAAATGGTTCTTGGGTACTTCCATGTTAGCAGGGTTTTAATCAAACAAAATTTAATTTTATTGTTCTCTGAAATACAAATTTGATCGGTTTAAATGCATCTAAACATAAAAATATTGTTCAGCTCCATTAGACATTATAAAATACTCTTTAAATTTTGTTCATTTTAACAAAAAGTTCAAATTCGGACAGAACTTATGGGATGACCTGATATATATATATATATATATTAGATAAAATCTCGTTATCCCCGTATAATATATGGAACGCGCCAGCATTGATTTATCCAAGTAATTTTTATTAAAATTTAAATTATGTAACGGACAGTGTCTATCCAGCCCCGGAAGATTGCGTTGTGCTACCGGTAGGGATATTATATATATATATATATATATATATATATATATATATATATATATATATATATATATATATATATATATATATATATATTTATTAATATGCTCTGTTATATTACATAGAGTACTATTTTATAAACAGCACGCAATCTGCGTTATCTTATAGTCATATATATATATATATATATATATATATTCTGCTCTTATTCTTTGTTTTTCATAATTCCATTCTTTTGAAAACAATTTTAATCTCTTTTTATATCTTTTTTATGTTTCTTATTCTCCCCACAACATTATTTGATTTACAAACTCTTCTCTTTTTCTGTTCTTATCAGTAAATTTGTTTAGTTTTTTTCACCATTCCACGAATTCGGGTAATGTTGAAAAAACTAAACAAGAAAGAAAGAAAATAGGCAAGAACATAAGTAAAAACAAGCAGAACTAATGAAAACACTCCCAAATGGCTTAGTAATTTTATGTTTGGCCCATAATTTTTCCATCTCCTCCACAATGACATTTTTTTTTTCTGATTCTTTCATGATTTTGCAAACACATTCCCTTTGTACATATATTTTTAAAACATGTTTTGCTTTTTATTTTTACGGACCGTTATGCTTCAATCTACGGTAAAAAAAATCCTTTTACTTTATCACTTCATTTTTTTTTTTTTTTTCGAAGAACCTCTTCTCCTGCCAAATAGATTTTCATTTTCAATACATCAATTTATCTTTACCGATGTTTTCTTTATTGTTAGCTGTAATGATTATTATTATTATTATTATTATTATAATTCCAGCAATATTTTCATGGCTGCTATCATCTAGTGTCGGACTGACCTGCTTCGAAGCCAAATTAATAAAACATTAATCACCGGTACCATAGGTCGGTTCATGCTCAGGTAAAAAAGCAAGATTATATATCCTGATTTTTTAAGGAGGCACGGACACTAGCTTTGGAACATTAACCAAAATCATTCTTTATCATATTGAACTTTATCCTTACTGTATAAAGTTTTAGAAGATTATTTAAAATAAGCATTATTAAAGGAGTTACCTTCTAAACTTAAGAATTCACTCTCTATGCTTTGACTAAATTATATTATTAATTTTAACAAACAAAATTAGACTACTGTAGATTTTACCAGACTGTATAATTTTAATGTGGCTACTACTAGTCAAAATTACTCAAATCATCTGTTGTAGCGGTTACCAGACAAAATTCAACTGATATCACCATTAAAAAAATCTAAATTATCTGGTATACGTTAAGCGGGGTGTATTATCGTGGGTTCTACGAGATGAAATCATTATTTTTAAACTTTAAATTCAAAACTATAGGTTTGTATCAATAAACTTGATAGGTGAATGGTTGCCTAGTTGGTAGAATTCGTAGAATTGAGCTCCGACAAGGGTTATGTTTATATCGATAGAATATCGTGCGAATAGATATGAAGATACTGAACCGGCAGGGGTTCACTATTGGAGATATGGATTTCAAATGCCTATTTTCAAGGCAAGAAACTTTCTAATTTGGTAAATATTCACGGCGTTTATAACCTCTTCTTGATTTCAACCAGATTACGTGGATAAATAAATATGAAACAGGCTGAGATAGGCAGTAATATGTATATGTATGCGTGTGAGAAAAGATACATTCACTCTAAGGAACTGCGTCCTAGCTTAAACCAAATTCCAAAATAAGTATATTTGGTGCACGAGTACATGCTGACGTCAATATCTCTTTAATCTTAGCTCAGTTAGGACCCACTTATACTCACAAAATTTGTAACATGCTTCTATAAAATACGACTATAATATCTTCATCCATATGTAAAAAAAAAATGCTAAAAAATAATGGAAATATTAAAAATAAAAATACAACACCCAAATATGAACACTGCCACAACTTTTGACCATGTTAGGGAAATTAAACAAAAACAAAAAAAAAATCATTCCCATCACGATAGATACACATCAGAATTTATATATTCAGTTTAAGAATAAATACTTTATAATAACTAACAGAATGACCGAAAGCGCTCAGATCCTTGAAACATTTGGGGAGGTTTTACACACTTTACGTCCAGAAAAGAAAATGCTTGTACGGACACAAAAAATATTGCATGAAATGATTAAGCCCGGTGTCTTGCCAGTCGTCGTTATTGAAACTTGTGCAAATGAGGAATTGCTGTCCTAATACACATATATTCTCCCTCAACTCTCTTCTCCACCAGGTGGATTTAAACTTGCCTTATTTTCTTTTAAGCTCCACCTCAAGGATTTTATTATATATATATATATATATATATATATACTAGCGGCATGGTCCGGCGTTGCCAATGCTTGATTCAAAAATCGTACGACTCATACACCAATCGCTATCACTTGACTTAAAATATTTTTACCCTTCCTTGCCTTTAAAGGACTGCCCTTTGCCGTGTTGATGTTGCTACATGTCTTATATCTTGCCTATCTGACACTGCGAATTTTTTTCTAAGCTCTATACTAAACATTAAATCTGTTACGAAAAAAGAACTAAACAAAATGAACACAAAACGATCATCTTTAAAAAAAGAACTCGTAACTGGAAAAACCGAATTAAAAAAGAATGTTAACAACAAATGCTTTTTCACACCCAACCCAGTTCTGCGGAATCAGAATCAACGTTGAGTTTAAGCAAGCGAATGAGCCAATTAGAGTAAAGTGCCATGCAGATTTAAATTTTTCCCACTTGTGATGAATGCAGCTATCGATTTTTTTTCTCGCGATGGCCAATAGAATCTTCCTGCCTATTCGTGGCAGCTAGCTATAGGCTCTCACTCTGGCCAGTAGAAAATGCTCGCAAACTACATGAAACTGCCGTAGAAGCATGAAAAAAATCGATTATTTTCACTATCGATGGGAGTTGGGAAATGCAACGTCCGTCTTGGCCTTCCCACTAACTTGGATCATGTGCATGTAAATTCTGGTGCAAATCCGTCGAAAATTGCGGCGGTGCATTCGTTACACACACACACACACACATCTTGCCTTTTATAGATAGAGATGGAAGAGGTTATAGGTGCTCCAACGAGAGAAAAGTGTATTTCATAAACTTAAGACCAAAGAAGAAATACATTTGAATCACTACCACACAAAATATTCATTTTTATAATACTTGCTTGAAGAAACCAGAAAACTCGTGTAGCAGAATTGTGGACAATAGATTTTAAAATCTACATTTCAACCAATATATCTCTGGTTTGTCTTTTTAATTTTAACACACACACACACATATATATATATATATATATATATATATATAGAGTCAAATAAATAGACATAGTTTCACAACATCCCAAGCTATACATAAAAAAAACATAATTAAAAGAGAACATGGAAACTCATGACTAAAAAGTAAACAGTTGGACAATATAAATATAATATAATCTAAAAAAAATCATAGTAACATCGATAATTTGAAACAGGATAATTTGAAAAATAAAGTAGAAAAACATCTTTTGAGGAAACAAAAATGAAAAGACGACGAATCAAATGTAAGATTCGCTAAGAGGAATGCAAGAAAAAAGTGCAGACGGAGTAAAGTCGATAGTAAAAGTTCAATGACAGACAAGATTAAAATAAACGCTTTCCCTCCTTTAAGCCAGTAACGAATGCTCGAGTACTGAACTATTACTTCCCGTGATCACCAATTCCGTACTCTACTGTTGGCTATTCGTACAAACGAATTTTTTTTCCATCTCTTTTCTCTGATGCTAATATTAACTCAAATCTCTTTGCTTTGTTTTATTGTAGTTCCGTTTTTGAGTTTCCAACGTGTCTACTCTTACTTCTTCTCTCTGATTTATTTTCTGAAGTATTAACAATTCAATTCAGGATATGCAAATTGCTCACGTACAAGTTCTCGCTTCTGCGATATCAAATGAAATTTGGATGTGCGCCATACTTTGCATATTCACAGTTAATTAGATTCTATTTTTAATGCCTCGTTTTATCTCTGCCATTTTGTAAAGGTCGGTGATGTCATGACTAAACGGCCGAGAATGTACCAAAAAGAAAAAAAAATATCGAGTGATAAAAGTATTCTTTGTTAAAGTTTTTTGTTCCATTTCAGAATGGCGAACGCTCAATCCGGGATACTTACAATTTTAACATTATTTGGATTTTCTTTTTTTTTTTTTTTTTTTTAAATTACCTTAATCAGAATCAGTCGAATTTTACATCCACCATTCTGTTTTTTTGTTTGTCTCCTGTTTTTTTAATCATTTTTCATTATATTTTCGTTTGTTTGTTTCTATTATGCTTTTACTAATCAATTGAATTCTCCTCTCTTTTTCATCTATATTTCTTCTCTACAGTTACTCATTTGTGCTCTTTGTCTATTTTAATGTTTTACTTTATCTTTGATTTAACTTTGTTACGTTTTTAATTTTGTGGGTCATCTTTAAAAAAAAAAAAAAAAATTGGACTCTCATCAGATTTTTCTCATGGGGGTGTTTTGTAGGTCTCCCCCCCCCTCCTGTTAATCTACGGTATTTTGGTGTATGCAGGATCGAGAGGTGATGGACAAGTTCTTTTGGTGAATGGACAAATTGAAATGAATAAATGGGTGGCGAATATGAATGACTAGGATAGTTAATGAAAACCAGCCCCCCCCCCGCCCACTTCAGTTCTGCATGTTACCGAAAAACATGTTTGTCTGTATCTAGCCATGTTCTTTATTTCTTCATGTGTACCTATATATGGCGGACCGTCGTATGAGGGTCAAGAAGCTCTGTTCCATGGAAACAACAGCTCAGTCACCAGTACATTTGATAATAGTGGTGAAGTCTTTGTGAGACCTGGTGCATATATATATATATATATATATATATACGGAAAAAACAAACAAATCCTTATATACAATTATGCTGTTTTAATGTCAACGTCGGACACTAAAACGGCATAATTGTATATAAGGACTTGTTTGTTTTTTTTTTTTTTTTTTTTTTTCCGTATATTTTTCTTCATACTGTCGGATCTATATCCATATATTTGCTTGCATATATATATATATATATATATATATATATATATACACACAAACACATACAGGGTGATCCAAAAGTCTTGTCGCTCCCCTCCATACCAAAAAGTAATGTGAACAATAGAAGAACAAGTAATACTAAACACCTGTACTGGATTCAGTTTATTCACTTTCATTGACGCTGTCACATATCGAGAAGGTCTGCATGATCAAAGTTTTTGTGGCTCAAAATGATGAACGAATGATGATTACGAAGCTGTGCTTTGTTGATTGCTGGAAAACGGCGTCATTCTACTAATGTGTATTCTGGTATCGTTCATGGGGTGGGGACTCTCTCTTTGATAATACCCAACACAGCGGTGAAATTAAATATTTTGTAGGGGGTAACGAAAATTTCGGACCACCGTTTACCATGTATGTATATATATATTGCATGTATTATATATAATGTTAGTTTATCCCTTTCTTGACATGTTTTTTTTTTTTTCTTGAATTTTAAGTATATGCTATTCTATTGTTTTAACGGCGTTAGTCATTTCCATACAATAAGCATATTCTGTATTTATGCTTTTAACAAATTGAACTTCCACAAACTAAACTGAAGTTTCCTATTCCAATTTCCCGAACACTAAATTTTGTCGTATTTACACGTCTGAATTTTTCTCCTTGAAAAAGTGAAATTCCTTTTTCTCTGAATCTTCATAATATACATTTGTTTCTCCGTTATAAATATAATCATATCTTGCCATTCATTCAGACAAATAATGAACTATTCCGTTTTGATTGGGAGGAAAGGCAGATGAAAAATATATCCAGTTCGGTTTTTATGACAAAAAGCGAAGATAGAGGGATCGCGATAATACTCACATACTTTATTGTCCGCTTCAGCGAAAGGGGAAGCCTTAATTTTTTAGCTTCACATCTTTTTCCTGAAATATTTTAAATTTATGTTCAGATATTTAGCGATGGAAATGGATGAATATTCAACGAATATTTTAAAGTCTTACAACTCGCCAAGAGCTTAATCGTTAATATAAGAATTATAATTATCACAAGATCCAAATAAGAGAAATTGAAGTTTACACGTGTACGGTTACTTAGTTATAAATGTAGTCTGCTAAATGATTTTCCTGGCCATCGTTTGGAACAGCCTAATAATATTGGCTAAATGTACCTTCGTCCTAGGCTAGCGCAGTAAAGGGCGGACAGTGAGGCTTTAACTCGCTACACTTGTAAATTTGCGTGCAAGACCGGTTTACAAACCGATCTCGTCATCGTTCAAAGTTACTTGCTAGGAATTGTAGAGACTGCCACAACCCTACCAGAAAGTGACACACCGTGAAAATCTAATTTACAATACTGGTAGACAGTGTATCGCCAAGCCGACAAACCGTCGTACTATATTAGGCACATAGGTAAAGATGTTTCTAACACATTTGTTCGGGCAATACACACCGTTTCTGGAACCTGGGATGAAGAAGAAAAAAAAATCTGAAACTTGGTTCTCTTGAATATTTTACCTAGACTGTATTCCACTAAAATAGAAATACTAATGTCGTGAAGGCGTCATGTTTGCTGTAATAAATATAGTAACCGAAATTATTCTTGACGGCCCATTTGTAAATTGCGATATTAAGTTTTGTAACTTCGTGGATAAAATATGGATTTCCTTACACTAGAAACGACGGTATTTTATAATTTATCCTCATCAGAATAAACACAATTTCCTAGTTGTCTTATTTTCTCGTCTCTGGTGTAGTGGTTTGCTAGCTAGACAAGTCGGGATTGTGATGATCTCTGGTTACTTCATTACTTATGTCAAAATTATTTTAACTCTGTCTACATTGAATTCTCAGTGTTAAAAGCGACCATAGGTTACATTTTTAAAAATTTATTTATATATTTTTTGCATGGGATTAAAAACCTCCATCACTTAGACTATTTATGTTATTCCGAATGTTGTCCTCATCTTTGACATATTCACGGAATTTTGGCTGTCGTACGCTCTTACGGACACATGGCGCGGTGGATAAAACTGTTGGTTGAAGTAATCCCCCAAAAAATGACTTGACCCAAGGGGCTGTGAGTTCAATACCTGGCCACACCTGGAGAGTTGAGTTACTAAAGGGAAATAACTGAAACACAAAATCCAGAAAAGGCAGTCCGCAAAAACAAAATTTGCTCTTCATAATCAAACCAGGATTTATTTTCAAAGTAGGCTATTGCTTTTTGGAACATAGTTTCCATCTTTATATTTCTTAATCTCCTTATTTTTAAAGAGGAATTATTTTTAAAGTGGGGTTAAAACAATCAATACCCGTAGACTAAATAAAGGATTCGCTACGAAATTCCAACGTATATAACCTGAAGAAAGCCGGGGCGTACGACGGCCGAAACGTCATGTATATGACAATAAAGATGAGGACAACAGTCTGAACAATGTGAATAACTACAACACCTCATCTGAGAAATATAGACACAGTCTTAGATACCTTTTATAGGCAGGTCTTCGTGATGTAATGGTTAACAAGCTTGACTAGTCGTGATTTCAGACTTCAGTGGTTGTTCCATATTTTGAACCCTAGAACTTCTGTAAAAAGTTAAGCTTGTCTTGTAAAACCATCTTGGCTCTATTCAAGATTAAGTTTACATGAGCATTCATATTAGACAATCAATTATCAGATTTTTTTCATTGTTTATTTACATATAAAGCGAAGTAAACATCAGAATATAATGAGTGATAGTTTCTTCACCTATTTGAAACGGGTTGCTATCACCTGTTTGGATCCCACCTATCGGGAAATAGATTATTTATTCTGAAACATACAGAATTGGGACACAAGACAAGGGGAGAAAAAGGGAGGGGCTGGTCTTCATTAACTATCCTAGTCAATCAGATTCGCGACCCATTCATTCATTACAATTTTTTCATTCACCAAAGAACTTATCCATCACCTCTCAGTCCTGCATACACCAAAATACCGCATATTCACAGGGGAACCTACACAGCTATGGGCAAATAGAGACCCCTCCCCCAAAACTGGGGTTAAAACACCATGAAAGTATAAAAATACATTTTTATAGTACAAAATATCAGCAACAAACTTCTCATGGTAAAAACATTAACAGGAATTCATTTTCGTCTTATTATCAATGATCTCGTAAATTAAATTTCGGCATTAAATGACTCCTAAGGAGTTGGTATGCCGCTAAACAAATATTTTTAATGCAAAATGAGCAGGAATACATTTTATCTGTAGTTGAATACATACAATTGTGTTCAAAATATATTTAGTTAAATCCATAATATGGTTCAAATATAGATTCCGGTATTAAATGATCCCTAGAGTTTGATAAACCGCTAAACAAAACCAACCATTTTACATGAACTTGTAATATTCCTATAATTACAACATTAAGTATTTGCTATTAAAACAGAGTGAAAAGAAAAAAAGATTGTTGCTTCAATTGTCTGAGATTTACTCATTATTATACTGATTCCACAAACAAATATTTTGGACTAACAAACTAAAAATACGACTCACTTCAAAACAATCTGACCATATTACCAAACATCAGATTTGTTTTTAAGATACCTTGGTGAAACTGAGAATTTTTCAGGTCACCATCATAATAGCAGCCAATTAAAAAAAAAAATAATAGCATTAGTTTTTCACAAGAATAACTTGTTGCTTAGATGAAAACGAAAAAGAAATCTAAAAGCACATTTTTTTCCTTACGCGAATATTCGATTTAAGTAAAGTTGACTAAAGTATCCCCCAGAGAAAAGAATATAAAAACCTTGCTCCATTATATGATTGACGACGCTCACCCGCTGACCGATGGTTGATATACAGTCTACAAAATAGAAATACGAAAATGCGGTTGTTGTTGCTTTTGGCAAGACAGACAGGAAATGGTTAAATATACTTTCGAAGGCAGCTTTTTTGAAAATACGAACCAAGTTTGGGTAGGTTTACCTCCTTAACGTAGAAAGGCAGTGAAAAAGATGAGATTTAAAAATAAGGAGATTAAGATAACGATGAAAACTGTGTTCCAAAAAGCAATGGCCTACTTTGAAAATAAATCCTAGTTTGATTATGAAGAATGAAGTTTGTTTTTGCCGACTGCTTACTGTTGTTTCATTGCAAAAAATCTTTTGGCTTGCAAAAATCTATTTAAGGCGAACATTACTAAACAGATAAATAAATGGCTTATCTGCCATCTTCAAGATATACTTTTCCGCTCGTTATTGAATTCATAAACAGGTATAGTGATTTTCCAAGGGTAGTTTACATGTGGCACAAGGCCGAATGTAGGGGGCACCCAGTGAAGATCGAACTCACTACTCAGTCGTAATTGTACTAACGAGACAAGCTTGCTAACCATTAAACAGCCTCGAGGTGCCTCAATTCATAAACAGGTATATTATCTATTTTAATGTAACAGAATTAAATGAAATTATAATAAAATTAACTCAGATAAAAATAAAATTGATGGAAAATGCTGATGAAACAAAACTGATCGAGTAAGTAGATAAACATGATAAAACGTCTGGCATTGAAGGTAGCCTCGTAGGGAATGATTTTTCAAGCCTTTTTCCGAAAAAACGTAGCGTCGCAAGCCTATTGGCACTATATCTCTATTGTGCTGTATCGTGACGATTTCCGTTCTTATGTACGCACCAACTCAAATTTTTCAGCCATGACTCTGTTTGATACGCCCACAGGACGAAATCATCTTCATTCCCTACATAGGTAAGAGGGTGGTCTGGAGAATGCCCCCACGTGGATGCTTTCCCGAACACTAAAATCTTCACCTCTTCAAATCTATAGTCAATATTTATTTATCTGCCATATCCTCGCAATGTTCACTTATATCACTCACCTCATTCAGTAACTCTATT
This sequence comes from Acanthosepion pharaonis, assembly GCA_903632075.3. Taxonomy (NCBI): domain Eukaryota; kingdom Metazoa; phylum Mollusca; class Cephalopoda; order Sepiida; family Sepiidae; genus Acanthosepion; species Acanthosepion pharaonis. The sequence continues at coordinate 40,872 of CAHIKZ030003337.1, read as the reverse complement.
TGAGTGACTCTTCGGCCTTGTCTTGTTGAGCTTCAGTAAGAAGAAAGACCGATAGATATATTTTCGTTCATCGCACTGAAGCTTCATTTCAGTTTCAGGCCAAAGTCACTTCTATTTTCAATCTGCACCTCCAGGCTCTTTTAAAGAATTTCTTAGGCTCACGAAGGGCACTAGCTGAGAATCTCTTGTTTAGAGCATGGATCCCCCCTCACCAGATCACAGTTCTGTGCCACTCGTGATACACGTTTAGCCGATCATGTATCTTTTCGATACATGACTGACGAGGCAGATTTTTTCCCGCAGTAGGTTGCCATTTGTTTCAGCGGTAGACCAGTTGCCATCCAAGGCTCTAGAATCCGATCTGTCCTGCTATTTACCCATAGCCTGGAGAAGAAGAGGATTCATACTTTTCCCAAGGGAATTAGCACCTAAGTGAATGTAATGGATTTAACTGGAATTCGAACTCGGCTCTCTGATTCATGAATCCAAGCCGCTATCCATTACTCCACGAAAATAAAATAAAATAAAACAATAAACCAAAAAAGGAAAAAGCAAGCGTTGCTAGTAGAAGAACGCTATCAGAATCACTTTTATTTCTAACAAATGTCATTAAATGTATTTTTAACATCCGCTAGCTTTCCTTTTCAGAGTCGAAGAGAAGGCTTATAATACATTTCTACACTTAAAGTGAAACATACATTTACGTTCTTCTGACGTTTTCCAAGTCCTCTTTATTTTTTTTATTATAAATGATTATGTAAATATCTATACTTATGTTAGGCACCTCCAAGAATGCCTAGTCAAATATTAGTAATTCCAAGACGTTTACTGAAGAAGTAAAAATTAGTGGAGCATGAAAGTGACCAATTGAAACGCTTATATCAGCCATGAATGGGCTATAGAAAAAGGTTATTCAAAATTGTAATAGATTACTGGGGATATGGTATAATAAAAACGGTTTTCAGATAATTTTCCTGAACAGGAGACATTTCAGTTAACTCCTAATACTATCTTCAAGACAAAACTTTGACATATATGGCAAAGGGGGTTCTTGACCACCCGACGTCTAAATCACTGCCTCATCTCTACCCTGCTCTTAAAGAGGGCCATACTTATCACAGTTTTATTTCAGCTTCTCTGTATTCCTGGAAGCCGTCTCGGTCATTTCTATGTAAATCCCTGCACCGCGCTAAAATTCATTTAGAGTCGAGACCGTGATCAGCAGTGAGGTCATTGCTTCACATCTATGGGCACCTCGGTGTGGTTTAATGGTTAGCAAGCTTGTTTCGCTAGATCAGTTACGACTGAAAAGTGGGTTCGATCCTCACTAGGTGCCCCATACTTTCAGCCTTTTGCCACATCTAAGCTTCGCTTAGAAAATAATCATGGCCTCACATCTTTACATCGGATAATTACATGTTGAATAGAATTTACTATGACACAAGTCATAAGTTTCAATACTTTTGGTAGAATTGCTTTATTTACTACGTTTTGATTAATTCGCCCTACACCTAAAAAAACTATGTACACAGCCTAGTATACTTAAGCGATTCCTATGACTACTGACAAGTGTTGACGTTGCTTAACTTATGGTATTAATAGTACCGGTGTTTTCAGCGTTATTTGAAAGTTAACAATAAATCGAATCCCCTTACTTAGATTGACACGATAACTGATATACGATATACAATACGATTTATTTGGTGATACAAGTTTTACAAATGAATATAACGAACCCAACTGGAATTAGAACTCGGCTCTCTAATTTTCAATTCCGAGCCATTAACCATTACACTATCCGCACAGCCAAGTGTACGGCACCTGATATTTCCAATTTGTTGTCATCTAGGCACCGAGAATAGTCGACGTTAATTAACGTCGATAATCCTACGAGAACTGGTGTTTCAATTAGACGAGGATTACAGTAATATATTCCGCAAAACGATGTGGCTAAAGAAAGGCGTGGGTAACGTCGTCAAAAGTGATGTCACTCAAATTTAGTAATATGGCGGAATTAAGTGAAACCCCTTCACGTCTTGAATCACGTTATTGATTAAGTACTTGTCAACGTGTGCTGATGGAGATTTGGCCAGAAACAAGAAACCTTAGGTCTTCATTGCTTTTTCGTGTAGTTGGAAGTGCTCAGACAATACGATATATGGAAATTGTTTGCTTCGTTCAGTTTCTCTTGCACGTTGCATTCTAAGTCTGAGCAAATTCAAAGAACAACAACTTGCATTTCTCTCCTAGGACCATTGTATGGTAGAAGACAATTAGTCTTTGTCAGGGGTGAAATTATAAAATTATTGCACACATAGAGACAAACTGCCGTGTGCTGGTCTTAAGAGGGTGCAAAGGAAAACAGAGAAAAGAAAAATATAAAAATAATAGTGAAAAAAAAATTATTTTGCGGTGTCCTTTCAGGACGTAGGCGATCATGGCCCACCACCTACTACTATCCCTTGTAGTTTCGTCTTTTTGTTATTTCTTCCAGACCCTAATCTGTCATCCACTTGCTTAAGCCATTTCAGTATGCCAGGCGTTGCTTTCGCTTGTCCCTCTTTCGTTCTATCCTCTATTTCTTCTTTGTTTGCATCTTCTCCAAAACGTCATCGTTGCTTCCATGTTCGGCATCCAGAGCACCTTCTGTAGAATCACATCTCTGTTGGCTCGAGTCTCCTCTTCGCACGCTAAGCTCTTACAGCTTGTTGGACTCTCTGACTTCGGGCAGGGAGGAACCCAAACGCGGCTATACCAATCGGCAGTCTCGTCTGGGAGCGGTAGACAAACTCAACCCCGTTCTTGCGGGGTCGACAGGGAATTTTGTCCGGGTCTACGGATTCGAAAAAAAACCCCACCTTAAACTGGTTTTGTGCACATCCAGCTCTGTTAGGAACTAGGGTAAATACCGAATCTTTTCTTAATCCTTGAGGGGACCGTCTAACATTCATTACCATAAAGAAGGGCAGACAACACATAGCAGTTCAGCCCATATTTCTTTGTTACCAACGACACCCTCAAGTCTCGTTATACTCTGCCTAGCTTTTGGAACGCGGCTTGGGCCCTCCCAATGCGTCTTCGGGTCTCAGGGTTGCACTTTCCGTCCTCTCTTAACACTTCCCAGATATTTAATTTTCCGAATCTGCTTAATTATAGTGAAGTTAAAAAGGATTTTCATTTCAGGAGAAAAAAAAAAGAAAAAAAACTTTTGCTCGATGTTATTAAGATATAAAACGCCTTGTAAATATAGAACATAGATGGAGTTAGGTACTTTCTGGCGTTTGCCGACCCTTTTTCCAGCGTCTTTATTATTATGGATTGTATATATATGAAAAAGCGCGCTAGGGTAATGAATATGCGTAGAAGTAATTGATATCGGCTCAGGATTGGGGAATCGGGGAGATGAGTTCGAATTCCAGTCGGGTTCATTATTTTGATTTATGTGCTAGTACCTTTGAGAAAGGCAAGAGTTTATCACTTCTCTCCCCCCCCCCGCCTCCGGTTACGGGAAAATAATGGCAACCGGTCTAGGAGAAAGAAAAACTTTTAACTTAAAACCAGACAGGCTATCTTACCTAGGAACACCACTGCTAGTACGACTGCTGTAATAATACGACCTTAAACGGTATATACACTAATCGTATATAAGAGTTTCACTGGGGTGTATTTGAGTCCAAAACGACTCTCAAAGCAACAATTTATCGTGAATTCAGGATTAGTTCGGTGATAATAAAGTTACTACTTTGTTTATTGTGGCTTTGATAATTACAAGTTAGTTTTCTTCCATTAAGCTGTTTTAGATAAGAGGTCAGTCCCTAGTTATCGAGACTTTTAGAGGTTCCCCTATAGATTGTGGTGTCCGCTGAATAGATATTTACTAACGATCTGACAATTGTTCGTAGGTAGAACATTAATTTAAAGCTGAAAGAGAGTAGGAATGATTGGCAGGCCTGCATTTACCCTTTAAGCCCTGAAAACCGTTTTACCGGTGGTAGAGGAAAATGACTTAATACCCAGCCACCGGGTGAACGGTGGGGAAACACTTGCATCGTGCGTTGCTATTGGTTGTCTTATTTGGGTAGATTGGAACACAAAGAAAGAATACTGGCGATGCAGTGAAGGCATGCAATCTTACTCTCTCCCTGTTATATCTAATGCTAATCATTTCTGTAACTTTTTTTATATCTACCGTGATGTATTACATACCAATTATTTGCAAATTTTAACTCAGGAGCTCAGTGTTAAAATTGTTGAAAGGGTTAATCTAATTGATATAAGAAGCCTGACTATTGAAAACGGTGTTCTATGATCTACTTAAATGGAATAACTTGACGATTGCGAAGAATATTCTAGTGTTTCCTCGGTTGAAAGATTTATGTAGCAACCTTCTATGTCGCCTTTTGTCAAAGACCTTTGTGAAGTCAAAGGCGATCGTTCTGGAGATGAATTTATTATCGAGTGTTTAACTTTTTTCTATGTGGAATAACACTTATGACATCAGAGGTTGACCGAGAAGAGCGAAATCAATACAGATTGCCGGTAAGGAGTTTCTTGCTGTTAAGCTTGTCAACAAAATCCTTTTCGATTTTAGCCCCAAAGAGTTTGCAGGTGAAATTAAGGAAGCAGGTGTGTCGATATTCAAATGAGTATGATCGCTCCCCTGCATTCTTGAAAGCAGGGAAGATAAATGACACTTTCCATAGATATGGAAAACATTTTTCCTCGAGGAAGTAGCTAAGCAAATTTGCCAAGAAGATATAAAGATTTAAAGTATAGCCCGGTCCGAAAGTCTTGTCACCGCTATACAACATAATTTTCTATTTCAGGTGGTAGACACGAGCTATAGAAGAGAGTTGTGGGTGACCTGTAGAATAAAAATAATCTATTACCCTGAAGTTGTTCGATGAATTTCTAATTGTTCTCATGATTGCCAAAATGGAGATGAATTTGGGTTTTCGTTGTTAAAATGAAAATATACTTAATACTGTGGAAAAATTGTTTGGAATGTTTTAAAAAAATTAAACTCTATAAAAATTATATTTAAAATAAATTTAAAATACATAACGGTTTGTAATGTTGCGTTTTGTGAATGATCTCAGTTTGGTGCACCACAGGAAGTCGATTTAGTTGAATATTATGTCAACACAACTATGATAGTGATTTTCCTTGATCCAACGAAGTACGGCAACAGGTCCACTGTCTATTCGAGCGAACTCTTACCCTCTCTTATTTTAGTGAGTGTGTAACACACGTCAGCCAGATAAATAAGAACGGGGACGGATAGTTTTGAAAAGCGGAAAAGAATTAGTAATGTCGCAATGTCTGAAGATTTGTCCATTTGGTATCTACCGAAGCAAGGCACTCCAGACACTAACAATCAAAGTGTTAAAGGGAGTTGAGGAATTAGGAACACAAACATTAGTAATGAGTAGAAAGACAAAAGAGCAATCAGGAGGATAGTCGATAGCGATTGACATTGCATTTAAAATATTGCAGTTTAAAGTTTTTCCTGGAAATCATGGGCCAGGGAGGGACTTCCACAGACGAGAGGTGCGAGAAAAGAAACTGTTAGCACAGAAGTTACGGATACATCTAGCGAGCTCAAATGTAAATTGATGAGGACTCGCCCCCGGTCTAGCGTTGCCCTTAAACTCATAGAGTCTAGGTATCACAGCGAAGAGTTTATCCAAACAACTACCATGAAAGTGGCAACCTTACGGCGGTGAGAGAGTGACTGAAGCCGAGCCACCAGATCAGGTATATTGCTGATTCTTCTTTGGATCTTTTCAACTAGCTCCAGTTAAACTGCAGGGGAACCGGACTATATATGACAGCATTTTACTAAACAGGGACGAATAATAGACTTATAGATATTCAAGATGGATTCTGGAGAGAAGAATTGTCACGCCTGACTGAGTGAACCGACTTACCAGCTAACCTATTAATGTATTGAATATAGCTTTTCCATTTCATGTCCGCTGAGAACATTAGCCCGAGAAGGCGCACTAAGTCACTTGGCTGGATGGTAACATCAGCAATGCTGATAGAAAGCGATGAGGCGCCTCTCAGATGATTATCGGTAAGAAGTTTAGTTTTGGAAGCGCTAAAATTGACAAGCCAACTTTTGCACCAGTTAATGACAGCCTTGCTATCGAGGCAGGAGCTAATGGCAGTGTTGCCAGTGTAGATGCCAAGTTGAGAGCTGATGTCATCAGGAAGGTCGTTAATGGAGATTAAAAACAGCGTAGGATGAAGGAAGGGACCCTGGGAGACACATGTGTTAGTACGAAAGAATCTAGACGAGTTGCCGTTTACGACACTTTTCATTTTACGATTTGATAGGAACGACTGGATCAGCTCAAAAATGTGCAAGGAGATACCGTAACTTTTCAGCTTGTAAAGAAGTCCTGAATGCCAAACCTTGTTAAAGGCTTTCGAGATGTACAGTGCTACAACTCGGGCATCACCATTTTAGAGCAAGACATATTTTCTGCTATTATCGTTTGCACATCAACTGTTGACCTGGAGAAACGAAAGCCGTATCCCTTGTCTGAGAAAAGGCACTGAGATGAGAGATGATGAACCAATTCAGCATTGATTAGGGTCACTAGGAGCTTCCCAAGAAGTAGAAGGCTAATAGCCCGATAGTTACATGGTCGGACGGTTCACCAGAGTTCTTAAAAACTGGAACAACAAATGATGACTCCAGCATGCTGGAAAGCGGGAGGCAGCATGGTATTTATTATACTGTTTAAAGAAATCAGGAGCTATTTTGAAAGCACAATTCTTAATGACTATTAGCATCTGGTTCGCATACATTGTGGCGATCCAGATTAGAGATGGCAGCAGAAACCATGGAAGGGGTTATATGCATATCACTCAACAGAGACTCAGTTCTACGTGGAAAATTAACTTGGATTACTCCAGATGAGTCAAGAGTAGAGTCTGGGGAGTGTTTACGGGCAAAGCATTCAGCTTTATCATCAGAGAATGATAACACCTCAAATGGATTGAAGAGGGGTATAGATACATTGCCCTTATTTAGTATCCTAGGACTTGATTCGGCAATTAGTTGGAGATTCGTCTCCAGCTGGGCAGGTCGAACCCTCTGCCTTCGGGCAGTGAGGAACCCAGACGAAGCTATGCCGAAGGGCAGAGTCTCGCCTGGGGTGGTAAACAGCTACCCGACCCCGTGTATACGAGGTCTAGGGGGAATTTTGCCCGAGCCTATGGGCTCGGTTTTGCCTCGCATTAAAAACGGCCTTGTGCCACACCCTGACTCACGGGAAGGTAAGTTAAATAACCTTATTTAGTACCCTATTACAGAGCCAACAGTAATCATGACAGCCAAAGCTTTTAGAGGCTATGCAAACAGGGACTTATCTCCGAGGACGCTCTTTTGTTACGGGCAGCAGCAAATAGCTTCTGTTATGATTAGAGCTATTACGCTGGTATAGGCGGAAATAGTGGTTTCTGTATGACAGTGGTGTAATTTTCAATTCGAATGTTGAAGATGTCAGTCCAAGGAGCGTCACGAAGAAAATCCCGGAATGAGTTCCAGTCATCATGCTACTCACGGAAAGAGGTCTTATGAATAGGGTGTTCTTGTTTAATGGATGCTTGGGAGGAGATACCAATAGCTACCACATAATGGCGTGAGTTACCAGGAGGGAATTATTGCGAAGCTTACAAGAGTGGGGAAAGAAATAGATCCAGTAGAGAAGCCAGTTGCACGGCTTGGCTAGAGAAATGAGTAGGGAAGTCTACGATTTGAGTGAGCAGTTGGGCAATGGAAAAATGTAATATCTATATACCAACAACATCAGTTCTTTTAGAATGTTTTAACCACGTGTCGTGGTGAGCAATAAAGTCAGCGAAGACAAAGATGTTCGCAGATGGATAAAGAGAAAGTGCCTTTTTAAATACTGCCAGCTATTGCGTCTAATATGCTGCAGTCTTTGGAAGAGAGGGGGGATAATAGAAAAATAGATAGCTGAAATAGTTTAGTAGCGAAAGACGTAAGCACATGAATCAGTAGTCAGCGTCTGCGAGAAACAAGTCTCTGGCTATCAAAAATAATCCCTGATGTAAACACCAATGCCATGCATGTGCATGTGAATGCTGGAACCTTTTGGCAAAGGGGTGACCTCAATGTTGGCTATCGGAAATAAATGAAGGGACACCTATGCGTGACATGGTACTACAGATATCTCGATATTATGAGACTGTTGATCAAAGTAGCTACTCTAAGCGCTACCAAAACATACGGGCTCCTAACGACCAGTCGAAAGCAGCAGCCCGGAAACAGTCAACCCGGTAACTTCATGGAAAGTCACAGACATTGATTAGTCTGATTACCAAAAGGTTATGGCAGTTAAATCATTGCAGCCTTGGTGAGAGAAAAAAGAAAGAAAGGGATATCCTGAACAGAGAAAATGATGAAACTCTACTCTTGTTGAATAGTCATAGAAAGAGTGCAGACCGTACTGACTATTGACTCCTATTAAACTGTAAACAAATTGGTAAAGAATTCATATTGTAATAAGATCTAATGCCTACTAGCAACTAAAAAATCGGGATGGTAAAACTTTTTTTTTTCAGCATTGATAAATAACAGCGCGTAAGCATATTTGGGTGTGGAGAGGCTAGGGGGATATAAGTTATATAAGTAAATAATAATGGAAAATAGAAAATAAGGACAGAGAAGAAATGATATGTGAAGACATCGGAAAGAATAACAACAACAAAAAACCCAAAAAAGATTTTAAAAAATAAAATAATAATAAAGAGTTAAACATTTAAATACAATATCCTGGCAAAAGGCTAACTTAAGTACAACTGGATCTTCGTATGATTTTAGTAGATTTGGTACCAATAGTGAATTAGTGGAAATTACGGCCATTTTGAAATCCATATCGAATTCAGTGGCCAAATGCGCTAGGTTGTGGTTGGAATAGAGTAGAGGTGGGAGTGAAGTGATGGGTTATATAGTTGGAGATGGTCGGGGGTTGAATATACGTACAGGATGGTGAACCGGCTTTTACAAGGCTCTTTAAAATGGCCATCTAACTTCGCTATTTTTTTTTTATTTTCCTCGTTATTTTGTGTGTGTGTGTGTGGGGGGGGTCTTTATCAAAAATTAGACACACACACACACACATATATATATATATATATATATATATATATATATATATATATATATATATATATATATGGATATTAGCATGTTGTTAGGCTAAACAGTTCAGATCGGGGTGGCCCTGAATAAAACTAATTTGGATAATTAAATAGCAATGGTGAGCGACAGAGAATGGATGATAAGTGAAAACATCAGAAATAAAAACAACAAAAGAAAAGTATTAAAAAAGAAACAAAGTACAATGATTTTTAGTGGAATCGTAAAAACAGGATAAGAGTGTATTATCGGGAGATTTTTTTCCGGTGAGACGTGTGTATTGATTTGAAGTCGTTCAAACAAGATTTGTAATAATACGAGGGAAAGTGAAAAATTATAAGCATTATTGTTATGTTAACTGCTACGACAAAAGGTAGGATATTATTTTGTAATTACCCTCGTAGATTAACAGGGGATTCGTCCAGCGGTAAAAAAAATATCGGTTTTAAGTGATTTTCGGATGAATTGTTAAGAAATGAATGTCACCGGAGGACATAGAATGGATTAGATGTTAAGTGTTGTTTGAAAAGTAATGGATTGATTGCTTGGTTGATTGATTGACTTCTTTTTATGGATTATCGACATTTTGTTGGTTATTTAAAGCCAGAAATTATTTTTAGATTGTAAGAAACATTTGGAGATAATAATGATTTAATGATACAGGCCCTAATAATTAACCCATAGCTGGAGGGTGAGAAGAGGCATACTCATACTTTTCCCAAGAGGATTTGGGTTAATATAGCAAACGCGGTTACAACTGGAATTATCTTATCCTATTTCCAGTCCTGTTCTACATTATACCACTCGCATATCCAAGTTTACAGAATCTGATACTCCCAAGCGGTCACCCAACAAAGTACTGACCAGGCTCGACGTTTATTAAATTCGGTGATCGTACAAGAACAGGTGTTTCAACGTGATATAGCCGGGAGTACGAGAATTAATGGGCATTTTGGGAATAGGATAGTTTATTACCAGTTAGTTAATTTGTGTGTTTTGCGACGAGGATTCGGAATACGGGACCGTGAGTTAAATTCAGCGGAGTTGAAGTGAAAGAATGGAAAATTATCTAAAATCGTAAGCGAAGAAATTAAAGTAAAAAAAAAAAAAAAATGAGATTTTGGCATGGAAGTCGTTAACTAGGAGAAATAACGTTGTAACGTTTTTTTGTTTTTTTTATTATTTGAGGACTTAAAGGGGAAATTGTAATGATTGCAATTTATTTCATATTGGGACGAAATGAAAAAGAGCGAATACGAAGTTTGGAAATGAAAAGCCTCCAATAAATTTAATGAAAAATATTGAAAAAGTTCATGTATGAAAAGACAAAGGAAAGTGGAGAGTTTAATGTCAACAGAATTTTTATTAAAAACCTGATAATTTATGATATTTTAATATTAGGAATTTAACAGAAAGGTATGCTGGAAATTAATATAAGAATTTGATTTAAAGAATATTTTGAATTAAAAATATGTACATGCACGCACTTCGACATATATACATACACACACACACATACACATATATATATATATATATATATATGTGTGTGTGTGTGTGTGTGTGTGTGTCAAAATATATAGAAAATAGGAAAGAACTCGTTAGGTAAATAATCCAATGTTCTTTAGTATTTTTGTTATTATTTTTAAAACATAGTGCTCGATACAAAAGTAGAGCATAAATATAATTATTTATTTAAAAAATATGATTCCATCGCCTTACATAAGAGTTCTCATATTTCAAAACAAGAGCCGAAAACTTCAATATAATTATTCGAATTAAATTGAATTAAAGTACCAAGCTCTGTTCCATCTTCAAGCTAAATGTTTGAAATAACTAAATCTTGAAATTTACGCGTTTTTATAAGCATATTCATTATTAAAATTACTATGGTAACGGCTAGAGCAATTATTTAATAAATAATTATATATATATATATATATATATATATATATATATATATATATATATATATATATATGTGTGTGTGTCTGTGTGTGTGTATGTATGTGAAGAAAGGGGATGGATATGTTATTTATTAATATGAAACATTTTTATGACAAACGTTATTTTAGTGGATACTCGTATCTGTGTAGATGCTTCGTTTATTTATTCAAAAGTATATTTATTTATTATTATCAACCGGCCTGAATATTAGAGAAATCTTATTAGACCAAAAAAACAAGGCACACTCCGTTTGGAATCGAACATCCGTTCTGCTAGAAGAAACGATTATTAAATCTGAAGCGCTTTAACCACGCGGCCACAATGGACATCGCTCGTCGTACAAATTTGAATAGTGCCTTTAAAAAGAAAATTTTCTCTGACTCTTGATACAGACACGGATTTCTCGAATATTCAGGCCGGTAGAGCAAAAATATATACTGTTTAGTAAATAAAAAAGGGTGACAACTCAAATACGAAAAGCCACTAAAAATAATGTTTAAGCTATATATATATATATATATATATATATATATATATATATATAGATGAAACAGAGCTTACTTTAAATCAGTTTAATTCAAATAATTATATTGAAGTTTTCGGCTCTTGTTTTGAAACATGAGACGAATTATGTCGCGAGTTGTAATCATATTTTTAAATAAATAATTATATTTATGCTCTACTTTTGTATCGAGCACTATTTTTAAAAATAATAACTAAAATACTAAGGAACTTTTGATTATTTACCTAACCAGTTCCTTCCTATTTTCTATATATTTTCATATATATATATATATATATATATATATATATATATATATATATATATATATATAATTATTTATTTAAAAATATGATTCCAAGACGCTACACTTTTTAAAAAATATTAACAAAAATACTAAAGAACTTTGGATTATTTACCTAACGAGTTCTCTCCGATTTTCTATATATTTTTCACACACACACACACACACACACACACACATATATATATATATATATATATATATATATATATATATATAGCACGTGGGAGTAATGGATAGCGGCTTGGATTGAGAAATCGGAGAGTTAATACGCGCTAATACCCTTGGGAAAGGTGTGCATCCTCTCCTTCTCCCTCCAGCTATGGGTAAATAGCAGGACAGACTGCGTTCTATAGCCTTTGATGGCAATTGGTCTAACAGAAGGAAAACTTTAAATTCAAAACCTGCGAAGGGTTGTTTGGGGACCCTGTGGCACGTAGTGCACCATGTCTCTGTGTTCGGCCCTTCAAAAATGTAGATGGTTCTGCACAAAACCTTCACCACTATAATCAAATCTCTTGTGCTTTTGTCGGGCTGTCAGTTTCCTAAGAACTGATCTGCTTGACCCTCATACGTTGAATTCGACGGGAGTTTCGAGTATATATATATGCATGACAAGGTAATGCGAACAAGCTTTTTTTTATTAAATTATTTCATTTCTACAAATATTTTATCTAAACATATAGTGTGTAAAAACTGTTCAGATCTTTTATGTATCTGAGTGCTTTCGGCTATTCTCTTAGTTATTAACGCGGATTTTTATTTTATTCATTTTTTATTGAATTTCACTCAAACAGATATCACATAATACAGTGAAATTTTCAGATAAAATTTCAGTTAAAAATTAAATACGAGCTGGTTTACTTACTGATACATTTTCGCATAATTACATACACGCACACACAAACATGACCCCCACGCATTAACCTCCCCCCATATATATATATATATATATAGTATAAGTATATTTAGATAGATACGCAGACATGTTGAAAGTTTAGAAAAAATAATTTTTATTTCATTACGCCGTCTAAGTTTTAAACTCGCCTATTTTTTTCCGCATGTCTGAATATTTCAACTGTTTCTTTTCAAATGAAATCTTTGTAAGCGGCGTGTAAAATGAAAGCGGATAATGGTAAGATAGATAATTGAATAGGTTTCAGATTTCGGTTGCCAGCCAATCTGACTTCATTGATGACAGAAAAGAGACGTTAATCCGCGTGAATTTTCGGCAACGCATGCGCATTAAGAGAAACTCAGAAAGGTCGTTGCAAGAGAAAGCAATCATCAGCGGGCAATTTTCTCACTCCATTTATATCGCGATCGCCATTCTTGACATAACGGTAAGAGTGTGTGATGTCAATGCGGATGCAATGTGAACTGTCCTTAAGTTGAAAAGCTCCGTGGCACAATCAGCGTGTTAACAATACGGGTCGATACTGGCCGACCGCATGCAAAGGACTTGATGAAATTCGTAATTAGCATTGAATAGTTGTTAATTAGCTTGTCACACACTTTGCATATCTGATCAGGGATTCTTCTGATTGAACACATCCATTGGTGTAAGCTTGTGCTCGGAGCAGCTTCTGACTAAAGCACAAGGAAATTTATCAAGAGATGAAATACTTGAGACTTGTTGTAATGAAGCACTATTGTGTCACTAATCAGGTGTGCCGACCGGTAGAAACGGTTACGAGGATTCGTAAGCCACCTAGCAGACATTGAAAGCTGAATTGATGTATTATTGCTGATAGACGGATTGAATTTGAATGGCAAACATTGGTTGCGCTTAATATTAATTCACATTCGACTTAATCCTCGACACTTTTATTTCTCAAATGAGAAACACAATACATACACACACATATATATATATATATATATATATAATTATTATTTATAAAAAAAATTATAACATAAATATGTTATAAAATAGCCATTTTGTTTCAACACCCTCATGCAGTGAATGCAAAGAGGTGTAGTATTCATCACACTGATCAATTATTGTAAAGTTAAATGTTTTGATAAAATATCAGCTAATGTACCAGTCTGCTTAGTTACTGATGCAGTCTCGTATTTCACTTTATATATATATATATATATATATATATATATATATATATATATATATATATATAGATATGAAAAATTTCTCAGAGTTAACCTGTAGAAAAAGATTATATTTATAAATGTAAAAGACAATAGGAAAACTGGAATATTAGCCAACGCGTTTCGTCCAATGTGGACTTTTTCCAAAGCAAAAATGAAATGCATTTATTAAACCAAAATAACAAATAAAAACAAAACGATATATATATCATAGTATATATATATATATATATATCATAATATATATATATATTATAGCATATATATATATATGTATATACGAAGAAAAATATATGGAAAAGCAAAAATCCGAATATGCAAATATGCTGTTTTAATATTGTGAAACGGAACGCTATCTTAAAAGTTTCAGTTATTCTGTTCCGATTAGTCTTACTCTTATTCTATCCTCTTTTCATGTTAACTTGTATATCGTCTAATGTTAATAACTATGTCCTGAAGAAGGTCTACTAGACCGAAACGTCTGACGTCGACATTGAAATAACATTAAAACAGCATATTTGCATATTCGGATTTTTATTTTTCCTTATACTTTTCTTCATACTGTCTGATCTATATCCATATATTTGCTTTTATATATATATATATTAGTAAAAGGACCAACAATACATTTTATCTGTAGTTGAAGGCATACAATTTCGTTCAAAATATATTTAGCTGAAGCCATAAAATTATGTAGATCTCGGGATTGAATAACACTTATAGTTTGATATGTCGCTAAACAAAATCAACCAAGCAACCAACATAAATAGTTAACTTAATTATCGATTACTGTATTCAAAATCTTGAGAGCTTAAGTAGTAAGGTGCGTTTCTTTTTAAAAGTCAAGTAGCTTAGTACATTGAAGAAAATTTTTATTATTTGTTTAACATATTACATGTAAAAATTATTTGGGTAATTTTACTTCTATTATAAATTTACAAATACTAATGTGCATATAAGTAGGGAATTTGGTTTGAAGCAAAGATTAAATATGAAATAATCCTGTCAATACTTTTCTGTTCATATTTTCTTAATAGATTTTTTTTTAATAGTTGTATTGATTATTTGGCTGTCGAATGATTAAATATGACTCTGCTAACCTTGAAAAGTCATTACAGGAGTTCTAGAATAAACACTTATTACTTCTTACGGCCCTTTTGTATATATAGAAACACAAATGTGTGGCACCATTTAACGAGGCAGAAAAAGAAAAGAAAGAAAAGAAGGAAGGGAGAGGCTAAGGACCGAATCGTGGATGATAAGCAGAACACACACACGGCTAAGAGACAATGGATAAAGGGATATTTTGATAAGTAACAAATGGCGAAAGATTGTCATTACAATGACAGGGAAATTCTGAGTAAAAAGAAAGGGAAAGAAAGAAAGAATCATATATGTTTTGGCGACGGCTGTGTTATCTAAGGATATGAAAACAAACTGTTGGTACGGGGAGGCATCTTATTATCAACTACAGACCGACTGGCCAAAGAAAAATTCAAACGAAAATGTTATTTCGATAAGTGACGAAAACTAAAAGGACTTTGGACAGATATGAAAAATTAAAAGCCACCCACGAGTGTCCGCTGACCGATTTCCTTCGACGGAACATCCTTGGCCTGCGAGAATAAAATTATGTTATCAGAAATATGTACCGAAGGGAAATGAATGGGAATTTAGAAATTTCTTTTTGGGGCGACTTTTGGCCGTGTTAAGAAGACCACCCATTCTGATAATTGACGATAAAATAATTGACGAAGACCAGGTGTAGAACAAGAGTTATGACCACCGCCGTTGCGGCTAGGGAAAATGATAACTCCGATTAGGAGGAAGTAAAAGGAAAAAAAAAAGAAAGATAATTTTTTTTTAGTTAAGCAAGATATTTTTTTCCGAAACAAAGCCGCGGATTCGTCCACGCCCGACTGAGACATCATTGGTCAAGTGGTGTTCACGTGACGCACGAAGGAGGCTGTCTCCGCCCATCCAGAGTGTAGGTATGAGAAGCTGCTACGTTCACGCCCTCTGAAGTATGGTGAGAAGGTGGGAGTGAGGAAAGGTTCCCAAAAATGGAGAAAAGTGGAAATTCCTAACCAGAGAGGTGGATATATATTTAGAATTATCGAGGAAACCCCGACGCCGACTAACCCACCCCGGTTTTGGTCGGCGCCCATATAAGCGAAGCCACAACGAGCAGAGATCAGTTCCAGTAAATACCTGTTTGAGTTCAGTTCCAGAAAAGTTTGAGTTGAGTCTCCAGTTGAAGCCGCCTCGTAGATAGCTGACCAAGATTCACGCAAATTCCGGACTCCTCTTCAACCCAAGAACAATTATTTTGAAGAGCGACTTAGATCCAGACCACCGAAATAAGTTTTTTTCGACTTTCGTCCGAAGACACACCGAAAAACCAAATTCTTAGAGAGCAAACAACTTGAAGCGTTAAAACTCGCCTAACGGAAAACGACGTGTCACAATCCATAGAACGGATCGGGAGATAGATGCAGTCCTATGTATCGAACAACTAGACATAAAGTTTGTTACCTTTTTCTTTGATACTTTGAACTTTTGAGTTTTCATTTTCTTTTCTTTTATGCATATTTGTGTGGTATCACCCCCGTTGAACTCGGTTTACATTACGGCCCCAACCACTGTTTGATCTCGATTCACAACGTGGGTAGGCAGACTGGGGATCAGTGCAGTTACCTTGGTAACCAGGCGATGGAAGCGAGTTGGGAACGACGAGGCTGATATCAAATCTAACCAGATTCCCACCCGAATCACCAAAAGGTTAGAACGTCACATTTGGGTGACGCGACCGATACCAAGCCAGTTGGTCGTCACAGGACGTGACAACACGACTGACGCGACAGGCGGACGTCACGTTGGAGCACCGACACCCGAACGGAGCAGCGAGGAGCGAACAGCTGGCGCCGCGGCGAGGACGTCACAATTGGTGCTGTTTAGGGACGTCACAGTTGGTGCCGTGGTAGACCAGAATAGAACGTCACAGTTGGCGCTGCGACCAGGGGACGACGTCACAACTGGTGCCCTGACCAGGATAAATGGACCCTGGAACAGTCACGTCACAAATGTAAATGCTTGTACAGAGCTCCTAAAATAATATGGCAAGATGTTTATTGCCACCAAGACACACACAAACAAACACACATTTATATATCGAGTGTAACAGCAAAATTGTCCTAATCGTGTAAAAGCAAAATAGTCCAAATCTAAGATGAAGCTTTGTAACGTTGTATCTTGGAAATGCTTAAATATATCTTACTGGAAATCTCCGAACTTTCTATAATACTAGTGGACTCTACTTTGAGCAATAAGAATGTATAATTATTCTCCAAGCTTAACAGGTGTATCTTGATGAAATCGATTATTAACGAAAACGACATGTTCATCATTAATTAATCATAGCTAATGAACAGAAGCTTATGAAGAATTGAATAAAGCTCAAATATATATATATATATATATATATATATATATATATATATATATATATATATATATATATATATATATATATTTATTGCAGGATCATTTTTCAACTTATTCATGATGATCTTCGCCCTCTCTAACTTTCTTTTTGTCTTCACAGGTTTCATGTGTGATTTCATTTTCAATTCTTTTCCCACTGATCTTTGAACTGTCATAGCTGAAACTTCTCTCTCACATGGTAAACGTCCTATGGATTGAGTTAGATCTTTTCTAATTGACCTATTTGTCACTAAGTTAAAATGATGATCCCTCTTCCTGTTGTGACCTCATTATCCAGTTTTCCTCCCAGTTTTTAAAAACATTAACCATTCTCTTGATGGTTCTTGAATGAACTTCGAAGATGGAAACCAGAGTATGAATGTTGCTACCATTACTGGAGGCTTGAATATTTTTTCCTCTCATCATTGCTCCTTTGGGAAGAGAGTGGGGCTGAGACAAAACAATTTTAACGTGTTCTTTTTCTAGTAGAATAACTCAAAGGGTTTTTCAATGATTCATATGGGAAAGGGTGTCATGACTAAACGTCTTATCTGAAAATATGGAACAAGAAACTCAATAATTTTAGTGGTCCTTTAGATAATGAACATTTTGTGGGATGGACATTATGCTGTTACACGATTTGGACATTTTCGTTGTTACACCGGTATATATATATATATATATATATATATATATATATTATATATATATATATATATATATATATATTTATATATATATATATATATATATATATATATAGTTTATATATATATATATATATATAGTTTATATATATATATATATATATATATATATATATATATATATATATATATAGTTTATATATATATATATATGAAGAAATTTTTGAAAAACAAACAAAATCCTTAAATGTAGTTAAATGAAAAGATAAGATTTGGCTTTCCTTATTAACTACCACCCGACTGTCCCTAAAATTTATGGCCTCCCAAAACCCATAAGCTTAACATTCCATTAAGGCCCATCATCTCGGTATAGGCTCAGCTCCTCATAATATCGCTAGGTATTTAACTAAATTTCTAACTCCAATTCTGGGCACCGTAAGTAACGCACATATAAAGAATTCAGGCTCTCTTTTAAATAAGTTGAGAAATATTGATATAGATAACAAATTACTAGCTAGCTTAGACATCAAATCTTTATATACTAATATACCTGTTGATAAATGCATTAAACAATTAGAGAACCACCTTAAGAAAATTGACTTTAAGCTACCTATCTCTATCTCGAAATGCATCAAATTATGCATCCTTTGCACTTCACATTGTTTCTTCCAATATAATAATATTTATTATAAACAAAAATTTGGTTTACCGATGGGGAGTCCTCTCTCTGGATTCCTAGCATGCATATTTCTAGAATTTTTGAATCTGGACCTTTTAAAGATGTCATTCCACCTGATACACATTACTTTCGATACATCGATGACATTTTATTTATCTACCCACATAAGCATGATTTAAACGAGATTACTGATAGATTAAATAGAATAGAACCTACTATTGAATTTACCTATGAACTTGAATCTAATAATTCCTTACCTTTTTTAGACATATTACTCATTAAAAATAAAAAATAAATTAGAATTCAAAGTATATCGTAAACCTACATGTAAAAATGACTATTTACATTTTTACTCTCACCATGATACTAATACTAAGAGGGGTATTGTTATTGGATTCTATTTGAGGGCTTTCGCATCTGTTCATCAAAATATTTAAATGATGAATTTACATATATTGAGGATACCTTTTCAAATCTTTCGAATCCGAGACAATTATTACAGAGAGCTAAAAATAAAGCGTTGAAAATTCACTCATCAGCGCAAAATGACACCTCAAAGGCCATTACAATTAGATCAATGAAAGATACAATTTCAGCTACCTCTGATAATATTTCGTTTGGTCGCATCTTTTTTACCAAATAACCATTTGACCGAACGTATCTCTCATAATCTAAATGCATTAAAAATTAGAACTACTATATTACCTACTAGGACTATCCGTAGTTTATTAAATAGCACCAGCAGACAACATATTACATCCGATGCTTGCATCTATCAAATATCATGCAAAAATTGTGACCTAAAATATGTGGGTGAAACAGGTAGGTCCTTAAAATCTCGTGTTTTCGAAACATAAACGAGATATTCGTCTCGGTATTTTAACAATGCTTTAGTTGTACACACAACTAAAGCAGATCATAATTTCGATTTCGATTCTGTGAAAGTATTAAAATATTTTCATAATAAAAAATCTCAGGAGGATTTATGAAGCAGGTATAATATCCATCTCACGCACGGTGAATACTAGACCTGGTTTCTTTAATATTTCCCCTTTTTTAGCGAGATTGATGCTCGACAAGCATACACATAAGAATTTTGGAACCTAATAGAATTCTTTTCATTTTCTTTTTCTTTTTCTTTTTCATTTCAAAATAATCACAAACTTTTAGGAATACGTTATGAAAGCGTCGCCCATGTGACGACAGCGTGACCATGTTAGACGGAAGGCTGATCATTTTAAAAATTTTCAGTTATCTGTTCTGAATAAGACTTGTGTTTTTATGTCCATCGTATTTGTCATATTGAACTGAATTGTATTTTGATGAATATTGTCTTGAAAAAGGTTTAATAAACCGAAACGTCAGACGTCGACATTTCTTTCATTTAACTACATTTAAGGATTTTTGTTTGTTTTTTCAAAATTTCTTCATTCTGTCGGATTTATATCCATTTACACTTGCTTATATATATATATATATAGTTTATATATATATATATATATATATATATATATAGTTTATATATATATAGTTTATATATATATATATATATATATATATATATATATATATATATATAGTTAGGTCATGAAAAGTTTGGTAATCCGTATGGATAATCCCAATGAGGATGTAATCCAGAGAGCTCAATGTCAAACCAGAGCAATTATTAATTCAATTTAATTAGAAGACAGATAACCTTAAGGGTCCATTGATTGTATTTTATTTCTCCAGGTAGGTATTTTCTACCTGGTTCATCAAGTCACAATTCCAAGGTTTAAAAAAATGATTTTAAAATTTGAATTTACGTATTATTTTTCATACAAATCTTCACTAAATTTTGTCGTAGTTCTTGTGGGTGCCTTTCGGTGTCAGCTATCAACACTGTGTCATCACTATATTTTTTTAAGATTGTGGTCGCCAGTAATGAAACCTGGTAGGATTTAATTCTTTCAGAATCGCCTCTATATATGCTGAATAAATCCAGTGGGAAAATATGTTTTTCATACACCCCTTTCTATATTTGTATATTTACTGAATTAATTTTCTATCCTTATAAATGTTGTTTGCTGCCAGTATAGGTTCTAACTTATTCTAATATCTTTTTTCAATTTTCAGAACAAAGTATATAAAACTTGTAATCAAGCTGTAAGAATTTCTGTCACATTGATAACCTTTTCTGCATTATTTCGGATAGTATACGTGTCTAAAAAAAGGATTTTTCACTGCAAAGTTGCGATTATAATTTTGTATTTTTTGGGGGGGTAATATTTGACTCGATATGTTATTGTTTCTTTGAAAAGAGACAGAAACATTTTCTGTGTAATTTATTAGTTGTATTAATCACTATAAGGATTTTCCAAGCGTAGCTTAGATGTGGCACAAGGCCGAAACTATGGAGCACCCAGAGATGATCGAACTCACTACTCAGTCATAATTATTCTAGCAAGACAAGCTTGCTAACCCTTACACCGCCTCGTGGTGCCCCGTGATTTTTGAAGTGTAGCTTAATTGTGGCACAAGGCCGAAAGTATGGGGCACCCAGTGAGAATCGAACTCACTATTCAGTCGTAATTTTTCTAACAAGACAAGTTTACTAACCATTACACCGGCTTGAGGTGCCCTTGTATTCATCACTATATGCCAAATATCTCCGACGCTTGTGTTATTTCCGGCAGTGTAGTTTCTCCATGTTTTTTTGTATAAAAAGTGATGCGTACTTTTTTTTCTGTTATGAGTAATATGCTTGGTTGGTTGCTTCATTCTTTTTTTACCGTTTGTCAATCCTTTATGAGTTATTTAAAACCAGGAAATAAGTGTAGATTGTAAGAATTTTTTTACATAATAATGGTTTAGGGACACAGGTCCTGGTATTTAACTCGTAGCTACAAGGACAACAGGTAGATTCATACGTTTTCCAAAGGTATTTGCACGTAAATGTATATAAATGTATTTAAACCAAACAGGAACTGAAATTTCTGAGCCATTATCCATTACACCATATTCAAGCTTACAGCACCTGGTATTACTAAGCGGTCACCCATCTAGATGCTGACCAGGCACAAAGCAGCTTAACTTTAGTGATTCGTACGGTAACCGGTGTTTCAACTTCTATGTGACCGTAAGCAACGAATGTTTCTCTATAAAAACAATGCTTCCGCCTTTTTTTTTATTTCGGGAAATCGATGTTTATACACGCCAGGTTCTAGTTTAAAATGCGATACCTGTTTTTTTTGTTCTATATTGTTTTGAGTAAGGTTCTTCTATACATATCAGATATTTCCCTAAAAATGCCGCACACATGTGTTATTGTGAGCAATGAACCGCTCTCCATGCGACGTTTACTCTAAAATGTGTCGTCCACATTTTCGGTGGTATTTTGAACAATTTAAATCGATGCACATCAGATTCTATCCTAAAATATGATGCCTATATTTTATGTAATATTTGGTTAGTGTACCTCTACATATACATCAAATATTTATTTTTAAAAAATAAAACATCTCTTCTAGATTGTTTTTTGGTTAATATACGTCTGTACCCGATAGATTCTTGTCTAAACAGCAATGTCTATATTTTATGCATTCATTCGTTTAATGTGCGTCTATTCATGCCATTCGTTTATCTAAAGCGACTCCGACATTTACTGTGATATTGGGAGTAATGTCTGTCTCAACTCGTCGTATTTGTCTCTAAAAAGCGATGCTTACATTATGTGTACTACTTGGTTAGTGTGCCTCTCTACACGATGATTGCAGACTGAACGTCTCTGCAGTCGAAAGTAGAATCTGTAAACAGGATACACGATACAAACATAGCCACAGTAGAAAACCTCATTGATAAAAAGTTCATACCAATTTCTTTTTCCATTAATTTATGTTTTGGTTTAACCTCGCCGCAAGGAATTTTTTCTCTCTCTCTTTTGGGAAATAAGCAAATTTTCCAATGTACCTGTTGTATATCGTGATATACAACGTATTGAAATAAATAGCTCGCGAGACAGCAAGTAAATCACTACCTTACGGATATTGTATAAAATCGATGAGCAGATTTTAAAACGTTTTCAAGACTCTGAACTAGCATAAGCCCCCCACCTGAAAGGTGTCTATAATTTGCCTATAATTTGCTACTATAATTAAACATTTCCCCTGGGGGGTCCGAGTTTTGCTTCCCTATGAGATGCAAAGAAAGTGTAATTACCTTTCAGCTCCATTAACCCTGGAAGTGTGCTCTTTTTATCGGGTGACGGGAAAATTAAATTCATTACATTTGTCTTCGCTGTCTGTCGCCCGGTTCACACTCCTCTCTTGTCTTTTGATCAAGAGTTGAGATTTATCCCTTTTTTCGTGTTTAGGATTCGGTTTTCGTTTCCTTCTAAAGTCTACTTCAACTCTATACTTCTAACGTCTATCTATGAATTCTGAAATTTTATCAACTAATTATGTTTCTCTTAATAGGAATAGATAGATTCGCCTAACGTCCGGTTCACACCCGAACCAGGTCTTTTGAACAAGAATGGAAGTTTATCCCTCTTTTCTTGTTCAAGATTGGTTTTCCGGTTTCTTTTAAAGTCTTTTATTCTTCTTTACTCCCAGTAGCCCCTTGTGTCTTGAAAAGAAGAGCAAATTGTGGTAATAACCATTCTAAGATAAGGTAAAATCTCCTAATACCCGGTTGGACACTATTTTGACATTAGCACAGACTCACTTTTTCTTGGGATGGTTTGCAAGATATTCTGGTAGAACTTTTCGAAATTTCGTTCAATTTTCTTGTGATGGCATCCCGTAATTTTTCTTATGTCATCAGGTAATTGATTGATACATATCAAGACTCGAATCTCCCTATTCCACCATATCCCCAGCTGATCAGTGTCATTGATGTCCGGGAACTGTCATGGTCACTTTTTCTCAAAAAACTAATTTAACGAATTTTGGCAAATAGTACTACCCTTTAAAGAATATATAGAAACGAAAAAACCTCAAAACATAACAAACCAGATATAGCGTATAAAATACGGAAGGCAGGACGTGTTTTCAGCAACACTTAAAAACGATGTAAGCTTTGTCGAGAAAAGTAGGTTCGCCTATTGTCCGATTTATCCCTTGTTTCCTGTTTAGGATTGGGATTCCCATTCCTTCTAAAGTCTACTTCAACTTATTACTTCTAAAGTCTCCGCCTGAACTCTGAAAATTAATCTTTTCCCCCTCAATAGGAGTAAATAGGTTCGCCTATCATCCGGTTCACAGTCCCCTCCCTAGCCTTTTGTACTGGAGAAAATTTTTATTTCTTGTTTCCTGTTTATTACTGAGTTTCCGGTTCCTTCTAAAATATTTTCATTATCTTTCATTCCCAGTAGTCCCTTGCGTCTTAGTGGTATTATCGCTTTACTTGGGGTGAATTGATAAAAAAAATAAGAGGCCTACAACAGGGCAATAATTAACAATTAAATATTTAATGTAGAGAGTTAGAACCTCACTGTGTGTTACACTGCTGTTGCCATCTCCTGTATTGAACTATGTTTCTAAAATATCAAGAAACCTGCTCCAAGTATATTGGCTTACGACCATATCACATTGAAACACCGGTCCTTGTACGATTCCCCACGTTAAGCAACGTCGAGCCTAGTCAGTACCTAGATGGGTGACCGCTTGGGAATATAAGCTTGGATGTAAGTGTAGGTATCAGTTCGGAATTGGAAATCGAGTAGCCGAGTTCTAGTCACAGCAGGGTTCGTTATATTCACTTACTTGCAAAATGCTCTTGAGAAAAATGTAAATTCACCTCTTCTCGCCTCACATTCTGCTATGGTTTATATAGTAGAACATGTATCATTAAGATACATTATTATCTCCAAAATATTCTTACAATCTTTAAAAAAAAACTATTTTCTGTTTTTAAATAAGCGGCAAATGTTTGATAAGCCGTAAAAAATAAGTCAACTCAATCGAAGTATATTGAATTAGCATCTTGTAGTATTCATTCCCTTTAAGCAGATTTCAGTATTTTAAAACCAATCCGCCTAACGTTCTTTGAAGGTTTCAAACTGGTTGTATTTGGTTTGAGGTATATGTGATTTTGCGTCGACGTTACACTAACTATTGGTATAACTGTTTTTTCTGGTTCCAAACAGTTCGCAGCATTGTCACAACGTTATGGTAAAGATGCGAATTGCTGTAGCTGAAACATTACGCACTATTCAATGACAACATCAGAATAGATTTTCTTCATTTAATAATATGTAGAGAAACTATACAATTTCTTTTCGTGTGTTTTAATCGTGAATCACTCATTTAGATGTTGAATACACGTTCTAATATCTTCCTCGAATTTATAATCCGTTTTCTGTTCATGTAACGTCACCAGGCAATGTATTTGCAACTTTACTAGTTAAAGTTACCTGCACGTTATGTGAAGTCTGCAAAAAT
Organism: Acanthosepion pharaonis; assembly: GCA_903632075.3. Taxonomy (NCBI): domain Eukaryota; kingdom Metazoa; phylum Mollusca; class Cephalopoda; order Sepiida; family Sepiidae; genus Acanthosepion; species Acanthosepion pharaonis. The sequence continues at coordinate 15,601 of CAHIKZ030003337.1, read as the reverse complement.
AAATAAATAGGTTTTGCAACCTATATGTAACGTTTCTTTTCTACACTGAAAAAGACCAAAAACGGTTGCAATTTATTTTTTTACTATCCAATTGCAAAAGAGCTAAATCTGATCATGAAGTTATAAAATAAATTCATCTTCTGCATTCCCATTGGTAATAAAAATTATTAATAAAAAATACAGTATTTTTTTTTAGTTTAATTGCTATTTTTGAATGTGAATATGTATTTTTTTGTAACGTTCTGACAGCATTAGCCACTTTTTTTTGGCTAAAGCTATAGAAACCTAAATACATTGCTTTACTGTTACCCAACTAATATATATCTTCTTTTAAAAAAAAAAATTCGGTATCACCTTATGCAAAGCAGTAAAGCCAATAAATACAAGTGGTTATAGGGTGGAGAAGAATTAGGAAGAGAAGCATTAATAATGAGCGGGAAGAGAAAAGGGTAATCAGGACAGGAGATAGCGATTGGAATTTTTGCAGACTGGAAAGCATGGAGATGGAAGGGCGTTCCTCCAGCAAGAAGCGCGAGAAAAGAAAATATTGGCATAGAATTTACGGTTGCATTTAGCCAGCTCTACTGTAAGTCGACGCAAGTATAGTACTGCGCTTAAATTTTAAAAAAAAGTCTAGGTACCATAGCGAAAAGATCATTCGAACAATTACCATGAAAGCATTTATACTAGAAACGGAGAGAGAGAGAGAGAGAGAGAGTGTGTGAGGGGAGAGAGAGAGAAACTTTACATCGGTGTGAAAGTAACCGAAGCCGAGCCGCCAGCTCAGGACCAATTATATTGCAGGTTCTTCTTTGGATCTTATCAAGGAAAATAGTAGGGCATCGGACTATATGTAGCAGTAATATTCTAAACATGGACGAATGGTCCACTTATAACACGTAAGATAAATTCTGGAGCGAGAATATATATATATATATATATATATATATATATATATATATATAAACTGTTATATTAGAGCATGCAAGTTACTACTACAACATTTTATTTGGACGTTTAAACACGTCTCATCAGGCAGTTGCTAATAAATGATTTTATTTAAAATTACAATACATGAAACATGAAACATCACTTCTTTTTACATTTTTGGAAATTTTATTATAAAAGGCGAAAATTAAAAAAAGAAAAAGAAAAAAGAAAGAAATTAAATCATTAAAAAGAAGCGGAAAGAAAAGAAAGGCTTAAGAAAGGAAAAGAAATCAACCTCACTACCAAGAGAATGGAAAGAAAAGAAAGGAAAAAGAAAAGAGGGGTGTATCCAAATTATACAGGATGTCAAAGTTATATGTGTTTTCTTTCTTTTATTTTTGTATATATATATATATATATATAATAAACACTAATATTCCATGGTCATAATTTATTCCATTGGAATCGTAAATACGATCCAATTCATCAGACCTACAAATTCAAAAAACATATATATATATATATATATATATATATATATATACACACGCATCAAGGGAAAAAGCACATCATTGAAGAATTCGCTGACAAATTTATTTCGACAGATAAGTATGCAATATCTGCCCCATCAGATCGAAATTACAAAATGGATTAAATTTATCCAGACAATATATTACACCAGAGTAAGAAGTAAATGTCTAAATTACTTGAAGTAGAAAATTTTTCTAGGGATTAACATTATTGAACAGAGGAGCAAGAAAAAGAAAAAGTTGAATCAAATTGTCAGCACAATATGTAGGGGTATGAGGTAGAAGTACACGCGCACATACACACGCCCACACATATATATATGTATATATACAAACATATGTGTGTGTATATGTGTGTGCGTGTGTACAGGGAACAATTCGTAAGTTTTCACTATTTTATATTTTTCATTTCGCATATGCGCGTTGTTTGTTTTGATTTAGTCAACTACGCAATACAGTAAGGTCAATTGGCACCTTCTGTGAGACAAAGGTGCACTGTTCCGCCATTCACTCAGCCAAAAATTTGGTACCGACATGCTGTACTGTTTGGTATTGGCTCCGGAAGCTACAATTCATCTTCCCACGGGCCCCAGACTCAACATTGGAGGCCTACCTCAAGTGACTTGCGGAGGTAGTACTGCCCTGTGTCAAGAGTGTAGATGTTGGAAGACCCTATAGCAGGCATCAGGACTCTGCACCATACCAGACAAGCAGGAAAACCCAGTTATGGCTGTCAGAAAATTTCATCTGCCCTTATATATAATCACCTAACTCAGCACCTTGATTTTTATGCGTAGGGCGCAGTTGTGCGAGAATCCAACAAAACTCTTTGCAAGATGAATATAATTCAAGGATTATGGTAACACTCACCAAATTAAACACGGAGACAGTGCAGAAGAGTTACAGGAGATTCGAAAGACGTCTGGGGGCCGCAGTTGAAGCCGATGACAATCTTTTTGAATAAATTACACTTTACTATTTCAAGATATTTTTTGAAATATATATATATATATATATATATATATATGTTAAAATGAGATGCCAATGTTATTTGCATTTTTGCGTAATTTAGACGACAATTTATCAATCGCACTGTGTGTGTATGTGTGAGTCAGGGACGTGCCGTCTAGGTAGGCATGGTAGGCAGTGCCTACCCTAAATAAAATAGATCAGCAACTACATTTTCATTCTGTGTCACAATATGAACCTTATCCAACAAAATTAGAAAAGTTATTCTGATTATTATGCATAAAATGCAAAATATTTTATAGATCTACAACATAAAGGCTACAATCTACCTACCCTTAGTAAGTACCGTTCTCACGTACCTTTTATACATATATTATATATGTAATGTTCATATAACCACTCTGAAAGACGAAAGCTTAGATAGAGCAAGAGCATAATAAAACATGCAAATGTTGGACCATTTTTGACTTTATTTTCTCCCGAAACAAACCCATTATACAAAGTTTAGAACAGCTCATGATCAAACATAATAGACATTCATTGTCTGTTGTATTTAACTATATATATATATATATATATATATATATATATATATATATATATATATATATATATATATAAATATAATAAAAGGCTTAAACACTAATATTCCATGGTCATAATTTATTCCATTGAATCGTAAATACGATCCAAATCATCAGACCTACAAATTCAATATATATATATTTATATATAGTAACTATACTCGTTTCGAAAAACCCTCGAATTTTTGATTTGCCAATATTCAAATCAATCTCGAGGGAAAAAAGGTTTTAAAAAAGAAAGAGCTAGAAACATGAAAGTCTGTCGAAAAAATCGCACAGATACAGATTTGAAGCCCAAAGAAAAAACCCCGATACGAGTAAACAACTAACAAAAGAGCTCAATACAACCGTAGAGCAGACCTAGATAAACCTAGTGAGCCAGACAAACCTACCCACGTTTCACCCTAAGCGGATCTTCATGTATATATATATATATATATATATATATATATATATATATATATATATATATATATGAAGAAACATAGTCCTAAGATGTGCTATATTTATGGGATAAAGTGCTCAATAACAGAGACAGAGCGTGTGTAAATATAGAAGTGAATATAGAAATCAACACTTCAGGTGACAGTCTGTTTCATGCTGGATGCAATCGTCAGGCCACCGATTGCGTCTAGCATGAAACAGACTGTCACCTCTAAGTGTTGACTTTATGTTCACTTATATATATATATATATATATATATATATATATATATATATATATATATATTAGAATAAACCTTCAGAAGTAAGGTTGAAAATATTTAAAATCTGAACGCAAACCAACATCATATATTAACGATTTACCCGGCTAGATATAGAAAATAGGTTATTTTTTTCTATGTTTCCATACTTTTAGTTTAATTCTGTTAACTTTTTTACAAGGGCTAACAAAATTCCCCAGAGTTTGAAATGTAATCTTTAAATTATTCACTGCTGTAGTGATTCCGAAACTCTTATGGCATTTCCCATAAACAGTCGTATATATATATATATATATATATATATATATATATATATTGAATTTTGAAAAGGTATTAAGCCTTTCACTAGACGAAGATATACGATGTAAATACATGAAATAAGCTCTGGAAACTAATGAAATAGCAATCATTTCCCTTGTCGAGGATGATAATACGTCTAAGAGTTGTTTTTTTATTCTTCCATACTAGGTCGTTAGTAAACTAAGCAGTGAGTAGTTTACTTCAGTGTACCAATGTCCAACATCATTTATAACAACAAATATATATTTTTTCAATGTATCTAGCGACAGGAATGACCACTAGGAGGTGGGTTTATTCCTTTCGCGTGACGTTTATGTACAAAGTACAGGATCCAGGTGAAATTCAAAACTTTTTGCCTTTTTTTTACATTAACCAACCATCAATTCACATACTAGCAGGAAATGTGTTAACAAGAATTCCTCTAATATATTTAGATATGCGACTGATATAATGGATAGTGCCTCGGATTGAGAAATTGGAGAGCTGTGTTCGAATTACAGTCGAGCTAGTTACATTCACTTACGCATACGTAACATTGGGATAGTTATGAATCAACTTCCTCTTTCGGCTATGAGTTAAATAGTGTAACTTGTATCTGGAATAAAAGCATTGAAATATTCAATCGCAAAAGAAATAAATGTTCTTACAATGAAAATGTGTTCCGGATTTAAATAACGCACAAAGCATTTCTAAGTCTTAAAATATACAAAGCAGTCGAATAAATGTTCTATGGAGACTTTAGAAGGAATAGTAAATGATGTGGGGCCAAAGTTGGGACCACAGAAGGAAAACACGGAACACGGATTAGATGTAAGAAAGATATATTAACAACAGGTTACAGAGATAGTGTAAGCGGAGCTTACTATATGTTAGTGTCCAATACTGGTAGTTGTACTAGACTCTCTGTGTCTCTGTATAGAGTGTTGTGTCGCATACTTCATATAGACCTGGAAGAGTCTATTGTGTAGGTAGTTCCGGTCTCACAATACCCCCACTTCCAAGAGTTTCCTTTTTTGAAAAGGAGAAAAATAAATAAAACTGTTAATACTTTTTCCTCTTGGGATTTACGTCGAGCGGTTGAGGAAATTTCCTTTTTCTTCCAGAGCGTCGCACTTCATGTCGAGATCGAACTAGTTTGTCAATGGCGTTTGGTATTGGAATATATGTAGACGCTGGGTGTTTAGCTTTTAAATCGTTAATGTAAAATACCATCTTAATTTCTCGTTCAACACTACTGTGGGAACGCTTGGAGGTTCTGTGTATTTTTCGAGTACTCTGTCGCTATTGATATGGGGAGAACGAAATTCGCGAATCTTTCTGTCGCCACTGTTGTGGAACTGGCAAAGTATTGCGGTTTTTCGACGTGAATGCGTTTCTAGAATTCTTCGTCGACCTAGATGTGGGATTGGTAAAGTATTGAGGTTTCGCCGTGAGTGCGTTTCTCGAATTCTCGTCGCCATTGATGTGGGGCCAAAGTTGGGACCACAGAAGGAAAACACGGAACACGGATTAGATGTAAGAAAGATATATTAACAACAGGTTACAGAGATAGTGTAAGCGGAGCTTACTATATGTTAGTGTCCAATACTGGTAGTCGTACGCGACTCTCACTGTCTCTCTATCTCTCTGTCACTCAGTGTGACACTCTCTCTAGAGTGTTGTATCGTATACTTAATATAGACCTGGAAGAGTCTATTGTGTAAGTAGTTCCGGTCTCACAATAGTAAAAAATGTATTATATGTTGATCAGTTGTCCAAAACTGCAGTGAATTACGAATACTTTTAATTTTTCATGGTAAAATTATTTATAAAAATGAATAAAAATAAGAATTTAGTAAAATAGAATTAGGACTTTCAGCTAAAATTTAAGATTATATATGATAACATCGGGATATATTGGAAGAGTAACGAAAAAAAGGAATCGTCAAGACGAGTTCTAATGATTTTCCTTGCAAGAAAGGTACTAGCCAGTCACTTTCCCCGTCAATTATTGATTAAATTGCAGGGTTGACTAAGATTTCTATCCTTGGGTGGGCAAACAGTCTATGATAAAGAAAAAATTAGATTAAAAACCGTTGAGAATAAATAGAAGAACGCCACCCCTCTCTTTCTCATGAAAGAATTAGAAAATCATAGATAATAAAGAAAAAATACTCTGGTCACCTACGCCCTGGAGGGATACGGTATTAAATAATATGATATAAATGTGATATTAAATAATATGATATTAACACTACAATAATTCGTCTACACAAATATACAGATAAAATAAAGAAAGAAAAAGGAGTGTGACAAGGAAATATTATTTCACCTAATCTATTTACTGCAAGTTTTGAAAATATCTTTCCGAAAATTAACTGAAAAGGGATGGGAGTAAACTTAGAAAAAAAAAGGCATAATGCGGATGGCATTTTATTAAAAGCAGAATCTTCCATTTTTTGTCATTTCCTTTCAGGACGTTGGCGATCATGACTCACAACCTCCGTCTGTTCCTTACAGCTCTCAACATGTTCCTTCCCGCTGTTTCCTCTCCCAGACCATCTTCTGTCATCCATTTGCTTAAACCCTCTAGGTATGTCATGCATTGTTTTCCCTTGTCTTTTTTCCCTTCTATTCGACCCTAGAGTATCAAACTCTCCAGGCCCTCCTTCCTCATTATCTGTCCCAGAAAATTCAACTGCCTCTTCCTGATAATAAGTATAAGCCTCCTCCTTATTTGCATCTTCTCACATCAAGTTCACATCATTTCTCACATGCTCGTTCTTTGATATCTTCAACATTCTTCTGTAGAACCACATCTCTGTCGTCTTGAGTCTCTTCTTCATTTTTGAGGAAATCGTCCAACATTCGCTACCGTAAAGAAAGGCAGATTTCACGTAACAGTTCAGTATTCTTTTCTTTGTTACCAAAGAATTCCTCCTGTCTCGTAGTACTCTGCCCAGCTTTTTTGGAATGCATCCTTGGCCAACCGCATAAAAAGGCGGTGATTCAATAATTAGCTTAAGAAATAAGATTTCTCCAGGAAATTCAAATAAGAAAACAGTGAAATTTTCAAGGGTTTTCTAGTAAATTTTAACTCGGGTTCAGATCAGCAAATTGTTAAGATATTAATAATTTTGCAGAAGTGATTATACTGTGAAAACTTTAACATAACGAACTGAGACATAAAAGAAATATTTAAGCAAGCAGCATAAAGAAATGAAAGCAGACCGGTTAAAAGTTTGTTGGATTTATGCTGAAAAAGCAGCAAATACAGTAGTAATAAACCCCGAGGAAATTCTAGATGAGAAATAGAGATTTTGCTGAAATGACAAGACGAAGAATAGAAATTTCACAGACATAATAGGAAAAAAAATGGAAGTTTTTTATTCTTTTGCAGTGGACGAGCAATATTCTTTGTTTATGATTATGTCTATCATAGATATGGTGATTCATAATTAGCTTAAGTAGCCGAGTGGTTAGAACATTTGCCTTCTGACCATGAGACCCGTGTTTGAATCTCACCATATCAATATGGATGGGAGCGATCCTAGCGTGCGACACCTTTGAAAAGTGCATGAAAACCATACGACGAGTTGACCCAAGCCTTGTGAATGAAATTGTGTCGAGGGAACACTTGGCGGCCGTCAAAAGTCATCGTGACCGAGGAATTGAGTGTGCTGGTGTTGTTCAGATTGTTGATCATTCTAGATAACACGTTCTCTTCCAAAAACTGTAACTAAGGTCTGCTCAGCATAGATACAGTATAAACCAAAAGTGGGGTCTGTAGATGCTGAACAATCACAAATGTGTCTGAGTGAGAACCTGCAAAACGGATTAGCTAGCCTACTTTGTAGACGGGTATCCTCGAATACGAGTGGCCAGCTATTAATATTATTATAGATACCGACCGTTTCTTTAAAGTTTTCTGACCAAACTTTTCAAAATGGCTGCACAAATACTTATATATATATATATATTTATATATAATTATCTTTTTAAAAAATATGATTCCTTCGCTACATAAGAGTTCTCATGTTTCAAAAACGAGAGCCGAAATTCTCAATATAATTATTAAAATTAAATTGAATTAAAGTAACAAGCCGTTTCATCCTCAAGCGAAAATTTAAGAATAACCAATCTTGAAATTTACGCATCTTTATAACAATGTTCATTCATTACTATGGAAACGGCTTTAATTGAAAAACAGTTCCGATTTACCGTACATACTCGTGTACAAGCCGACATCATGTATGATACAACCCCTGATTTACTTTTTGATAAACATTGCTTTTTTTTTTTTTGTTATTTTTTTTTGTTTTTTTCCATATAGCATATGTATAACTTCTGAGCAATATTAGTAGGCCTACTGCAGACAAATATTGCAGTACTGGGCATCATCCTGAACATTTTTAAAGCAATTAAATGGTCTTTATTGTTTTTTGTACAAAGCTACACTAAAATGGTGAGAAAAACAACTTACTTTAAGTTATCCGATACAAAGATTTGGATACTTTACTTCTGTTTTCATTCATTTCACCTTTTCAAAAAACATTACCTGTATATAATGCAACTCCTTATTTTTTTTGCATAAAAATGATCATAAAAACTCTCACTATACTCAAGTATATATGGTAATAAATTTAAATTCCAATTTGTAAGTTTTAAATTACTATAATTAAAAAAAGATAATTTTAAAAGTTCAAATTCGAAGTGAATATTTTTCATCCATATTTGTTTTTATTAGATTAATATTAATCTTTACTTAGATTTAAAAATATTCCTTTGTCATTAGAAAATTCTTGCCTATAAATTTATTTTGTTTTTTATATTACAGATTTATCTTCCCAGATTTAGATAACGTATATTTGTTTTCGCACATCCCTGACTACGGTAGCTTCTTTACTCCTGCGTAGCGTAAGACTCTTCTCTTTTCTCGCTACATGAAGGGCGAAACGTCATCCACTATGTATGCTATTTAAATTCAACAAATACCTTATATAGATGAAGAATTAATAGATGGTTTCCTATCACAAACTTGCATTTTTTTTAGTGTTTACATCGGTGAGGTATTGTCATTCAAATGCCAACTTTTTATCAGGATTAACCTGGAGTTGATGTACATACTTCTGGTTATGATAACTCAAGTCATTCGAAGTAAAAAAAAAAAAGAAAAAAAAAAGTACTCTATATACATACCGTACGTCTGGCTCCCTCCCCCAGCTCACCGAGGTAGGTCCAGCCTTCCATTTTCTGTTACCTTTCCTCTCAATTTGAGGTCAAGGTCGGTTTGATACGCACGCGATTCGACGACCTCGCTCGCTACAGTCAGCGCCGCTACTGCCGACCACCAAGATTTCGAGATGGACGCGTCCCACGTTCAACACCGGCTCGATCACGAGATGGACGCCGTCGCAAGTCCAACACCGGCACGATCACGAGATGGACGCCGTCGCACGTCCAACACCGGCACGACCACGAGATGGACGCCGTCGCACGTCCAACACCGGCACGATCACGAGATGGACGCCGTTGCACGTCCAACACCAGCACGATCACGAGATGGACGCCGTCGCACGTCCAACTCCGCCGACATCGAGATGATGGCAAATAGCGGGCGCTGCACGTAACGGTACGGGCCTCGCCACCTCCGGGGTCAATTGTCTCGTCATTTTGCAGTGTGTGCCGGGTGCCAGTCTGTCGAAACAGTGATGATTTAATTATGTACTGTAGTGTTTCCCGGAGCGTGTCTCTGTTGCTGCTGACCAGCGGGTACTGTTTAGCCTATGTCGACGAACATTATTATTTAAATTTAAAATTTATCTGTGCATAGTGCAACCGGTCAATGAAAATGTATGATTTTTAAGCACTTCAGAAAAATTAGTTTCATATAGTGTGATCTTTTATTTTTTTACGTAAATAATTGGTCATAATGACTCGTACTATACTCGAGTATGTACGGTTGCCATAAAGTCGCTGCATACCTGAACACCTGAGCATAACTCTTCATATGTTTCTGTTGTCTGAAAACGTCTGAATCTCTCTGAAGTCTCTTCCATTCAACTCTCAGACGTTTTTTTTTTTTTTCAATTATTTTACCTCTTTCTACCTTTTCATATTTTGCTTTAGGTTATAACTTTCAGGATTGTTCTGCAAAGATTTTTGATTCATATGAAATGCCTATGCAATTTTAACTTTCTCTCCCTGATAGTGGTTATGAGATCATTATATAGAGAGTAGTGGAGTAATGGATAGCGGCTTAGATTGAGGAATCGGAGAGCCGAGTGCGAATTCCAGTCGAATCCATTGCATTCACTTACGTGTTCATACCCTTGTGAAAGGTGTGAATACTCTTCTTCTCCCTCCAGCTATGGGTAAATAGCTTGGATGGCAACTGAAATAGGAGAAGGACAACTCTGAATTCAAAACCTGCGTCTCTGTATTCGGCCCTTCAAAAAGTGTGCATGGTCCTGCACGAAACCTTGACTACTATAATCAAATCTCATGTGCTGTTGTCGGTTTCCTAGGAACTGATCTGCTTGACCCTCATATATCGAATTCTGCGGGAGAGTCGAGTATATATATATATATATATATATATATATATATGACAACAGGAAAACTGTAGTACAATTATGGCACAAGGCCGATGAAGGGGAGGGGTTGAGGCTGGTCTTCACTAACTATCTTATACCTAGTTAATCCGATTCACGACCCATTCACTCATTACAATGTGGACTTTCTCAACGCAAAAAACGAAATGAATATAATTAAAGAACGTAACTAATAATAACAAAAAACAGAATGCTCTTAGCAACTGGAGGAATGTAGAGAACTTTATTTTCATATTGTAAACAAAAAATAACGTCAGTTATTGTCACGTGTGGAGAATATTGTCATGATAGCTGTGTTGGCGGATTCAACCATTTTCTTTTGATTTTACGATATTGCTGTGTACGTTTGTTTGGGAGCGCAGCAATTTTGTTAAGAAAGGTAAAAATAGGGAAAAAGCCTGGGTGTAGATTAATATTTGGGTAATATTCTATGGCTGCACACTCTAGAATTTTCCTTCTGAGTTAGTTATTTTCATTTTTTTCTGAGTGTAGCACATTTAAAATCAAAATATTGGTTGAATTTATTTCTATGTATGACTAGTGCATTAGCTAAGTTGCTTTTTGTGAGGTCTCTTTTGTGCTCATAAATGCATTTTTTTAAAAATTTCTACTTGTTTCTCCAGTATATTGGGAGGAACAGTTTTGGCAATCTATTTTATAAATGCCTGCTTCAGAAATATTATTGCTATTATTGTTTGAAGATCTTAGTATATCCATAATGGTATTGGAAGAGTTTGTAACTATTCTAAGATTATTTTGATGGGATAGGTTATTCTGGATAGTGGACAAAACGCGTCAGCAATGACTACAGTTTTCCTATTGTCATATATATTTATAACTATTGTCTTTCCTACAGGTTAACTCTGAAATTTTCATATATATATATATATATATATATATATATATATATATATATATATATAAAAACAAGTGCATTAAGTGTCACCTCCTGTAAGTAGCCTAACTTCTGTTTTATGGGGAAATCCTTCTATCCTCTGCGACAGAAGTTTACTTTTCCGTCACCACAGCAATATTCGCACACAAAATGAAGTAACTATGGACTGACTTTTCGTAGTTCGACTTCTAGAAGACACGCGTAGAATATAAAATCTTACATAATCCTGTCAAACCCATTATTTGTATTCGATATATCGGTGATGACATATTCATACTCGCGATAAACATCGACGACAAAAAAATTAAAGAATCTTCGAGGAAAATTCTTCTCGTGAGAGAACATGAACATTCAGTGTATGAAAAAAGACAAAAGGGAAACTTATTTTAGTTGACGCGTTTCGTCCTCTGAGGGATATTATAAAGGCAAATCTGGAATTAGAATATGTTTTAAATAAGGATGGCTCGACACCATAGAAGTAGCGTAATATGGTAGATTTCACACCCGCCTTAAGAAAGTCTATCTGAGAAAGAAACGCATCAGATAAGATATTTTCCTATCGCTTTTTTTATATTGTCATTTTACAGATATAATTTAAAACTCATTTTTTCACACACAAACACATGTATATATAGACATATATATATATATATATATATATATATATATATATATATATATATATATATTTATAAAAGTGAATATTGATAATAACACTCAGAGGCGACAGGCTGTTTCATGCTGAACGCAATCGTCAGGTGAACTCACGATAGCGTTTAGCATGAAACAGCCTGTCGCCCTAAGTGTTGACTTCAATATTCACTCTTATATTTACATACGCTATATCTGAGTTATTGAGCACTTTATCCCATAAATATATACACTAAAACTATATATATATATATATATATATATATATATATATATATATATATATATATATATATATATATATATATATATATATATATATATATATATATATATATATATATATATATATATATATATATATATATATATATATATATATATATATATATATATATATATATATATATATATATATATATATATATATATATATATATATATATATATATATATATATATATATATATATTGTATATATATATATATATATATATATATATATATATATATATATATATATATATATATATATATATATATATATATATAAATATATATATATATAGATATAGATATTTATATATATATATTGTTGAGATTTAAATAATAAATTTTCAGTTGACTATATGAATATAATAGCGTTTTCTAAATTCTTCCAGTTCCTAAGAACATTTTGTTTTGTTATTATATGTTATTTTGTTTTAATAAATGCATTTCCTTATTGCCTTGAAAAAAAAGTTCACATTTAACGAAACGCGTTGGCTAATATTCCATTTTTTCCTATTGTCTTTTACATTTATAAATATTATCTTTTTCTACAGGTTAACTCTGAGAAATGTTTCCTATCTATCTATCTATCTATCTATATATATATATATATATATATATATATATATTGTTGATATTTAAACAATAAAGATGTTGTTGAATATTGTTTTTCCAAATTTTTCACGAAATTACTTCACCTCCTGAGAAGTGCATATAACATAAGGGAGACATATTTTATATTTTTTTAATCCTATAAATTTATGTATGTATGTTTGAAATTTGCTATATCTATAATGGAATAGTCAACAGAAACATCTTTTATACACAGAGAAAATGTAGTCAGGTGAACCAACATAAACACAAAGAAAGTCAGTCAGTTTCACCCCCCCACCTCAAAATACGACTTTCACAGCAAGCCTTTGTCTGAAGATCGCATTGAGACGTGATACCGATATTCACGATCCAGCGTTGATTTCTCTGTCCGTACAAAACACACACACACACACACACACACATACACACACACATACACACACACATATATATATATATATGTGTGTGTGTATTGATATTATATTTACAAGTATAATGTAACATTTAAAAACATTTTTGTGCAATATTTTACATATTGAGGCCTATATATATATATATATGAATAAATATGTATATATGTATGTATGTATATATATATATATATATATATATATATATATATATATTAAAAATGATATATGTATATATGGATATTCGTAAATATTTAATCAATTTAAACTGTTCTGATAATTCATTTATTTTGATTTATAACAATGTATTTTCTGTTCCTCTACGAATGCACGTATGTCCGTATGAGGGTGTACAGAAGCACGTATACAAAGCCAAATAATCCAATGATAGATAGAAATAAATATATCACGCTATGTGAATTTTTACCATTTAATATATATATATATATATATATATATATATATATAGATAGATAGATACATACATACATACATACATACATACATACATACATATATGTATATACATATATGTATATATACATGCATACATATATATGTATATGTGCGTATGGACATTATTATTATTATTATTATTATTATTACTACCATATATATGTGCATGTATTTGTTTGTGTGTGTATTTATTGTCATAGATGAATATAGATATTTTATACACTTGTGTTGTTTTACACAGGAGATTTATGATGAAGTCAAAAAGAAAATGAAATATTGATTTTTGACTTGCTTACTCTCCCGTAGAAACTGGTCTCTGTACGTAATCAACAAAATCGAAGATTTTCAGAAAATGTCTTACCATACACCTTCTCCACTGGAATTCGTAGACAGCATTTAAACGCTTTGTCAGACGGCCTATCCTACGACGATTCTTCATGTATTTCCCCTGTAGCGCTAATTAGGTTTTCCAAAATTCTTGTAGATTATATTCCTCATCTACATTAGCATTTATTAATTTTCTATTAAAAGAAAATTGCACATCGAAATGGAATTGTGTAGATATTTGTCCTAATTATACTAAGGTTATTTTATTTTCATTTTAGCTACAAATTGTGAATATCGACAAATGATCGAACTCAATAGAATCATAACGTTCTGACTATGTTTAAACTTATGACGAGAAAACTTTAGCTAAGTCCGGTAAAATGTAATAGAATTTCAACCCGTCGTGACGTTAAAACTTATTACTAAAATTCATAATCTTAACATCTACTAGATCCCAATGTCATTCTATATATATTATATTCCATGCTAATAGGGATATATACTTGAAAAAAATGGTGGATAAAATAAGTAAAGGTTTATAGTAACAAACCAGTACGATACGAATAAAGGTAACAGTTATGCACAAGGTCGTCGCAAGTAAATCCAGTTGAGAGTGTTACTATTGGAAAGTCGGTAGTTCTCGCGATAGTCTGAGTCCTTCTCTACAGATCACAACTTGTAATATTTACCAACCTCCATGTGGCACAAGGCCGAATTTAATATGGGGCAATCCGAGGCAGTAGGCTCGGCCAAAAATTCCCTGTAACTCCTCATAGACGTGTTCGGGTCTGTCTCCCTCCCCGGACGAGACTCTGCCCTTCGGTATAGCCTAGTCTGTGTTCCTCTCTGCCCGAAGGCAGAGAGTTCGACAACGGCCAAGATCCGTTGACTTACAGATACTTATAGCTAGTTACTACCAATAGTGCATTCACTCATGGTCGGGGTGGGGGTGACAGATTATTCCATTACATCAATATATATTGCCAAATAGACCGGACAAATAATTGGATCATGACATCGATCGTTTTTTTTTTTTTTTTTGTTTATTTTTTTGCAGTAAGTTTCACCCTGTACAAGACCCGGAGACACTCAAGGTAGAGGATTACGTTAGAAGGCAGTTTGTACGTATACGAAAGGAAGGTAACGGTTAGCTGTGAACTTGAACAAGTTAAGATTGTAGTGATCGGGAAAACACCCTGTTGGGAGTCGATTCCACACAGCAGTGGTTAGCGGGAAGAAGCTGTTCGTGTAGTAGAGTAGCCTGGAATTGTGAGCTCCTGTAGTAGACTGAGGCATTGATACTCGTTTTAGACAGAGATAGGAAATTGGGATTGGACTCAAGAAGATTGACTTCCACTTGCGGAAATGGGGAACGAAGACCTCCTTAT